>JABACO010000002.1:9296517-9309017 GCA_013339895.1 Ephydatia muelleri | reverse complement strand
TAACATAATGATAAACGTTTTTTACCACAACTATCATAGATCTGTACAAACGTCTTGAAAAAACCCTAATTTTTATCAAATTGCTACGGGTGTCTATGGACGTGTTGTTTTAGGGCCATGGAACCCACAGATAGACCATGAAATTTTTTGTTACATCAATAAAGCATAGCTTATGATGAACTTCACTATATTTTTCAACAGTTTTTGTCATTTCTATCCTTTCCTGATTTAGTTTGAACAGAAATGCACTTTGTTCCATACATTTCAATGGACGCGTGCGCGGTAAATTAACGGACGTTTGCAATGACGCGTCAGAAAATACGTCACGAGCGTCCGAAATTTCTGGAAATGCAAAAAAACCACACGGCTTACTTAATTCCTGTCCACTGCTTTCTACATGTACACTGTACAGCCACACGTGTCTAGTGCCAAGAGATGGAAGCTGGAAGCAAAAGGAGACAGACACCTTACCGTATGCAACTGTAGCCATACTGTTTTGGGGGGGAGGGGGGCGGATAAGCGTGTGAATTTCAGCGTGGTTTGAGCATTAGTTATGAGCTTAAGATATTAATTAACTAGCCTGGGGACTCGACTGATCGGTTGTACACTAGGAATATTAAGGGATTAAGTGATACCTGCCTGCATACATGTACCCAGAAATTCCAATACATCGAGAGGACATCTGGCATTTGCACTGAAAGGAAAAGTACTAAAAATTGAATTAAAACCCTAATGTTTCTATAACAGAGAAAGTCAAAGTTGCCAAGAGGGCAAAACCTTTTCTGCCAAGAAAGGTGCCCTCTCAAGAGGGGACAGCCCTCTCAAGAGAGGGGACAGCCCCCTCAAGAGGGGACAGCCCCCTCAAGAGGGGACAGCCCTCTCAAGAGGGGACAGCCCTCTCAAGAGGGGACAGCCCTCTCAAGAGGGGACATGCAACCTTTCTCAATTGGCGACCTGAGCTGCTGTACAAAGGATCTGCCCTATTATGCGATATTGATAGAAAGCCATATGTGTTCAATTTATTGCATTTGATGGTATAATTACCAAATGACATGAAACTTTATTTTACATATAGTCCCTAATTGGTTATTAGATGCACAATCAAAAGGGACAAAGAGAAAATTGGATGGTGGGCTATCAGATTGTGTAAAGAAATTACAACCCGAAACCATTGCAATCTTAGCCCGTAGCCGAGTGGGCGAGGCCGGAATAAAACGAGAATTAAATATGGATAATTGGAAGCTTTATACACGTCGAGTAGAGGATTATGCGAGTGCGTAGCAAATAGCCAACACACACTGAATGACAACTAAACTTAATCAGTTAACCCAGAACAACTCTTGTAGAAAGGATGGCCCTAGCTACTGACCTCACTAGAAGAGAGAGATTGAGCCGACCATAGATATCCGAAATGATCTTAGACTTTGGGCAGCACTGGCTGATAGTAAAAGGAGAGATACCAGTTGCTAGAAGGTGTTTTGGGCCTCTTTACTCCAATTGCAGTACATTTCAACAGCAAGGGGAATACAGAGCCACCCAACTCCTGACACTTTGGGTCATTGGAAGAATGCTTCACTGCGGTGTAAGCTGCAACTTCTGCTGATTTACAAGCATCACCCAAAGTGTCAAGAGTAAAGGGAGAGGTAAGTTAAATCAAAGGCCTCAGGTTTTGCCCTCTCCCGCCCATCAATAAGCACATCTGCTGATGGGAGTTGCTGTTGACTCTTAAAAGGCCTCGGCCAGCCTCAACACATACAGACAAGTGAGCACGACGAAATAACTCCGTAAAAATGTTTCGCTGGTGATTGTGTCTGATGACCGCATTGCCACCATGTCTGCATGACACTGCGTGATGTCCAAGAGGATCTAAAGTGATATCGGGGCAGTATGGGCACGCTGACTTACTGAGGAGTTCATACCCAGCCACCACTTCACTGCAGCTTGGAACTCAGCTGGATCAAGGACAATGTCAAATGCACAATTTACATCACAATACAACATGCTACTCCTATAACCTCACATTAATGGATGCAATGAAAAAGAATGGCAAAGGCACTCAGATGGTGGTTCAGCCTCTCAAAGAGCTTTAAAGTACCATTGACTTTACCTTGGAAGAGCCTCCTTCCACGACAGTCTTCCATGCTATACTAAGAAATTGTTCATTCAAAAATGGCCCTCTTCTCCCTTCCCAGACCTACTCACTAATAGTACAAGAATACTCTAGTACCAGACCACACTACTGCAAGAACCACACTCAGTGTTCTGCTCAGTATGGCTGTTGCAATGGCCCATTAGCATCAAGTTGAGATGACCATAAATAGTATTTGATACAGCACCTCTATTTTACAGCTTGATGCTTTAGCGGATATTAATCCCCTATCATGCATACTATACCAACTTCCAATGACTCTTCACCATATTTTGTGTGGTCTGGTGTACAGACCAAATCAGCCCTGTAGTCTCAAAATTTGACCCACAATTACGAAATTATGTTTTATAGTAACAGTTTCTGTTGTGTATGTTCATTTATCCTGCTGTAAACTGTATTTATTAAAATAAATTGTATATGTTGAAGGGTACAAAGTGGAGTAAAGTTAGAGGTTGGGAATAACACGTCCCCTGATCACAGCAGGTGTGGTTATCAAACTGGTATTTGGACAGGACAGCAGCTCTTGATGCACCTGTGACATCACCACTTTTAATCCACCAATATTTGTTGAAGCGAGAGAGTCGCAGCTGGTGCTGCTGCTTTAGCCACTGAGATTAGAAAGCACAAGGCCAATGATCAACAGCTCTTGAAACTTGGTTTAGAGTGTGTCCCCATAGGTTGTGGAATCTTATGGAGCTTGGAGCTGAGGCTTCAGCACTGCTCACAGGTTGCCATTACCATTGGTAAACCAAAGTCTGCAGAATTAATGGTCATCTCAACTTGCTGCTAATGGGTGGAAGCAATAGCCAGTACTGAGCAGAACCCTGTGGTCCTTGTAGTATTGTGTAATTATGCTAGTGTGTCTATTGCATTCTATTGACTTGTTCAATCGATTTGTATCTACTAATGATGCAGCTCACTATTACCACAGTTCACCGCAACTTCTAAGGTAACTCAGACAATGTTATCTTGCAAATTGGATGACAATTTACAGAGTTATTTGCTAATGTTTCACTTCTGGATAGGGCTCACCATTTTCAAGTATCCTCACCTCATGCACTTATCAGCTTTGCTATCTGTCACGCCTTCCCCAAGGCTTGACTTTTATCTTGATCCTCTGAGTTTCAAGTTGCCATTAGGTGGTGATTAGGGTGCATGTCCCATTCTTTGAATCATTTTAGCCACCATGCTTTGTTTATGTAAAAATGTCCCTTACGTGGTTTCTCACCGCAACAGGCAGAAAAGAGAAAGCACCACAGTAATGATGCAAAATGGGCTGGTTATGCATTCCTCTGGTGGTAGAATCAGTAGGATGTTGGGCCCTAGGCAATGAGAATGGGATTTGAACCCATGCATATTCAGGGTCTATTATCCCTGACAATTTAGCAAACTGTTGCTTTACCACATTCAGCCACCACGTCATTACAGGGTGTGGCACCATAGATGTGGCGAGGGATCCGGTCTCTCTAGGCCTGCTGGAAGACTGGCCACTAGACTGAGGCAGCCCAAGTCCATCACAATAAACAAGATCTATGGTAGGTTGAATTTGACCCTAATCAGAGCCAACTCCAGAGCCATTCTAGCTTAGCTGTGTGCGTTTATGTGATTTTGTGTACGTGTATTGTATTTATCTGGGGAAAAAAATTACTAATTGTGACTATAAAAGAATATCTGAAGATATACAGTACATGTGCATATATATATATACAAATAACCTCCATTCTTGTGGCTACTGTATTGGAATGGGTGATGAAAGGCTCAAACTAAGAATAGGCCATTGCGGAACAAGAAGTCGAAGCACCCATACATGGATTTGTGTTGATGTTACATTTCATAGTCATCCATGATCAAGAAGAGCACTTAGGAGCTTGATTCTTCTTCTTCACCAATAGAAACAAGATGCACGGTTGAAAGAAGCTAGCTTTATTATAACCCAAATTTCCATCCTAGCAGGATCATAGATATTTAACCTACCACTGTCTGCTGCAAGTTTCGTAGTATGTATATTATTTATATCATGATTACAAGTTGGACCCTTCAAGGATATTGAGGGCACGTCTGACTGCTATTTGTGGCACCATCATCCAAGTACTAACGATTCAAGAGCAGGTCTGCATAAACACTATCTTTAAAAACAGAAGACAACTTTCTGTATTTTACCAATCGCAAGGCATAGAGTAAGGTACGAAGAGGGTCACTCTCTTGCACTCCATGTCAGAATGCCCAACTGGTGCCAGAGATATGGGAGTTGGTCATAGCATCAACTGATCCATGGTAAAAGTGTTCTGCACGTTCTTGTATGATAGCCTGATGATACCATGTTAAAGGCATTATTGAGATCTACATTTAACTTGCTAGTGATGAAGCCTCTGTCATTCCAGTGGTCTTCTATACACTGGCTTAAACGATGAGCAATTTTTCACAACCTGAGGAACATGAGGCACCCCATTGCAAAGGCTCAAAATATAAATGCTGCAGCTTTCATTTTGGTGATGGCACCGAAATATTAACGTACTGGTCTCCTATTTGAACTACAGTCAGAAACAGCTATCGGTCTCATGCATTCATTGCTAGATATGTAAAAACCTCTTGAGGTGCTTTTCCTGCTGCTTGTACGTTTACTACACCTAGGAGCAATGAACTGGGTCTAGTTGGTAGTGGAACTTTAATGGCACCCTATAAATGTTGGATGCACATGCCTGATGGACCGCTGCGCTTAGCTTGTGGAAGGTCTAAGAAAAATGAGATTGAAATTGGATGAAAAGAAAGCACAATCTTCTGTGGCTGTCCTTGTCAAGTAAAGGTGAGAGTGGTGGGAGAAGTTTTGAAACATGTATATTCAAATTTTCTTCAGTGTCAGGTCTCTTTGCTATATACACCATCCGTCATAACTAATAGCTGCAGAAACCACTGGCATAACTTAGTTGACAGCATCTGTGTGATTTTTGCCACTGACTCAAGGACAGCCTGATCCTTAAGTAAACTGATTTGACCAACCATCATATGGAGAAATGAGCAATCACTGAAGTTGTAAAAGTTTTTAAAATTAATTTCTGAGATTCCATCACATGATTTCTGTTGTGCAGATTTAGAATAGCAAAATGTGATTTGCATTGTGAATTATCCATGATTAGTTTGTTTAAAATATTCAATAAAATATTTTCTAATTTTTATCGTTCTGGGATAGTAGTGTGATGGGATTAATGAATTGCAAGAATAAGGGCTATTAATAATGCACAGCAAACACCTATACTTAATAATTACTAACTAGTCCATGGTACTTCACTTGTGGCAACGGAATCTTGTTCAGTATTGTCTGTCATTAGATTCTAAAACCAAATACCCAATTATATTTATATTTGAAAGCAGTGGTTCCGGGAGGCAAAATAGTGCTTTCTGTAGACAAGTACATTTTTCCTGATCAAATTACAGTATTCCACCAGCTATAAATCTTGATTCGTGTTGGATATTTCACTTGCAGCAACAGATTCTGGTCCACTATACACAATGTGTTTTACTATGGTGAAAACATATATGTTACCTTAAACCTGGAGGATTTATATCATTGGTGGTCATGATTCAATGATTACTATTAAAAATGGCGGCCAATGCCATATATGGCACTACTCTTGTAACACCCTCGCTCGTCCCCGGCCCCATTTGGAATAATTAACAAGCATCACGCTACCCAACTTTCAATCCACCATTATTGTATGTGTGTTTGTGTGGCATACAAATACTCGTGCATATACATACACTCACATGTAGACAAACACAAGCTTTCAATCCCCCCTTTGTGACACACACATACACTTACATGCACACGCACATACATACACCCACGCACCCACACATTGACAAGGCTTTTGGAGAAGGGCGTTCAGATATGGGAAGGCAAAGTATATGTATTAGGCACACTAGCATACATATGTTGGGGCATATAATTAGAGTGTGCGAGGGGGGGGGGGGAGACAAAGTTGTAGGCATGCAGCTTATTTCTAAGAGTGACTGCATGCCGTGACCTTTTGCTGAGCTGGTTACATGTACACATACCATCAGTTGCTTTCCAACCACTGGGCTTTTAAGATTAATGCAATTATGAAATGTGGTACATACATCATCATGCAGGCTGTCTAGTGTTTGCCAGTGTGCAAAAAATCATCATGAGCTTGAGTACAAAGTACAGGTGGTTAGTTAATCTCCTCTTCTTTGTCCAGTAAAACAGGTGTCATCACTCGCCAAAATCATCTGTGTAATGTGTTTGTTGAGTTTAGACATCGCGCTTACCTTGGAGTGATGGTAGAGTTGGGCAGCGGTCTTACACCTGACCTAAGCCATAACTTCCCAGCGGATGTACTTGTCCTCAATTGGTCAGAGAGATGGAAACATGCTGCCTTTCTGAAGTGGCTGCAACAGAGGAGGCTGAGACCAGAAACCATAAAATCAATGATCCTAAGTGCTTGGAGCTGGGCTGGGTGTACACAGCATACCCAAACTATCTTTATATGTACATTTGCAATGTAAATGTATATACAGAGCACCATGTACCAATTAGCCAAGCTTGAAATTGAGGCAGCACCTCTCCATAACACACACACACACACACACACACACACAACACACACACACAACACACACACACACACAACACACACAGACACAATACCTATACCGCGGCCGGATTGAAGCTGGGTAGATACATGTGCATAATCTTGGGTATGCTTTTTGTGCTGTCATATTTTAAAAGTGTGCTACATGTGGGGGTGTATAGTGTAGGAAAGGAGAAGAGAAGGGGGAGGGGGAGGCTGTTTGAGAGCAGAACATGGCAGTATGGCTGTGTTGGAGTGCTCAGCATACAGGTAGACCTCCAGATTACATTAAGGGTCAGAGTGGTGGTTTTGTACTACATAAACTTATCACCAGTGCATGCAGACCTTACGATTTCTGTTCTATAAAATATAACTCAGTCGAGTCTGGCAGATCTCCCGTACCAAAAGCAAGAAAGCTGAATTTTATAAATTAAAGGAACATATCGCTTGAGAGCCTAATATAATGCTGAAACGGTTGAGTTGCTTCTTAATTTGCGTGTCGAGTCGGGTACGCTGTCAGTTGCATGAGCGTTCCATCTGTGCCCAAAGTCAAAACTGATGTTCAAAAACATCAGCCCGGGATCCAGGAATTTGTTATTGGGGGGGGGGGGGGGGGGGGGCGGTTTTATCAGAGGGGCGGCAATGTATGAAAAGCTGTTTCAACGGAGGAGGGGGGGGGGGGGGGGGCACTCCGCTTCGGGCTATATACGAAAACTGGGGAGGGGGGGGGGGGGTTGAGTGACTTGAGTCGGCAAATTAAATGAACCAATTCATCACTCACATGCACGCATTCTCTACTAAAACACAAGCAACATCAGGACAAAAGGGCCCACTCCATTCGCAAAAAGTTTTCGTCGCGTGCGCGTTACTCGGGGGAGGGGGGGGGGGGGGGGGCGGAAATTGCGGGGGGCGGCATTTCATATGCGATGGGGGTGTAGTCTCGTACCCAGACCCACACTCGCAGTAGCGGATGGATTGCATCACCGCTACGCGAGAAATGGCACTGTAAGCGATATGCTTACGTACGTTTGGGTCTGGGTACGAGACTAATGGGGGGTGTATGCTGGATCCGGGGCTGAAAAACATGTATGTGTAAATATCCAAGAATGGTGCCATGAAGGAGCAACCGTCGTCTACCTTTGTATTTACTATTTATTTACCTACCTCCGGCATTTCCGCAAACGGTTACAGTATGTGTTGAGGACCGATATGAGATCTTGTGCATGCAAAGCGTGCTTGCAATAGTTAACTAGTTAATGACGTAAAGCACGATTTACTGCATTACACGTTATATACCGCGACCGCAAGTACTAGTTACTTTTTCTTTGACAATTTCTAGTACTTTTCCTTTCAGCGCAAATGCCATAGAATATATATCAGTATACGATTTTCCCTATCCGGTAAAGCAATCGGAGAATATTTTCGACTAAAAATGCATAGATGTCCTCTCGATGTATTATTGGAATTTCTGGATATGATGACACTGAGACTGATGTACATTTAAAGATACTAAAATGAGACTGGCTCTACCAAAATAAAGAAGCAGACATGCGTAATGTGATGATATAAACCACGATAAAACAACAACAAAATACAATCACAGACAAACACACAAACAATACATGTAATTAATAGCTGGTTTCCCAGACAAGGTATCTACCACATTCTTAAGATGCATGCTAAACTATCTACTGAGCAGAAATCTTGCCAAAATGACTCTTGCCACAGCCCAGATGAGGAAAAAATTCAGCTTTCTGCAGCTACTGCAGACATTGAATTATGATAATCTAATTTGTAAATTTAGTTTATATTTAGCTATCTCAATGCATGACCATGAGGTTATTCTCGGTCAGGATTCAGTCTTCAACCGGTAAATTGTGGTAAGTAGAAGCCATTGAGCCAAAAGAATCATACGTTACTGCTGACACATTGGTAATTGCAACTAAATTCTGGGACTTAGTCCTTATGATGATTAATAGTCGGAAAATCAAAAGTAAGGCAAAAATCATCATTATGAGAGGAGTGACACTAGCAACCAAAATGGTGACAGGAAAGGAAGACCTTCTCTTAATCTGCACTTCCATAAAAATAAAAATGTTGGTTGCAACTGCTATAATGAATGATGTCAGAATTATAATTATTACTATTATGTCAGTCTTGAACTTCAATTTTTGCCTTACTATAGGCTGATGTGAGCAGTACCTGTAGAAGGCTACAGACACGGCTGCCACAGCGAAAATCCATACAACAACAGCCCAGAAATAATACGTGAACAAGTGATCCGTAATGTCTGATGGATGTGAGGCATTGCAGTTGTGGGAAACCCAGCATAGATACATATCTTTGCCATAAGTGATCTTAATGAAAGACCAAGGTACGAATAGCACCGGTGTAAAGAACGTGGCAATAAAGTAGACTGCTTGTATAATTTTGTATCTTCTTCTCTTTTGCTCCTTTATGACACTTAAGCACTTGGGAGGTTTTGTGAGGATGAGTAAGTGTGTTCCAATGCATATCAGCATGACTAGGAAACATATCAAAGCATACTCCCTGATCGCTCCTAGCACAGAGCAGCCTAAATAACTTCTGAAGCTATCAAGAAGTGCAAGCCATTGAAAAGAATCGATCAATTCCAAAATGCAGCATGAAATCAATGCGAGAAGGAATATTCTTTCTAATGGTTTGGCTTGATACTTGGCCTGGTAATGATGACAGTGGTAATACAGGTTGAGAAATAATGCTATCACTCCAAAAATGAAGGAGAGAATTGATAGACCATTGAAGACAATGTTGGTAATTTTGATCTCATTGAGTGTCATCGGTATGCACAAAGATCCATGAAGAGCCATATGGAAAAGAATCCTGAAATGTGAGAAACACGTGAATATGCAAGATGTTATTCATAATATTATTAGGTGCATTTGGTAAATTGAAGTTGTCCCATCCTATTACAATGACAACCATAACTGCAGACAAGTATAATCCAGTGATGGGGAAAGTAGATGTAGGAAGCATGCAAGGCTATGAATAAATGGATGCAAACGAGCTAACGTGAGTAGCACAAATAATACATGCACAAGCACCTATAAACGAGATATAGGTCATGCTCAAAGGGATGAAAACGTACACGTAATCAAATTTATTTTGAAAAGACGCAAGTCAAGTTATTAACAAAAGAAACTTTGTCACATACATTATTTTGACTGCATCTTGGGTCTTTGCAAAGTTAAAAACAAAAGGCTATAATTATCTCATAATTTCTTCTTGTTCATCTGTTTCACGAGCTCTTGATCCAGGCTTCTCTTTTAAAACGAATGTATGCAGTTGATGTGAACTGACTTGATCGACTGACGCAATAACTGATCCAGGAGGGTAAGACCCCTCCCCCTCCCTCCCCCCACCTCCGACCAGTGATGAATAAGTAATTATGATCACGAGTGAACCGTTAGTCAATTCGATAGGTATAGGAAGCGTTCAATGAACATGCAGCACGCGTACGCGATCGAGATAGCGTTCCAGCCATGGTAACGAAAGATGAAATGGATCTGATACAAATTTTGGTTGGAAATCGGTTATCACGCTCCACAACTTTACAGCTGTCATACCCTCAAATTTAGATCCAATTGGGTGTGATCGGTTGTTCTAACAGAAGACCGACCCATATCATGCCAAAGACATAAGTACTGTGCTTTCAAAGCCAGCAGAAGCCCATCGCAACACTGCATGGTTGAACATAATACTATCAGAATCCCGCACATCACCGTCGCTAGACGAAGTGTGTACAAAGCCATTACACCTGCACACAGGGAAAAAAACGTGTAGAACCATTTGGAATTATTGCGTGATTGAACAGTACAAAATCACGTGTCCTATTTCAATATTCAACTAGGATTTTAAAATCCTTTATAAATCAAAACTTCATACCGACCCTATCTATTTCCTGTACTGGGTGAAGCAAGCATTAATTACGACGAGTTTAACACACGCTGTGGCCTATGAAGCTTGAAGCGGAGAGATCATAAGTGGGGGGGGGGGGGGGGGGGGGGGGGGGGGGGGGGGGGCGTATGCCCTTAAGGTTTTGCGTTCGTACTTAGCGAAGCAAACTTTTTACTGCGTCAAATTCCCCAGCCTCCCACGTCAACACTTTTTCAATCAAACTAGCAAGTCGGTGGGTGCACTACGCACGTGACATAAAAGCTTGCAGGTAATCGCATTAGAAGCGAGCTGATGTAATTTAATTGACCTATTTTGAACTATACTTGGTGATCAAATACATTCATGAATAATTCTGAGCTGACTATTGGAATTAATAACTGCCTAAAGATGTCCCAATTCTTTCCCCTAGTCCATATCGTAGGACTAATTTGTTAATTTGTAGTTTGTTATTGTAATATTTAGGCTCTGACTAATTCCCTCGTCAAAAACAAACTAACAACTAAAGACAAATCCCATGACTTAGATAATATCAGTCGTTTTGATCAAGGCTGTATGAAATTGACTCAAAAACAAAATGTAAAATTGGCAAAATTGTAGGCCCGGTTATGAACTCTGAAGCTACAACAAACAGTTCAATCCATTCTCTCTGCTAGTAAACGTTGCAGATTGATTTACAAATACCGCAGTGTTTGGCCCGGAAGTATTGAGACAATTGATCCCCACTACGCATTAATAAATACACTTCCCGTCATGCAATCTTACATATACAATCACTTTCTCCTTCCAATAATGGAGAGCGAGTCTCCTTTAGGTGGAAGGATAGCGATGAGACGTCCCTGTATGGCCACATACTGGTATAATTGCCTCTGCTTACTTGTTTTGAAATGGCGGATCATTCAACCTAAAGTACGCATTGTAATCATATGCCTTAAATCTTAATCATATTTGTTGCAAAGAGAGATGCAAGTGAGTGTGTGTGTGTGTGTGTGTGTGTGTGTGTGTGTGTGTGTGTGTGTGTGTGTGTGTGTGTGTGTGTGTGTGTGGTGTGTGTGTGTGGTGTGTGTGTGTGTGTGTGACAGAGAGAGACAGAGAGAGCGAGAGCGAGAGAGAGCGAGAGAGAGAGAGAGAGCGAGAGAGAGCGAGAGAGAGCGAGAGAGAGAGAGAGCGAGAGAGAGCGAGAGAGAGAGCGAGAGAGAATGGGGTCGGGGGAGGCATGTGGTGAGGAAGTGTGGGGAGGGGGAGGAGCGGCTTGCACTTAACCGGATGGCGCTTTGTTTGCACTGAGAAATAGACTGAGAAATAGCTAGGTGTTAGATTTATTAATCATACTCCTTAAATTTACGGAAACAGGGCATTGCGACAGAGTACTACATGTACAAACTTTCTATAATCAGATAACTGAAAAAGTTGCTTGCGTGCATATATCACTGTATTCTACAGCGTATATTTAAATATACGCACTAGCGTACGTACGGTATATATAGAACCATATCTGGTGGAAAACATAACTATCACGCGATATATGCATCCCTTCCTCCCCCCCCCCCTCCCCCCAGTGTATTGAGACATTTTAAAAATTGATTTATAATTCGTGACACAGTTTGAAATGCAAGATGCAAGGACTACAACTTAGCCGCCCTTTACACATTGAGAAAGAGGGATACACAAGCTGCTGTATAATGCGTTCTACGTCAAGCCTAGCTAGCTCTAAGCGAGTCATATATAAGTGATTAATATTGTACTGTCTGACAAAAGTATATTCATATGCCTTAACTATTTGTTGTATAAAGAGATGGGGATTATGATTGTGAGTGTGGTGTTGTGTA
>JABACO010000002.1:9278754-9289001 GCA_013339895.1 Ephydatia muelleri | reverse complement strand
GACAGGAGCGGCAGAAGGAAGCCCATGATCAACATGCCAAGTATCGCAAGTTCCAGAATGGGGACTTGGTGTATGCACGTAATTTTCATGGTTCTCCTACTTGGGTCCCAGGAGTGGTCACCGCTATGTCTGGTCCTGTGTCCATGGTGATACAGCTGGAGGATGGTCAAGCCGTGCGTCGTCATACAGACCATATAAAGGCTCGGTCAACCACATCTGAGCCGCAAGTACCTAAACGACTACAGCAGTGCAGCAGGATGATATCGTTGACCTTCCAGACATTCAGGAGGAGGCTGCAACAAGAGATGAGGAAGGACCACCCATGGTCGACATCCCAGTAGCTGATGCTGTAATCCAGGCAGTTCCTGAACCCATTCCAAATCCAGTTCCACTCCGTCGGTCTACCAGGTACAGACGTCCACCTGATCGTTTGTAGCAGCAGCCTTTGCAAGGAGGAGGAAATGTGATATTTGTACTGTTGGCTATGTCTAGTCTGTCTGTCCTTCTCTGTCTGTCATTGTGCATGCTCTATAGGTGACGTCATAGTTGCCAGTCAGTCTGTCCATCTGTGAATTCCTATATAAGTGTATTGCTTTTGTGAGTGACTGCTCTTGAATATTGACCGCTGCCCGTGATTGGGCTGCACCATCCAACCTACTGGCAATACGCGTGTAACGTGTACAGCGGCGACACTACAAGCCTTACTATCAATAAATGCAAGTCAAGAATGCATCAAATGTGCATACCAATGTGAACATTTTATCAACATCTTACTATGGGCCTTGGAGTGTCTGTGTTGCATTCCATAGAGCTGTCACATTCTCTCTCGCAGTGCAGCAAAATAGTACTGAATAGATAGTCATCAACTGGGATTGGTTTTAGAATACCATTATCAATGAAGTATGATGACACAAGAAGCTGAAACTTAGTGGCATCATTGTACAATTTCACTGGTTGTTGTGAAAGTATGTTCAGTGATGGATTGCCTGAATGTGAAACATAGATCTGAATTAAAACAACAGTACAAATGATACTAAGAGTGATATTTAATCAAAGTGCACTTAAGTTTATAATTGAAGTGCAATATAAACCATGTATTAACATTTTCATGTAACTTGCATTGCGTGTTCTTACTTTTTACTAAAGTTTAAATTATGTAAATACAGCAAGGGACAAAGCAAATAATTATACTACTACAGTAGATGTATGCATTGATGCATACCATGCACCACTCACAGTCCAACCAGAATGCAACATGAATCATATTTGTCCACATACAACACAGAAATACAGCTGGTTGTGAGAATGAATGCATTGGTCAATAAAACAAAGCGATTTGAAGAGCTCAGTGATCAAGAGCATAATCCGATGCATTATTAGTAGAAACAGTGATTTTTAAAAATCTGTGTTATACAGTATCCTTGTATTTGTATTTGTATCCGTGGTTCGCGCTCTTCTTACCACAGGCCACAACTCTTCGAAACATCAATTGACCTTGCAATTTCAGACAGCAAGGCCAATCTTTCAGCTATGTAAAACCCTTTCAACTTGATACTTCATTAATTTTATATATTCATTTTTTGTTATACACTATCATACTTTTAATGCAAACGTTGGGTTGTCAGACTGAATGCAGCGTTACTTAGAAACATAATTTGTGTGGACCCTGAACAATGCACTCATCCCAGATGTAATTCTTAATAGTGGTAAAAGGTTTTGGATGAACGGACCATGGCAGGTGCATGCAGGAGTGGACACATTCTCTCCTTTTAATTCTGAGGACAGCTGTCTATAAGCATTTGCTGACCTCCTGCTGCCACCTATGACCAATTGGGGATATACGGGTTTTCAAGACTGATTTCAAATTTTCTAGACGTATGAATATCCTGGACGCTGCAATTTATACACACTGATAATCGGGCTATCTCTCACGTAGTTGTTAGTTGTAAGGCACACAATATGTAAAATTAGCCAAACATTTCAATCCGTTTCTATTGCATGCACTGGAATTACTCATTTGGTCTCTTTTCGTGGAACTTAGAAGATGAAATGCCATAGCCATCTGCACAACAAAAGGTATAAGCAAACAAAAAAGAATCAATAAAGTAAACACTGTTTTGCATACCTATCTTTACTACAAATGCAACAGTTGAAGATAGCAAGTTTGGCATGCTTTGGAAGCTGTTTCATTCCCTTTCCTTCCCTCCCACGAACTGAAAACATGGATGAGCGTTGTAAAATTACTGCAAGCATACGTATTTCCCCTCACTGCCCTCTAACCTGTAATTCAACGCACATGTACAAGAATGACATGTTCAGATTTGGTACTCACAGATTGTATAAAACAGGATGTATTGACACCTCTATAGTATGGTTAATGATCGCTTTGTTGTGACAAGTTGGGCTACATGTAGTTGTATACTATTTGCTGTGTTATATTTGTATGTACATGTGTGGGGTAAGTCCGCAAATTTAAGTTAACAAGATACCTGGCTTTGTTCGTGTGCCACTAACTTGTTGTCAGTAGGATTGAAGAGACCACTGCATTGTTAACTGAGCAGGTATATATGGCTGATAGTGTAGGAATGAATGTGTCGAGCATCAAGAGTCCACCAGCATTGGTGATTGTCACACCCTGGATGGATACGATGTCACCAGGGGAGATGGGTCCCGTCACACTGCTATTCCACACCACGGAGCGCCGTACAGCTTCTTGACAGGCAAGCACCAGTGGGGTTTGTCTCGGACCGATAGATGTACGTATCATAATATGACGTGCCGTTTATGATGACTCCTGTTGGTATTGAGCATAGTACATATAATCAACTACGGTCTTTTTAAAATGAACGAACGTACTGTGCTAGCTAACGGTAACTACATGTACGTCGAATGAAAGATGTCATGTACCTTTTAGACCGCCCTATGCAATCCTAGTCTTGTACCCGACCCACACTCGCAGCAAACGGATGGATTACATCACCGCTGGTGATGTAATCCATCCGTAGCCGCGAGTGTGGGTCTGGGTACGAGACTAATGCAATCGCCAAGTCAATGTCGCAACTTTCGAATTAAGGGAACGTCTGACCCACCCCCTAAAGATAATTTGCAGCACATAAATGAAATCTCATTATAGCATATGGCATTGGCATTGGAAATTGGGTAATCTTTTGCAATCCGTTCAAGATTCGCTCAAGAAAGGCGAATATCTGGGTTAAGCATCCTTCGAGTGATAAAACCATATCAACGTTATGTTTTTTTACGTTAACGCACGCCACGATATGTACCCGTGAATCATAAAGCGCTCCATTTAGTCTCGTTGGCTTTTTTTTCGTTTACTTGCCTGGTAAGTGCGGTATACATTTGTATGCGTCAGTGTTTACAATAGTATTGAATATTGCTACCTACGTTACGACATATTACTTGTGAGACGTACCAAGGCTCTGAATACGGCAGTTTAACATGGCGGAGCGCGGTCTCATTCATCAAATATTTTTCAATCCGAAATGCAAAATCCGTGGCTTCCAATCCTTCTACTCTAATATCTACGGTTATACATAAGGTAAGTGATTTCATAGCGCTCTTGGGGGTGTCAAACTGTGCTTGAAATGCTATAGGTTCTGAAGCTACAAGTAATCCCCAGACGCCGATGAGGAACATACCCAAGCTAACGTCACCACCTTTTTCGCGCACCCGAGGCACGCATGCACCTTCTCGGACCAACAATGATCTGAGTGCGGCGTTGCCTGTAATGGCTCAGGGGCCCCCTCTAAAAATCAGGTGATCGCAGACGATCGACGTTGTGCGGGCATGGTGCTATCTGTGTGTAGGTGCCGCGCGTGGCATGCAAGCCAACTTTTGAGCGTACGTAAACGGTACGTATTTGAACGCAGCATATCTCATCATTGCACACTGCATGTTCTTACATATACGTGTATCTGTTTATAAGCAAGATACCGACCGTGCCTCAAACCAAACGGCTCACCTCCTGTGGGTACAGCGGGTACTACTGCACAGTGTACTACTGTCATCAACAGCAACAAAGAGAGTCCCTGAATCGCTCGTGCCCACATACTGTCTTCCTCACCGGTTCCTTCTCGCCGGTTTCTTTGTGTAGCAAAATAGAAATGATTTATGTATATAGGGATGCCTACGTCATATGCAGCATGAGTGTGTGGGCGCGTGGAAGGGGAAATCAACCTTTTTTTCCCCCTGAGGAATATGTTAACAAGTCGAAGCCCTCTTCCCGCACGCATGCCGTACTCGTATGTTGAAATTCACAACTCGACACGAGGCGAGGCTTCAAGCCGGCGCTAGTGCTGTTATGATCAATCACTTCAAGTGCGAGTATGATATATGCATTATGATAGCTACGCCACTGATGCACATGCTCACTGGTTACGTCAACAGCAGTACAATCCAGCCCTGAACATGGCATCAGCAAACGGGCGGAAAAAAACTATTCTTAATCAAATATTAAAATATTAAAATGCAATTAAAAATTCTAATTTAAGTTCAGAGAGGAGAGAGAGAGAGAAAGAGAGAGAGAGAGAGAGAGAGAGAGAGAGAGAGAGAGGAGAGAGAGAGATCGAGCGAGATAGAGAGAGAGAGAAGGAGAGAGAGAGCGGAGAGAGAGAGAAGAGAAGAGAGAGAGAGAGAGAGAGAGCGAGAGAGAGAAGCGAGCGAGACAGAGAGAGAGAGAGAGAGAGAGAGAGAGAGAGAGAGAGAAGAGAGAGAGAGGAGAGAGAAGAGAAGAGAGAGAGAGAGTAGATAGAGAGAAGAGAAGAGAGAGAAGAGAAGTTCCTGGTGACATGTGCTGTGACCCCCATCTGTAAGCAGTCAGGGCTTCTTACATGTTGCTCATCAGGGGCTATATGAGATTTACACGGACTGTATAAAGCCAAGATATATGTGATCAGAAAAGTACAATGTACGGAGCATAGCAATGCCTAGTAAAATGTTACCCCTCAATAGCCACACTCTGCATTCATGTATAGGTAAATTGGTTTAAGAACCTTTTTTTTCACGTTTATGACATGAGTGGACTGACTTGAAATTAGCTAAATGTGTCCATATAAAGTGCCTAGGAAATGTGGCAGCCATTCAATTCATGAGAGGGGTAGTTATGTTTGACAACAAGGCTGTTGTCAGGCATAGCCACTCCCTTATCAGTGTCAATATTTACAAAGTGCTGAATATAATTACACATGCAATGATCTTCTTTCAGGCCACTCCGAGTGTGGTACAAATGCGAGCGAAAATAAATTGGAAAGAGGGAGAGGTACAAAACAAGCTTAGAGACCAAAATGGCTTCACGAATGGAATGAAGTTGACACAACTTGTTCTGATGAAATAGGACAAGTCATCAGGCATCCAGTATGTCAGGATATCAAGTGTTTCTGCATCTGAAATGCAGTGTAGATAAATCTGCCAATAACTCCAACCATGCATGATGTTGGGTATATATTGATTTATGGTAGTGAGTTGTACTAATAATTATGGATGGCAACAAGTGTGCGCAAGCACATATGCACATAAATAACAGTAAAGGTATCATGAAACCACATTTGCTGATGCTAACAGATTTGCAACATTTGTCACTCTGGGATTTGGTGTGCCACAAATGCCAACATATGGCTTCAGATACAGGATGTCTCTGGTGAGTGATGGCACACCGGGAGTGTCTGCTTGGCATGCACCTGTAATTCCTTTCATGTACATGTGCAAGGCTTCACACAAACACTTTAAGTGTGACAGGGCCATTCCGGCTTAAATAGTTTAGTCAACACCAATACATTTCCTCCTTCTCTTCCCACATGTGCAAACAAAGTCTTCATCACTATATTAAGATCCAGGAGTTATGCCATGGAACACCACAAGCATTGCTGTTTATAGTCTCAGTTATAACGAGCAACACTGTCCCGTCCTCTGTCACCTTGGCCACATCCTCTTTCCCGTCCTCGTCCTCCGATAAGTTTGCAATCTCCTCATGAATACCTGGATTGTCCTAATAGAAGGATGCTATGGTTGGAGCTCTGAAACAGAAATGCCAATTTTTGCCCTCATGAAATTATGTACATCAGCCCTTAACGTATCCTCAGTATGATACCTTACCCCAACTCATGATGTCACTATCTGACATCTTAATTGCATTACTAACACTAACATTAAGTAAAAATTCACCTGCTACTATTCTATGCATGTTATTACCTATGCAACTGCACTGTACTCACCTCATCATTTACATGTGCAGATCAAGTACAGCCTAACGATGGGTGAGTCTCGCAAAGGCATCCTAATAGCATACTATTCCTAAGAATAGCCTTTACAGACCACCTTTATACTCCCTTAGCAGCGTGCTATCCTTTGGTTTGCATGGGAGAAACTGTACAGGAGATGAATACATGAATTTAAAGTATTAGCAGTTACACAGAAGTGTTGAACACTTAAATCTATAGCCACAAATCATGTATCTGCATAGCATATGCCTGTGCATGAAAGCTACACTCTCCTGTGCTGAGAAGTTTACTATAATAGAAATTAGTACATGCACATAGTGATGTTTTAAATACAGAAACCATGCAATAGCAAACACCTGAATCACAAGATAAAGAGCCACCTTCTGTAAACAAAGTCAGCATTTGGCAGATAAAAATCCATTACCTTTGCAGACACCAGATATGCATCAAATCTTGCATACATGTATATGCATGGCTTCATTAATGAACATGGTAATTTTTTTTAATGTACAAAAAGGGCTCACAGGTACAGTTAACATATTATCTACATGCATATGGTTGTGTGGCAACAAATCTTAACTCAAACCGGGGGGGGGGGGGGGGGGGGGGGGGGGTGGGGGGGGGGGGTGGGGGGGGGGTGGGGCGGAAACAAAATACGAACCCAAAGTCTCTGCTAGTTGTACAAGCCCAGTCTGTATGTGTGTGTATGTGTGTGTGGTGTGTGTGTGTGTGTGTGTGTGTGTGTGTGTGTGTGTGTGTGTGTGGCATGGGCGTGTTGTGTGTGTGTGTGTGGCAGGTAACAATGCAAGTGCGTAGTGCATGTTCACGTGCTATGTGAGCTAAGTTATAGCATCCCTGCAGTGTAGCCGAGTGGGCGTGACAGGAATGAAGTTAAGCAAGCGAATGTGGGAATATACTACTAGGTACCAAACGGTGATGCGAGTGAGTAGGAAAAAAAAATCCTTACGCGCGTCCGCGACGTGGATAGCGGCGACAACCATAGAGCTGACAACCATTCACTTGGATCCGTTAATTCGGTACGATCGTCGTATGAAGTGATAACTCATCTTCTTTGACCCATATAGACTCAGAAAATAAAACAAAACAACAAAAAACAAACAGACACTGAGTTGCGAACGGCTATAAGACGGAGAATGGGGAAGTGATTAATATTCATGCGGAATGGGAGAATGGAACTAGGGTTGCCTGGGCAAATCGAGCAGGAAATGTGCATTAACTTTGCACACCTGTATCTCCGCAACGGATAGAGTAAATCAATAGCTATAGGACCCCTCTACCATCAAAATGAATTTCAATTGAAGCGATTTGATTACTCCTGCCAAAAGTTATGACGGGTTCATACCCTGTGGCAGGCCCGTAGCCAGGCTTTGTGTTGGGGGGGGGGGGGGGTGGGGGGGGGGGGGGGGGTGTGCAAAGTATGGCTCAGTGGACTCAAGGGTAATATGTGAACTATAGATGGATTATACATCTTGCGGATTAAACTTGCAATAAGCATTTATGAGTTTGTTTTGGATTGAATCATATGTAATTGTCCTTTTGTAATTTCGTTACAATCAGATACTCACAAACCATGCAATGTCATTCAGCACTGTGTAAGGTGATTAGATACTTTCTTCAAGACTGTGATTCCATCAGTGATTCCATTTCCATTCGTCTTGGGTGAAACGATGCAAATATGTCAATAACACTTTCAACATTGATTTGCTGTTCGTAATGAATGTGCAGCAAGGCAAGATTGGCCAGACGTTCTTTCCCCATTGATGACCTCATGTAATTATTGAGACATGAGAGCACTGGCACTCCGCTCACATTTACACGATGTAACTGGAATAGTGCAAGCAGAATTATAATATTGGGGTAAATTTCAGCATCACAATCTTTTATTGCTGATAATTGCTAACTAGCATCAACAACAATAATGTTAATTAACATGAACCAATAATATGCGACAATGCATTATTATTATTTTTAGTAGACAATAAAGTCCCAAAGCTTTAATGTCAATCGATTATTTCAATTGCTACATTTTTGTTATTAAAAAAATAACGGAATACGGGCAACGCATTCGTGATGTTGAACATGGCGTTTTCACACCCCTTGTTTTTTCCACCTCGGGTGCAATGGGAGAGAAGCCACCACTTTTTACAAACGGTTAGCCGACCTACTTTCTGACAAACAAGACAAGGCATATTCCCTCATTATGGGCTGGCTGAGAGGTCATCTGTCTTTTGCCATACTGCGCAGTGCTATCATGTGCCTGCGAGGAAGTAGATCTTCATACCACCATCCAGTTTATTGTGATCTGGCCCTAGCAGTACATGAGGGCAGAGTCTCATTATAGGCTCGTTGATCACATTTGTTAGTGTGTATATTGTCTGTTATATGTTATGTTGTTTTCTTGTATTTACATCACAGTGTGATTTTCTAAATAGATCTATAACCCTCCCATTTTGTAATTTAAAAACTCACAATTGAAGTTAATAAAATTAAGTATTTGATTAATTTGTTTCTCTAATTAAGGAATGAATGTAATTGCAAAATTGATTAGCCATTAAAACGAATTATTCATAACTCAGTATTTAAATTAGTAATTTTAAATTGATCAACTCAAACCAGATAATTGACCTGAGGCTAATTAAAATTAGTTATTAAAATAACTTGCCACTGTAGAGAGAGGGCCATATAAACAGCTACAGGGACCATGCTGCAATATATATATAAACATCTTAAGTTTCTTACCCCCACCTGCTCCGCCACGCATTATTAACTCCCATATGTCACTGTACACCGTCTAGACCACACCTTCTTTTTCTGCATGCGAGAACTGATATTGCATGTACATTGAAATGCATTTGTAATTTGGACAGTTCACTTAAAATACCGGTCATACACACACACACACACACACACACACACACACACACACACACACTCACACACAAGACACACACAGACACTTGGAGCGACTCGTGATGCTTGTACTGCAATGTGTGTGTGCATGCAGACTTGTGTGTATTTCAGTATACATATTGTGGGTATGTTTGCAGTTTCAATGGCTTGAAGATTTTAGTATGACATTTTGATTGCTATTTGTTTTCTGAAAGTGAGTAGTGATAATTGAAAATACACGTAATGAGGGATCCAAGCTTTGGATATAGGTAGCCCAATGCTACCACATCTCCCTTATAAGGCAAGGTGCATAGTTTGGACAGCTGTATACTTGTAGGCGCAGTGAGCTTAATCACCTACGTGTGTTGCATGCGTGCAACGTTGTTGTGTGAGTTGTGTGTGTGTGAGTTGTGTGTTGTGCGTGTTGTGTGTGCCGTTGCGTGCGTGTGTTTGTGCACAGCAAAAACAGATTGATGCATGTCACTCGAAATCAATAATAGGGCACTCTTTTTTGAAAACGAGTGCCCTATTATCGATTTCGAGTGACATGCATCAATCTGTTTTTGCTGTGTGTGTGCGTGTGTGTGTGTGTGTGTGTGTGTGTGTGTGTGGTGTGTATGTGTGTGTGTGTGTGTGTGTGGCGCGCGCGCAGGTTTGTGCCCAAGAATTGTGTTAGGCTTTGGCACATGCAAATAAAAAAGCTTTAGTAGACAACTAGAAGCCTTACGCAAGCCGTGTTGAATATAACCACGCGACGTGGGAGGTGCTCCGTTAATTTGGTACGGTCGTCATGCGAAATGAGAAGTGTTCTCTCCTGCCTTGTTTAATGTACCCCTGTTTTAATGTACCCCTGTTTTAATGTACCTCAGTGGCAGCACAGTGCACTTCACTGATACATCACATGCAAGCAACCAGTCTGCTCATATAGGTATCTGTCCTAATAATATATCCCACCACGTCACGTTCATCAAAAGCAGCTCAGGACTACTGAAGACTACCTGATGAAGCCTTCGCGAAACTTTCATTATTTCTCTAGACACGATGCATGCAACAGATATTCCTTTGGATGTTACAACATACTGAAAATTAATTCACATCCAT
>JABACO010000002.1:9155503-9278654 GCA_013339895.1 Ephydatia muelleri | reverse complement strand
GTACCGGATTCTCTTCTACTAAAGCTAAACAATACATTGTCGAAGGCGTGGGTGACGTCATAATTGCGCGCGATATATGGTGCCTGGCAACCGTTAATGAATTTGCACCTGCTTTACTTTAGGACGAGGAATAGGTTTCCCAATTGGAAAACGTTTTTTGCTACGTGCATAGTAAGTGTCAAGAAGTTATTCTTCGTTGTTATTGGACTAAAGTTACGCACACGTTGGCATTTCCGATTAAAATCTCCACTGGCTAATGTTTATTTAAAAGAAAAGACACATCTGGAAGTAAATGCATTTTGTCTTCGCATTATGTTCCTAATTAATCATACTTATCTATGATTAAATTAATAGCCTGAAATTCCCCCCCACAAAAAAAAAAAAAAACAAAAAAAAATAAAAAACAAAAAAAAAAAAAAAAAAACAAAACAACTCGCCCCACCCCACCCCCCCCCCCCCCCCCCCCCCCCCCCCCCCCCCCCCCCCCCCCCCCCCCCCCCCCCCCCCCGGCTCTCTTTAGATTAGAGTTCTCCTTACTAAAATCGAGCCCCATTTTTTGCCTTAGTCATCTCTGAATTCTGATCAAGCAATATATCTGCCTCTTTAACTTTCAACGTTTGTTTATGATTTCCACGGGACGTCATATTGAAGTTGTGTTTTTATACTGCAATCACGCACACTGTGTATGGGATCGTTTCCGCGAGAAGGGACCTAATGCATACATTATAAATGTTCCAGTACGCGCAATAGAAATGTAACAATTGCGTTGAAATGTATGTTAATTACAAAATCAAAGCCTTACAATGCCATGACAGATAATCCGATTCTCAGTGCGTAAGAAGCAATGTGTAGAGGACATTTCACACTTCTAGATTATTAAATGATTTGAAATTTAAAAAAAGACAAGTTTTAGGTCACTTTTCGCAGAAACGATCCCATATTGTGTTTATAAGTCGCTCATACCATATGTTTAATTGTTGCATGTTGTTGAAGTAGGGTGTGTAACCTCAATGCACGATGAAATCGATTTTTTCTGAATACTTTTAAAACACAAATCGATTTTCCAGGTTTTTATGGATCTGAAAATCGATATTTCCGAATAATTTAAAAACAAAATCGATTTTTCCGAATAGTTAAAAAAACAAAATCGATCGAATAGGTTTTGCCAAACTTTCTGCCGAATACCTAGGTTTTTCAGGTTATGGTGCTTATGGAGTGCACACTGAGAAGATAATTTGTTAATTTTATTTCTTCACAGAAAACCACCTGGTCTCGCACCCAAATTAGAGCTATGCATGTCAGTTGAAAATACAGAGACACAAAGGTCTACAGTAGCAAGGGTTTTCCAAATCGTGTTTAATAAATTGTATGTCTTTACTGTCCACTTGTAATCAGTACTAATGTAAACCTAACTATGCATCCAACACTGACACAAGACATCAGTATTATATTACTATCTATATATACAATACCTGTCAAATCATGGCTCCCCACAAGAAGAAACCACTCTTTACTCCACAAGCCATAAGCACACCTCATGGGATACCTGGGGGGGCCTTCAACGAATGCTGTTACATGCGTTCGATAAAGCTGGAAATCAAGACATGTATGAAATTGAAGATGTAATTGCAGAGCTCCTAGAAAAGGGAGTACCAAGATATCTCATCCGATGGAAGAGTTTTTAGCTGAAAGTGATACTTGGGAATCTATTGAACAACTCGCTGGTGCTGAAGAGTATGTAGCTAGATTTCTGAAGAGCGATGAGCATCACTAGTGCGTGCAAAAGCTGAAATCGCTTAGAAGCGTGCCAGAAAACGTGCCGAAGCCCAAAAACTGCATCAGAATGTGTTGCAAGTGTTGCCGTTCCTACGCAGCCAGCTGGAACGATAGTGGACAAGCACAAGATATCTTAGGTATGGAAGTGTTTTGAGCGTGTAGAAGATCCAGCTGAAAAGAAACGTATAAGTGCTTGCTGATGCTCGATAATGAGAGTAAATGTGATATTCAATTTAAACTGGTGTGGTGGCACAACAAACATGGCAAACCATCTGAACAGCTAACATGCCAAGTATGTGGTGGAAGAAGAAATGAAAAGGCAATGTAAAACTTTGTAGATTGATGGTGTGAAGAATTCCCTCGTCATGGATGTTCTCCCCACATTCACTACAGAGCGTCGACATGTTATTTACCGAAAGATTGCTTATTGATTGGTTCGTCGCAATCGGCCTCTAACCATAATTGAGCATGTCTCTGAACTTCGTGAAGTGTTCCTGAAAATAAACATTGGGAGATTTAATGTGCAGTCATCATGAGATATACTACAAACGGTTGCTGTGATAATGGAGAATTTGAAGCATCGAATGGCTGAAGTAAATGGTGAAGGTCTTTGTCCAGCTCCAGCTGCTGATTTGTGGTCTCAAGGTACCGACTGTGCATTGCTTGGTGTGGATCAATAAGGACTTTGTTCTCCGGGAGGTACTTGCAAGGGCTGTACCCTTCAACAATGCGCCACATACAGCTGAAAACATTTGTGCAGAAGCGCAAAAACTTCTTCTCTCCCTCACCATAAGCCTGGACGATGTATTTGCAAGGGTCTGTGACAGGGGATCTTACATGAAGAAAGTACTGGGTTCCTGTTCTGCAGTGCTCATACTATGGAGCGATCTGTCCTTAAATTCACTATGCACCAGGTGTGAAGGAGACGATTGCAAAAATGAAGGAGGTCACTTGCTTCTTCCATCACCTTGTCAAAGATGTTGAAGATGCAAGGCACTAACAACCCTGGCAAGGAAACACACAAACCACCCAGTACTGGAAATGCTACACGCTGGCACATTACTCATGATTCCACAGACTGGTATCGGGCAACATCGACAAACAATAACACAGTGGGGAGGATACAGGGAGTACAAATTGGATTACAGTGACTTGCAAACTATCCACCAAGCTGTAGCTGTACTAGATCCATCAGCCAAGATGACTAACATGACAGAAGGCACAAAGTATCCTACGTGTACCTTACCTCTTGTTGTACCCATGATAACCCGTGTTATTCAACATGCTGAGAAGCCTACACTGAACAAGCCTTGGGATAAGATGAGTTCATTTGGTGTCCTGACACAGCATATACAGTACAAGCAGCTAGAAGGGGATTTATTGAAGATCTTCACTCAAGATGAATTGACAACCTGCCTTGTGAAGTGCGGAGCCTTCTTCTCCCTTCTACCTTGTTAGACCCACATTTCAAATCCTTTGAATTTCCATGGCATGGAGGGACTGTGAGATAAGTGCTACACGTGGAAGGGTATGGAAGACGGTTCTTCAACTATTGTTGCGCACAAGATAGCAGAGGCAAAAAATCATGACTGTTTGAGTGCCTTCTTTGATGAAAGTCCTGATGAAGAAGGTTATGCTGAGGCAACTCTAAATGATACTGATGGTGGTCACGGACAAAGCCAAATCCAGGATGAATTAGAGATGTACCTTCAGACCAAACCGAGATACTAGGTTGGTGGAAGGAGAAAACCATGTGGCCCAAGCTGCAGTCAATGGCACGACAATTTCTCGCTGTGCCTGCAACCTCAGCTGGAGTGGAGCGCCTATTTAGCAAGGCTACTCTAGTCTACAATGACCTGGCTCAAGCAATGTAGGAGGAAACGCTAGGCTATGCTTTGTTTGCCTCCTATAACTATTCACCTGCCTTGTATGAAGGGTTCGTGGAGTAACATTGTGCCATTGTTTTTGTTTCATGTAGGCAATGCGCGCATTGTGTGCTGAAACGCAATGTCATGTATTCAAGTTCATTCCTAAAATTGTAGTGAACTTGCATGTAGTGTAGTAATGTGATCTGCATTCGCGCATAGTATATACTTGCCGTCAAGCAAACGGTGACATAGGAGATATTACATGTAATTTCTTCCGATCTCGCCTCACATTGCATGTATGCACAATAGTAAGAGCAACAATGATATATGTTATATATACTCTGATTATGAAATACTCAACTGAAAATCCTATCCGGATATCGGTATAAAACCGTATTCGGATAATGGGCGAATTGTCGATGCTGACGACGATTGCCAACATAAGTACCTCCGAATAGAGAAATATAAACCGGTTATTTTGAATAGATCAAATTCACTAATCGTTTTTTCAGAGTAATGCTAAGTTGCTATTCGAACGCATAGGTTTATGCGAATATCCGAATAACCTGATAACCGGTTACACACCGTATTGTGCATGCAGGCATGTACTTTTCCACGTATAGTAAATGCACATTTCTATTCACCATCAAGAATGGAATGGCTTGTCTTCATTTAAAAAATACCTTGCAAAAGCCAGAAATTGTCAAGTACCTGATTGAAAATGAAGCTACTGTTGATATTGCCACTAAGGTAAATTACAGTGTTGTACATATAGCGTGTGCAAGCCGATAATGTCCAATACTCCGTGTTTTTGTGATTGTGGATATGTGTTTGAGTGCATGTGAGTCTACATGTATTTGCGTGGATTGCGAGTATTGAATTTGAAGTGGGATTGGTTTTTCTTTGATGATAAAGCAAGATCTTGAAGATTATATACAGAAATACACGTACAGTGTATTGTGTACATGCGTTGCACAACTGTATATAAACAACTCCACATGTAGCAGAGTTTGCATGTGGTGCTACCTGTACTGCATTTACATATATACTGTAAATACAAGGTGTACACTGTTCATTTTAGCACATATCTAAATGTTACAACCATGATTTCCGTACCTGTGTGCAGGATGGCTTCAATACTCCTTTGGGCCTAGCAACTGGTTTGCTAGATGAAATGGTGGAAACTGTTGCTGTCTTGCTTGAGATGGGGGCATTACCCGATGGGCTGCCACAGAGTGCTATGAGGCCACTGGTTGCTACGGCGTCGAAGAACCATTTGGACACATTGGAACGTTTGTTATTGGGTGGTGCTGATATAAACATTAGAAATAAAGTGAGTGAGTCTTTTTATCCTCCTTGATGATACCACTTCTCATTAAAGTTGGTGTGTCATATTTATGCTTTACATATACAGTACATGATGATGACTTTGATTTTATGTACTGTGTATCATTCTCACACTAAGTAATCATGTACTATACGTGTGGTGTACGCCAGCCACATCTTGAAACAAAAAAGGATTTTATGATCACAGGATGTACATGTATATGTACATTCAAAGTGAACCAAGTGGAACCTTTCTAAATATACCATAGAGATGGACCTCGCTTTGTATACCTCTTCTTACAGTTCATCAAAATACAATGTGATGAGCCCTGTCAGTGTGGCTATGTGTCACATATACATCTACAGTAGATTATCATATGTGCATACAACTACATGCCTTACAATTATGTATGCATTTCAATTCAATACAAAATCGAATTTTTTAATTGTAATTCAGTAGGAGCCAACATCAGTCAAGTACACTCATGTGCAATAAATTAATGAAATCACGTAGTTAAGATCCCACCTACTTTAGTTTGTCGATGGTATTTTGATTTTAGTTCCTGCTGCTTAAACTCTATCTTGATACCAAACATTTCAAGTCGAATCTTTGCACAAGATGTACATGTACATGTTCACATATAGTGGGTAATGTTATGTCTTTCAAGTTGCTATGGCATTGTGCACAGATGAAGCTTCACCAATGGAAGTTTGTGCTTTGGATTCATTAATGGTTACACGAGGGTGGGAATACAGCTACTGTACATGTACTTTCATTTGTATTTCCTTCCTCAGGATGGCATGACAGCACTGATGGCTGCAGTTCTTGGAGACCACACAGAAGTTGTGCAGTTCTTATTGAATAATGGTGCTGATTTGAGCTGCATTCGGGTAAGTGCCATCACTTTTTCTATGTTACATGTAGGTGGGTTATGTTCATTTGGGCTACTTGTATACTTGTTCTTTCTCCCAGTCGGGCCCCTATACTATCAGTGGGAACATAGTCCTTAAGTCTGGCACCGCCCTCTCTGATGCTGCATACCTCGCAAACCTCCCCCTTGTGAAGCTATTGAATGAGAAGGGTGCAAAACTGACTGCTTTATCATCGGTAAGAACCGGGTGTTCAGATTGACTTAATGCCAAACAGGTTGAGCTTTGATGCACAGTTTTTTATTTATTCTCAAAAGTCATGCACCACTTTATTAGATTATGATAAAGCAGTGGTGAATAAATATTAGTATATGCCCTTAATTGCCATGGTATGAGATACACTGTACTGTAGAATAACGTTTCTGGGTCTATGTCATTGTTATATCAGTGCAGGCATGTTTCTGGTATTGTTGGTGTTGTTTGCATTGGTAAAGAACATCTTTTTCACCTGGTTGTACATGTAAATTAACCAATAATTCAAACATTGCAGTACAGTATGTTCTATCTCCTCATCCAGGAGGAGAATGCTCCCATTATTTTTGCAGTAATGGGGGACAGTACAGAAGTGGTTGAGTACATTCTCTGTAATGGTGAACCTCCATACAATGAGGTCTGTTCCATTTTAACTGCTTGTGTATGCGCATTATGCATTTGGGCTATATAAACACTGTGTGTGCTTGTACTGTCACATCTTTAGGTAATCTTCTGTGACTAAACTCCCGTATGTATATATGAACACGAAAAATACATGAACATGTAAACCCGGGACTTAGTTACACAAACAGCAAATTGTTTGTATTAGATAGTTTGCAATCAAATGTGGTATGACTTCTAATAATGCTGCAGAAAGCCTCTTTTATATGCATTTGCTATGTACAACACATGCAGTATTGACATCTGTTTCATTCATGCATTCGATTGTTCTTCCCTCTTCCCCCAACTCTTATCAAATGTTACTTTGTGCCCTTGTATTTCTTGCTCTATAATGTCACATGCAACACGTAGCTGCTGGACGCAATCGTGGTAGCTGTGAAGCTTTGTCATGACGACTGTGCTAGTATCCTGCTACAAAGATGTGCAAATAAGGTATATCGACTGACTGAATGCGTGCAACAGTGCAATATATTCCAAAATGAGAATTTTTGTCTTTCACTAACAGTGGAAGCGTGACTTCATTCATGTGTATGTGGGGAATGCACTTTATTTCGACACAGAATACATTGCTGGAAGCAGCAAAGAAGTATTGCACAGAGGAGCATATGGAGAAGTTGTTCAAGTTGGTCAAGGTGTGCATCAATATTTATCATACAAACATGCATGGTTTGTAGTTTTTTCTACTGTACCAATGGACCTGCTACATGTTTGTGCAATCTTGCGTATGAATTATACACCAATGCCACCTTATACTTCTATAAGTGAGCTTACTACTTGTCGCAAGTATGAGTTTATATATATGTACTGTATTATTCATATGTGCGAATGTGAATCCTAAAGTGCATGTGTAGTTCCAGTGCATATGAGAACATACATGTACATGACATTGAGAGCAAAATGTTGTACAAAAACTATTCCATACTATTAAAATTTGTTAGAAAACTTTTTTAATACTAACGTGCACTGTATTCCTTATAATAGTCAAATATTACTGGTGTAAAGAAAAATAGATTGTAATATGATATACAGTATATCAAGATCATTGAAATTAAATTGAAATCATAATCATATATGTAAATGAATGAATAGCTAAAGTATTTTAATAAACATGTGTTGTCCACATGTTAATCTCAAACTGGCTTCAATTAATTGACTTGAATTATAAGTTACTGGAAGCTTAATATAATTATTTATATGATTTATTAGTTCACTTGATCAAATTTCAAAACTAAATGAGTGAATTATATGTAAGTATTTATAAAGATATGTGTTGTAAGGTCGATACCACAAATGTATATTTTAATTGTATAAATTTTATTTGAAATAATAAAATCAGGTTAACTACATTTTAATTGGTTGATGTTTTTTTGTCAGAAAAGCTAAAAGCCATGATTTACAAAAGAAAAATAAGGGAAATTGAAAAAGCCTTGAAAGCATTGAAAATAATATGCATTGAGACATGCTTGCTAGTACAATTTTTCTAAAGGTATCATTTATACCTCTAAATGGAATTGCTTGGTGCATCATTTAATCAGGACCAATCAGTCTGAATGCATTATGTTAATGTTTAAGGTTTGGTGGAATGTAACTGTGTCTTCCTGTGTACAACCAGGGATTAGGGCAAAAAGCCCACACGATAAGGGTGATCGAAATTCTCCATGAGTTTGCACAGGTGTGTCTGCAGGCTGCTCTCAACTACAAGAATGTGAGTCGCATGACAACACATTTGAGTAATTTGAATATGCAAATGTAGATGTACATGTACATTCCAATAAGGATGCATAGTACACTGTAAATATCCTTGAAAATATCTACGCTGAATGATTCTTTGGATGTTACAGCCGATCGGGGTTATCTGAGACCAAGGCTGTCACATAGTTTGGTGTCAGAAGCGGATTACTACCCTTGTCGGTTAAAATTTCTCGTGGCACGCCCACTCTAGCAAACACTTTTTAAAAATAATTCATCCGCTGCACCGCCTCCGGATAACGTGTGGCGTGATCACACAGCACGAGCATACAGGTATACTTGTTACCGGACTTGCTTCGGGGCAGCGATGCTCATTGCGATCCTAGAAAACGGTTCCCTGATGACAGGAAGAGGACGAGTAGAGTAGGAGGCACTTTTCTTTACATACTCCTGGATTTCGGACAATTATTTCTCATATGGCCTTCCTTCCTGCAATTAAAACACCGTACATATATTAAACCGTACATATATTTTTTTTCACGGAAATTCCCTGTGCTTACCTTGAATGCCGCTGTTCTCCTTCGACCAGCATTCCTCCGTATCGTGCCCGCCACTCGTCACACCACTCACTGCGCCACAGCATTTAGTATGCAGAGTTGTGCAGAGTCTGCATACCAACCATATGCAGATGAGTATCATTGAAGTGTTCATATGCAGACGTCTGCATATGAACAATTCAATGATACTCATCTGCATATGGTTGGTATGCAGACTCTGCACAACTCTGCATACTAAATGCTGTGGCGCAGTGACTTTCTCGTAGTACTATTCAGTCTCGCGGATTGTATTCCTGGCATACCCATATAGCCTTGCCCTTTGGTAAGGAGTGCAAGAACTGTACTATCCCCATCACTTCTATCGCCTCCTGCATATACCACATTCTTTCAACCATGCCTTGGCCTTGGAGTCCATGAGCCTGAATTTGCGATTTGACCTCACGCTCTGCCTCGTAGTATCCCGAAACCTGCGGCGATAAGACTCCGTGAAAATTAATAATATTGCTGCCTTGACTCCGTCTTAATATCCTACACATGTACGTCCTAAGAAGACAAAGCTGCAAATGCTTGCTGAGTGAACAGATCATTGAGGTAGGTCCACCAACCTTGTATGCCTGCATTATATGAATTCAAACCTTACGAGGTAGGCCTCCACATTATCCGTTTCGGTGAAGGCCACAAGCTTCACATGGAGTTCCTTCGATGACGTTTTCCCTACATGCAGCAGCCACTATAGCTTCCGCTCCGGTCTGGCGCGTCACCTCCACCGACTTTCCCAGACCCTCCAAATGTGAACTCATTGTGTTAACTACTTCGCGACTTCTCTTTCTCGGACCTCTCTTTCTTTTTCTCGCTCTTGCTCACGTTGCTTCCTCTATTCCACGAAATTCTTCTCTCGTTTCTGCCGGCCTTGTATCAGCATTTTCATTATTCTTCCATGCTTTTCAGGACCGACGCCGCTCCCTCTTCCATATCTTCTTTTTGGTAGTGAAGTCCAGACCTGGTTGTCATTAAACCTAAATACTGCTGGAGCTCGACACTGTCGAGCTCCAATCTCACTATACATTATATGTGACAGCCTACATGTAGATATCAGAATCCCCACTTGACTGTAACATAAGATCCAAAGAATCATTCACACAGAAATTAATTGCGGGCCGTGACAGCACGCGATTTCAACCAGAAGAGCGCGCTTCCGAATTTTGTGCGCCTCTTGCTCGCGAAATCGTGAGTGGACCGATTTCTTACGAATGATTTCATGAATGATCCCCGTGTGATTTTTGGGATGCACACGGATCAACGTCGCACGCGCACGTACAATTTTGTGTGAGCCTCATACCGTGTAGGCGCTGCATTGATTATCATATGATGTAATGGCTGGGTTGGTTCAAAAATTATAATTCGCATTTTACAAAATTAAAAATTAAAGAATAAAGTTTAGTGTACTCTGTACTGGAACAGAACCTGTTCAAAAAAAAGAAGCCATGACTGATGCATTATGCATGGCTTCACCTGTCAGCTGTAGAACAGCGAGTAAGAGACTGTTCAAATAGATTCAAAACGGACCAAGACTTACCTTGTTCGATCTTTTGCTTATCTGGTCCAAATAGTATAACGTCCATGCCAAGTGGAGCGATCAATTAGAGTTATGAGATGCGATTTATATAGTTGTGACAAGACTCGATATACCTATTTCTTTAGAAGACAAGGAATTCGGTTCCTGACCTGGAGAGTTAACCTCATCTCTCCTGTTTACCTTGCAGAGTACGGTATGAATGCATCTCATTTAGCTCTATATACGCACTAGTTAGTAAGTGGAAATCATCTACATTATCAGATGTATTAAAACTGATCACTTTGCTTAGTTTGCTTGGCATACCTGCATGCCTTACATTAATACGTCAATGCAACTGAACTGGAGAGATGCTCAAATATGTTTTACCAATGTAAGGCACTTCCAGAGTACTATAAATTAGATTTCATTATGGCTGTAAATACACTAGATACATCTGCAAAGTTGCATTTCATCCAGTACCACAATTCTTTATATACAAATCAAACAGGTTGTGATCCCTACTATGCTCTACATGTTCCACTGCTTTTGCCTGTAATGTGTAATGTCTCTTTGGAGTTATCAATGAATTTAGCAACTTGGCTTTATATTGTATTAAATATGGCTATGTTTAACTTATTGTAAAAGCAATGCACCTATACTATTAAAGGAACCTGGGCTTGAACTCATGCAGTAACTCCACTTCTACAGTTCATTCTTTTAGCACAAACATAATATCCTTGCCCTTGTGATAACTTAATGTGTAGCTCTAGTCTCTGTAATAGCAATATAATAGTAATTGCAATTCTATTACCACATATGCTTGTTGTACATGTATATGATTTCAACTAAAGAAATATTCCTTAATGTTATGTATACCTTTGTACTATTCTCATCTATTCTTTTTAGTAATATCAGGCTGTTTCACCTGCAAGGACAATAAAAAACTTAGCCATCTTTATTTCTGAAACAATGATGGTTTGTGCAATCCATTCTCCAATCAAATAAATGTACTTAGTCAGGATGATATATATGGTGCTTTCTCAAATTGGTCCTTCAAAACGTGATTCCCTTGCACTGCTGTTATGTAGTACAATGGTCAAAAACAATGGTCAAAAATGTTGCATGTATTTCTGCAGCTTGCATTCATCTGCTTGTTCAGCAATCCACCATTGTTCATTGGCAGATGAGTATGACAATAAAATGCATATAGGGTCAATGCTAGAACTGTTCTAATGAGGTCACAATTTTCTGGGTGCTTACAATTGTCACTATACATGTCGGTGATAACCAGGACCCGTTGACATCACATTAGGAAAAACACGAGCACACTCTCGAATGTGAGATACATGTACATAAGGCATGAACTGTTCTGACATTACTCGATGGGAATTTAAAGCTTGAATCTGGTACATGCATAATTTTATGCAGCGTAAGTACATTCATATGCATTCCTCTAACTAAAAGACCTCACAGATTGTAGCAAGGATTGAATTAATTTTATATATGTGTGTGTGTGTAATTAATCGTTTCAGTACTCATGCTCGAGCAACATGTCTCGAGTGGCAAAAAATCTGGGTGGTTAGATTAGAATCAGAATGAAGGTCCAAGTCTTTAGCTGGCTGTAATTTCAGATCCAGGGGCAGCAAACAATACCATTACCACTGGAAGCTAGCTTTTCTGTAGTGAAGCTAATTTGATGGAACACATTTGCTCATTTGCAGAGCTTGTGGGAGTTTTGATCTCTATATCTTCATTGACTACGGTGTCAACATCAGCTCTTTACTTTTCTGACAATGGGCTCACATGCCATGGTCAAGTAATCAAAATGAAACATTTAATACTTTGTTAATAACACTGGATATTGGAGTGCGAGGTTGGTGTTGTAGAAGAAGAGGAAGATATTGGCGAAGAGGAGAATGTAAAGCAGCCAATGTGCCACTTTTACCAGCAACAGATCAGTGTAGAAGCACGAGGTGAGAGGGGAATGAAGCTCCACACTCCCAAGCAGCTGGCTGTGGCACTGGTAAACTCTATACTCTATACTTCTATGAATTTTACGCAACGGAATATGAAATGACTGTAAGTATTTAGCAAGCCAGGATGTTTGACAGCCTTTGGCAGAAGGTACCATCTGTGGTGCTGCCCATGTACTCATGCCAGGCATCATCTCTGATTTCTCCAATGGGCATTATAAAGAGTCACAGTAATTACTGGAACTCTTAAACAGTGACCAAGATGATGTGCTTGTGAGTACAAGTTAGAAAGAAGAAGAGAGAGAAGAGGTTATACCGGAAGAGGTGTACAAGTATAAGCCTGAGAGGAGTATCAGGTAGAGAAGTAGTGGGAGGAAGGAGGCATTGAATACAAGTAGTATACACTCCCATTGCACTGACTGCAACTGCCTCATATCGCAATCTTTGGTTGAAAGTCATGAATAATGGTGTTTGCTAGAGCACTGAGCATTAAAACAGCTATTCAACTTGACTGTTAGGTATGCAAGTGAGCAGGCATCAAGCATGCTAGTTTGTAGGTAGTAGCAAGAATCCATCTGCAACTATTGAACCGAATTGCTTTGCTGGATGCATAGCACACACAAAGAAAAGCATAATAGGTTTTCAAGTATCTAGTGTTTAAAATAAATCAATAACATTCGTATGTTATTCTCCACACTCAGATTGTACAATAGAACAATTGTGGGTTCTAACAACATATTTTTTATTGTACACTGGCAGGTGGTAGCTACAAATAACTTTACAAATACTGTAATTTAGAAGAGAATTTAATTCCACCACTGGCATCATTCTGTAAATTCCCAATCACTTAATTCTGTATTGTACATAAAGACCAACACATCTATGTATATTATTTAATTATTATAAGAAAGCACCTCTGGAGCTGAACCCTAAACTTGCATACTTATCCCACCTTTGATTCAGTACAATGTTCCTGAATGTTATGGGTGAGGAAGGAGGAGAAATATTTAAAAGTGATCACAGATATTTGTACAGTTCAATGAAGATTTCGCATGTGTCATATCTCAACGATATTTTTTCAAATAATCAATGATCCAATCCAAAGTGCATGTAGTGTCTACTATCATGGGGTATTTGTCAATGTGGTTCATAAATCGTATTCCCCTCTCTTCTTCGTATTCAAAATCATTGCTTTTCTTCTACATATAGTATGAATGGTTGGTAGACCATGCAAAAAAATTTCATCTTCCACAACTGGCAGAGATCTTTGCTGCATACTACATTCGTGGTGACACATTGGTGAGTGTGTTCTCTCTAGATATTAAAGCCATACACACATGGATCGCCTGTGTTGTTTATCTAATGGGGAAAGGGGTGGGAAAGGAACATATAGATTGACCCTATTTATGTATATGCAATACTGTGCTAGTCTCCAATGTAAGTATATAATCACAAAGCTTGAATTTCTTATTATTGTACATGTTTTCCATCTATTCCTATGTACCGAAGATGAGTTATGTTGACATATCGGTGTGCCAATATGAAGCTTGTGTTTTGTTGCATCATAAACAGGAAGACGTTGAAGAGTTCTGTTTTCAAGGCGATCCATCTCCTATAGAGTTCTTGATCCGCAGTGGTATCATATCAAAGGTGTGTGCCGGACAATGTGTTAGCTTTATTCACTAGACATGTATGAAACACTGTGTATTAAACTTAAGCATACAATCATTATTATTTCAACTTAATTTAAAATATTTGAGTCAGCTGGCTGCCTAAATTAAGACAGCACAGTAACCTCATTTGCCTCCCTAGCACATTATTTTAAATGTAAAGAAATACTTATATGACTATTATACAGTGCAGAGGTGGTGAAACTGGTGGGGAAGGGAGAGAATGTTACCCACACCCCCTCCCCAAGTGTTTTTCAATGAAATTCAATTCATTATTTTCCTAATTAAACATTTTGCTCTGGTTCCATTTGCTACAAATTCAGCTTATTATTCTTCTTTCGGCGATGTAAATAAACACAATCATCTATATTGTTAAAGTTATGGATAATGTTATTGAAATTATCGGTATGACTGTTATTCAGGTTCTGTATGATTAATTATGTAGCTACCATGCCATACATTATTACTCTACAATCTGTAGTCATTCACACTACATTTTGACAATAAAGCACCCAATACAAATGACAAAAGAAACCTTAATGTGCTTGTATCTACATGTACATCTAGTTCTGTATGCTCTTGCTACCACAACAGTTTTCCAGCAAGCTTCTACTCTTGCACTGGGAGTTTATTACTGCGATACCTTTATGCATTATTTATTGTTGACCTCCACCTTACACTAGTAGAGTGTATACCCTATTATCACTCCCTCATATATTATACCCTTCTGTCACCTATGCAGTGCACTGTTTGTTGTTTTCACTGCAGGCTTTATAATTATAATTATAATATAATGGTACATGCTGTAGACAATTATAAAAATGTATGTTTATTACATTCATGCATGCGAAACAAATCTCATAACACTTTTATACAAAGTGACATTCTTTGCTGTTTTGTTCACAGGAATGGTAAATCAATCACTACATGCACACATAAATACATGTATGCTCAAGTAATGTGGCATATGCGCATTAACTAGGACTGTAACAGAAAGTAGTACCATTCAAATGCAACATACTACTAATTGAAGCACAGTACGTTGTGCCAACTTTTTCTGACTGTCACTGTCATATGATCCCGATTACAGTGTACACATGATGTATATTACTCCATGATAAACTGCATATCTGAAATGACTGTAAATATTTATATACACATGTATGATATCATATTCCCTTCAGGAGAGGGTACAGGAGGTATTGAGTGAGATAGGCAGAGATGATAAAGAGTTCTTCATGGAACTGATGGAAGCCTATCACTATGTGAGACATAATAAATTATGTTCATGGCTCAGTATTATTCCTCTAGTGGAGAACCTGGATCTGCAATAAATTTACTGTATTGTGCTGTATGAAGTTGGTTGACAATGGAATAGAAGTACCTATGCTTGTACAATACAAGTGCTAATTATAGATTATGTAACAAGATGGCAAGAGGGTTAGGGCACAAATGTAAATACATATATAAAATCCATGTGTTTCTACATTTTGTTTAATAATGAATTTACATGTAAATGCAAGACTTCTATCTTTATTCATGCTCTTCTACTTTGCTTCAGTATCCACACAATGACCACCTCTCATATGATGGTAAGGATGTATATCTATTAATATACAATAGACCGCCCTTCAATGCTGAAATTTTGCATCCACCTCTGAGAGAGTGACTTTCAATATAAATAATTATCATTTGGTGACGTTTAAACAAATCATGGTGTTAAAAATTGTAATAGCTTACCTTTAAACCTTGTAACTTGAAATTAATTCTATTTAGCTGCATAATTTTATTTATATCTTGTGCTCAATCCTGAGCTATATTAAATTGCCTTCACTTACAAATATCTGTGCATGAAGCCACCTGAAATGTATCACATGTTTTACTTAATTGACGTGTTATATGGGACTAATCCTATGCAACTTACTAGCATCAGTCATAGTATAATAAAATGGTTTTCAGTATAAAAAATTATCATAATTGCATAGAGTGTACATGTCATTGCATTATTACATTGCCAATTATTCCTAGGCGATCTTTTTGCCACTAATCTCTTCAATGGAGCAAGTTTTATGGGAGAGAACAACAGAATTCTCACTGAACCTGACTGCTCTGAGGTTTCTGAACAACCACCCAGAATACCCACCGGTGGAGGTGAGTGCAAGGAACTTTTGTACTATTTATAATACAAAGATGTCCTTTCTCTTTTGTACATGCATATTTTGCCTCTTAAACATATTGCTTTTACATCACTTCGTTCAAATAGAAGGAGTAAATATCTGCATGTTACAATCAAGGGACACTGCTTTAAAAATAGCTCTCGCTTGTTAACAACATTTCAATTATTATCATATGTTATAGTCACATGGGATACTGTAAAATTAATCAGTAAATTTATTGATTCATGAACATGCATTATTGCATAACGTTTCTTTCACTGAGTTATTTATTTCAATAAGTTCAAACAATTCTACACTATGCGACAACCCATATGCAAATTATAATTCAGAGAACAGATTATTGCCAATGCACACTGTCAGCAATCACATCTGGGGGATGATCAACCCCCAGGTTAATTTGTATTATTTTTATTGTGTTTAACTTAGTACACGTGTGTAGTATTATAAATAGACACATGGCATAGAAAGAAAACAGGAAGAGACCATGGATTGGTGTCTACTGCAATGGGCCAGCCAAGGTCACAGCACTTGAAATCATTGCTTCATGTTTTCACACTTTGACTGCCACTTCTCCTGCCCACTCATAGTTCCCACTTTAGTTATAGTAGTGAGATTAAGCAATTAAGCTGGGTTGGCCATTTTACCAGGATATCCCAAGGCTTGTGTGGCATATATCAGTCCTAAACCACAGCCTGCTTCTACTTGACCACCAATTCAAGCTCGATGACAAAACTACAGAAAGATGTCTCTCAGGTTATTGTAGTATACTGCATCTCCTCCATGTTTGAATGCAAGCACATTGTGTCCAAGAGGGTTCAGGCAATAGTCATTGCAGTGTGGTAAGCAAGAAGCTGAAGAGGTGTTCATTTCAAGGCGGCTACTACTCAGGCAATCCAAGATGAAGGTAAAGTCCCAGCATCCAGTCAAGATGCTGAATGCCTTGAAGGCACAGACAACAAACTGGTTTTGTTAGCTGTAGAAGGCTGATGCAAAAGTTGTAAGTGCTTGTTTATAAACCTACATTGGTTCGGACAGGAATTGGTAAAGACATCAATTGTAAATTGCTGAACTGTTGAAATGTTGACATACCTGAGGCAAATCAGTAAAGTCATGTTAGGCATTTAGCACCTGAGTGGTATGCAACCAGGGCGCCTGATGTGACCTCTGAAAACCAGCGGAGTGCACAACTATTAACTAAACACAGACAATCTGAGACTAAGGGTGGCAGCATTGTGTACCAGCTTATAGAACCCAGCACTGACATAGGAACTTGTGAATCTACTGAGCTCTGTCACGGCACAAAATGCCCTACCTACAAATTGTCCAGTGGACCGATTATGACAGCCACATTTGGTCTGGGACAAAATATAGGGTCCTACCAGACAGAAGTGGGCTGCCATATTCGGTCCCACAATGCCATATTATGTCTGCCCCAGGACCAAATATGGCTGCAACATTTGGTCCGGGACCAAATTTTGCTACCGTATGATATTCTATATTTTTTAATTTGCATGCATTTCTTCATATTAAAGTTAAACATGATAAATAATAAATGGGATAGTGCAATTATATGAATGGATTCAAGCACACCAAATCATTGACTATCTTCAATTGACAATTCAAGGAAAGAAAACAACACTAATTCTCTAACGTTTACATCTCACACAAGCTCACTTTGTATGTGGTTGTAGAGAATCTGAAGATACTGAAACACAGGAGTCAATATGATACAATGTTCCACAATAACTGCACTAAATCATTTTAATTTCTTCTGATTTTGGCAACCACACACTATTTGCTGAGTGCCTCACTTTGGATCTATGATGTCTTACACTTCCTATTGGAAATGCAGTATTGCTTTCAACTAAATGCTTCTTCATTGCCTTTTGAACTACCTAGTTGTTCTCCTCTAGCCAACGAAGTAGCAAATGCTATTGCAAATAGCTCACAGTCATCACAACCTTGCTACATTTGCACATCAATTTAAGTTTGATAATGTCTTTGGGAGTGCAAACAATGCTTGCAATCTGGTTTAATAGAGAACTAGTCGGACCACCTGATGCACTGTCATAGACATACATTTCTTCATCATTGCAGCTGATGTTAGAAACTGTTATCCAATGGTGTTTCCCGTGTTCATGATCTGAATCAACTCACTTTGTGCAATGCTATATGACAAGACCATACCCAGTGCAACCTCTTGAAGCCTTTGTATATGAAGATACATTGATTTCAGTAGTTTCTGACCAGAATCTACAATCTCATCACTTAGCCACCCACCGCTTGTAATCATTTTCTTATCTTCTGTTGTCAACCCTGATACCCAGTGTTGGACTTCATCTTGACCCAGAGGAACATAGCTTTCAACTTCAATAGCTGGTCAACACAGTAAAGTAGTTTTTAAACTGTTTTGTCGCATCAGTTTAGCAACAATCTTTGCACTCTCGGTTTAGTCCCCTGATCCCTAGTAAAACAAAATATCAGAATCTTAGGCTTCTCTGTGAGTAGTGATACATACTGATCACGTAGTTCACATTTCTGATTACTTTCTTGCAGTACAGCAAATTTTGAATTATTTGAAGTAGAACAAGAAAGAGCTAATGTAGTCTCATCCTTTGTAGGTGATAGAGACATAGCTGATCATGAAGAAGATGAATGAGCAGGTAATCAATGTATCAGAGGGTGATGATGATTGAAGTTATATAGATGAAACTGGTTTTGTGTTTGAATCAGTGGGAAATACTCGATGTGTAATACTTGAAGGAGTTGAATTTGATTCATCGGAGGCTGATGGGGATTGAATTTTTCTTGAAGGTGAACAGGACAATTACTTGTACACTTTAATATGAATTTGGCTAGCTCTTGTAATTGAAGTGACTGGACCTTTTCCATATGATTTTAGCTGATAAGAACTATTTCCTAGACTTTTTGTGATCAAATAAGGTCCAACCTACATGCGATCTACTTCACCACCTTTTGTTTAATTCTTTCTGAAGTCATTCTTCTTGACCTTTGTACCTACACTGTAAAACACTGCCTTACGATGTTTCCTATCATACTACTCTTTCTGTTTTATTCTGGGCATAAATAATGTTTTTCTGCACTTCCTCCAGTAAAGCTTTGTGCTGTGACTCTTTGGGCTGTATTTCATTTTCCTGAGAAAATATGGCAACTTCAGCTTCATTGCATGGTCCTTGATATACACCAGCATCAAGATCAAGAGAACGAATGGCTTTGCGACCAAAAATTATTTCAAATGGAGCATACTTTGTAGATTTATGTCATAAGCAAATAAGCAAGCGTCCAAATACATCCCGTTTTTCCTTCTTTTCTTGTATGTACTTGCGAAGCATGTTTTGTAGAGACTAATTAAATCTCTCAACCAATCCATTGCTTAGTAGGCATTGAAGCAGTTATTCATTTAATTAGAGGGTGTTACATCATCAAGAACATTGATAAAAATTTTACTGTAAAGAATAACATAATTACTGATAAATATTCTATTATGGTGGGAAGACATGCTGATGAAAAAAACTATACATGTATATTTAATTATCTGTCAAATAAATTAAAAATAAATGACAGCAAATAATACCTCTCAATAACATAATGCAAAATACTACATTATATAACTATTCCAAGTTCATTTAATTTTAATAATTGCAACTTCTATGGTTTATTAATAAATCCAACTCATACATTAGTTATTAACATTTGAAATCTTCATATTTTGATCTCACAATGTCCTTTATTTTAGAGGGTTTTTTTTTAGGTTTGAATCAAATATTTACCATTTCATTTAATAACAATATTTTCTATCAGCATGTCTTCCTTTGCTGATAGGATTTTGTAGCAACAATAACCAGTTAATTAATTAATTTTCCTTGTAGAACCCAGTCCAATTGCATTAATCTGCACATACATGACTGATTGGCTGACTCAGTAAAATTATTGACCAAAGTGTTAGGTACACACCAACATGTACATGGATCAGTTTTAGTTTGAGTGAGGACGGAAGACATGATTCTTTATCCCTACACATGTAAAGAATGAACGAAGTACTTCTATAATGTTGCACACAGCCACACACATCACACATTGGCACAAATGACACACAGGCACAAATCACACAGGCACACATCATAAAGAGGCACACATCACACAGGCACACATCACACAGGCACACATCAACACAGGCACACATCACACAGGCACAACATCACACAGGCACACATCACACAGGCACACATCACACAGGCACACATCACACAGGCACACATCACACATGCACACTCACACAGGCACACATCACACAGGCACACATCACACAGGCACACATCACACAGGCACACATCACACAGGCACACATCACACAGGCACACATCACACAGGCACACATCACACAGGCACACATCACACAGGCACACTCACAGAGGCACACATCACACAGGCACACATCGCACAACAGGCACACATCACACAGGCACATAGCACACATCACACACAGAGGTACACATCACCACATGGCACACATCACACAGAGGTAAAATCACACAGGCACACATAACACAGGCACACATCACACAGGCCACATCCACAGCACACTAACACAGAGGCACCATCACACAGGTACACATCACACAGACACACATCACACAGAGACACACATCACACACAGGCACACATCACACACAGGCACATCATCACACACAGGCACCACATCACACACATGCACACATCACACACAGGCACACATCACACACAGGCACACACCAAACGGAGGAACTCATCACTAAGGCTACACAACACACACAGAGGCACATATCACACACAGATGCACACATCACACACACAGAGGCACACATCACAGAGGCACTCATCACTAAGGCTACACAACACACACAGAGGCACACATCACGCACAGAGGCGCACATCACACACAGAGGCTTACATCACACACAGAGGCACACATCACACAGAGGCACTCATCACTATGGCTACATATCACATTCAGGCCCACAATTACTCAGGCACTCATCACACACAGACACTCATCACTAAGGCTACAACACATCACACATAGGCACACATCACACACATGCACACATCACACATAGGCACATATCACACACAGGCACACATCATACATAGGTTACACATAATTGGCACACATTACACACAGGCACATATCACATAGAGGCATGTGTATATCACACACAGACACACATCACACACAGGCATACATCACACACAGCCACACATCACACACAGGCACTCATCACTAAGGTTTCACATCACACACAAGCAAACATCACACACAGGTTACACATACACTGTATTGGCACACAAGGACACATCATAATCAGAGGAACACATCACACAGGCACTCGTCACTAAGGCTACACATGACACAGAGGCAAACATCACACATGTCACACACAGCAATACATCACACAGAGGCAAGTGCACTTTACACAGAGGCACACATCACGCACCGAGCCCAGGCACACATCACACAGAGGGACACATCACACAGAGGCACGTGTACATCACACATGGGCACTCATCACCCATGGGCACTCATCACACACAGGAACACATCACACAGAGGCATGTGTACATCACACACAGGCTACACATATTGGCACACATCGCACACAGGGACACATGTATCATAAACAGTGGCACACATCACACAGAGGCACACATCACACAGAGGCACACATCACACAGAGGCACACATCACACAGAGGCACACATCACACAGAGGCACACATCACACAGAGGCACACATCACACAGAGGCACACATCACACAGAGGCACACATCAACACAGAGGCACACATCACACAGAGGCACACATCACACAGAGGCACAGATCACACAGAGGCACTCATCACTAAGGCTACATATTACACAGAGGCACACATCGATACAGAGGCACACATACACAGTGGCGCACACATCACACACAGAGGCACACATCGCATACACACACAGGCAACTGGTGCCATTTATAGTTATGGAGTCTTTGCTGTGTAAAGATGACGAATCTGACTCAGAGCCGGAGAGGCATTCTTTATGCTCTCCTGTCTGCCATAGTACCGGTACGTCTGTATAATAAAAAAAAGAATACGATTAGCTGCTAATAGCTACCGCTTAGCACTAGCTATATCTCGCGAATCGAGTATACGCATATGCATACATAATCGATGCACGTGTATGATATATCCTTCCGCAGGAAGCTGTTGTTTAGCTTGAAGAAAACTATCAGCTTTGGATGACGACTCTACTAGCATTTGGTGTTCAAAATATGTAGATCTACACAGTAACGTCGCTTGTCGAATTCAGAAGGGAGTTACTTATGTCACGTGACCATGGCGTCAATTACAGTGAGGACGCGGTACCGTGCGGTAGCGTTCATCGATTACCGTTCATAAATACACGGATACCGACCGTCACTAAACGTTTCCGTGAAATGTACGTGGAATTCCGTCTTGATCGAAAGAGACTGGGCCCCGTTGCAACCCGTCTCCGGATAGCGGTTTCGCTGTGTTAGCTCGTGCTGCGGCATTTCGCATTGGTCAGAAGTTAGTCGAGCTTCTGTTTGTTCAAGGCAGCTCGCGCTGCGGCATTTCGTATTTGGTTTGAATTTGTCGCGCTTCTATATATGTTCAGGGTGGCGGTAGCTCGTGCTACAGTATTTCTTTTAGCGTTAGCACTCGGCGGACGTATGGTTGACTTTTGTTTTGGTGGCATTTAACTATTACATAATGGCGGTACTTGAATGCGCGCAATAACAATATCAACAGCAGGAATAGAAACACTGAGAGAACAAGGTGTGGAATTCAAAAAAGTAAGCCCATCACTGTCTGCGCATCGTTGAAAGCAGTCTAAAGAGTCCACTTTTGGCAAAACTGGCCCAGCCAAATGCTCAAAAAAACAAACACACAGTGACACGGACAGACTATCCGTGCATTTGAAAATAGATGAATTTATTGAAAATTTCACCGTTCGGTAGTTAACGAGTAATTAAATTTTATAAATCAGATAGCTATGAAAAATTTCATGAACTATAGGCAGGGCTCATAGAATTCATGGGTTCTGGCTATCTGTTCACAATTATGTTTAGGCACAATGACCATGGATGACAGAGTTGAGCTGTTATATATGAGAAGTCATGTGGCATAAGATAGAGCAATTACATACTAGTACCTTGCCTAGCCTTGCAGGGTCTCTTCAACAAAGAAACTCTGCATGAAACTAAGGCTTTTACTTGTGATTAAATTTTCATAGAACTCAACTTGTTGACATCATTCTCATCGATGCGTTGAGATTGGATTGTTCATAAACACGTAGATTGATTGTATGATGTTGTCACTCGTGCATGGTGGAAGGAAAAAAGACATGTTACATATCTAGCCCTAATATTTCCGAATGGAAGTAAATCCATTCATGTCACATACTGGACAATGGCAATATATTATCAGAATTAATATCAAACATCTAAATAGATATAATTATATGTACAAGGATTACTTATGGATTGGCTTGTTTGAGATTCTCTGTGTCCCTCAATGACAATAGAAATAAAAAAATAAGAACACACACAACAGAATGGCAAATATTTGCACTCAGTGTAAGTCTTTTAAGTTAATAAAAAATGATGGAAACGCACTTAAATAATTTTTTGCCATTTTATTCATCAATAAGCAAAATACCTCTTCTTCCCATTCTGTGCTCATTATGCCCCAAAGAAGAAAACATCCTCATGATGCTCTATTGCAGGCCTAGCTAAATATTTGAAGTTTTCTGGTACTGGAGCATCAAGTGCTTTTGAAATTATATGTCTATTGCTTGATATAATTCCAAAGTAATGTTTAAGTACAGCCTCCACAATCAAAGTTATCCAGATTGATGAATGCATGTCAAGGTCTTCATCAGAACTGTTCATGGCATTAAGACACAGTGGAATATCACCTTTTAGTGTATATGACAAATTTGCCATTTATTTTTTGTAGATCTATAGTTACATGTACATATCCTGCTGAGTATCAATGTGCATTCTTTCATATGACATACTGTAGAAAATCAGGAGTTGAAGTTTTCAGTGATAATTAAATATCCAGTGAAATGCCTTTTAAAAATAATCTATGAATACATGTATGTATATGTAGTGTGGTGGACAAGGCTTTTATGTTTATGTTGCTATACTAAGTTATTCTATATCCTTTCTTAGCAATTGCTTCTCCAATCGAGCTGAAAGTTGATACTATCTGTAGTACATCTGTTGCAATATCTTGGCAGCCTCCGAATGATGCAGTTGGTGTAATAAGAGAATATCAAGTCAGCTACACTGCACATGGTGGAAGTGAGCATCTTCATGATGTTCAAGATGCAACGAATACCGAGCTAACATCACTTGAACCACACACTGAATACACTATATGTGTGAGGGCCAAAATGGGGACTTTCGGGGACTACTGTACTCCAATTACAATTCAAACTCCAGAAACAGGTAATATGGAGAAACATTATTTTCTTTTACGTTACAAAATAAACTTTTTATATCCAGCATTCTATTTATGCAAAAATTCCTTCACACTTGGTTTTGCATCATTTTATATGAATGTATACATGCATGTGCTTGTGCAATATAGTATTTAACACCATAATTATACTGACCTATAATGTAAACATGTGACACAAAACACTGCACTATATACACTGTAAGGTGGTGAAATGCACTGGATGTAAGATGTAAATTTCTTGAACATATTATTATTTTGGAACATGGGATACCTTTTGAATTTTGAGAGCTCTATGCACTACATTTATGTAACCATTGTTAAGCAATTCTGTTGCTTGCAAACTGCTATTTGTTTGGATAGTACTTTGGCATGGTACAAGAACATAATTCTAATCATATACAACTAGAGGGATCCAAATAGAGAGTGCAACTAATAAACAATGTTGGCTTCATTCATTGTACTACCCAACCTTGAATGTTTGTGAGTTGGGTATTTTGCAATTACCTGTATATCTCTGGCCAAACTATTTATTCACTTCCTTTCCCAGTAATTCCTTCTCCAATCGAGCTACGTGTTGTTGGTACTAGTAGTACAACTGTTGCCATATCTTGGCAGCCTCCTTATAATGCAGATGGTGTAATAAAAGAATATCAAGTCAGCTACACTGCACATGGTGGAAGTGAGCATCTTCATGATGTTCAAGACACAACCAGTACTGAGCTAACGTCACTTGAACCACACACTGAATACACTGTACGTGTGAGGGCCAAGATGAGAAATTTCGGAGACTACTGTACTCCAATTACAATTCAAACTCCAAAAACAGGTAAGTGAAGAATAAAACTATATGATTGAGCATGCTGTTTACAGATTTTGCATCTTTTGCATGATAAAATGTTCTTGTGCAATACACAATGTAGTTTACCTTCAGTTATTGAAACGGAATTGCTCACCTAGATCGCAAATATACAGTGTATATAATATCAAATATTGCACTATTTAAGGTTTTGAAACGTGCTTACGTGTACATGAATGTACATTATTATTTGTGCTTCGTATGGCACATGTTGATGGCTGTAAAGTGTCCCTGCATTTACCTAAGGTAGGTAACTGGTTTTCAGAGAATTCATATTTATTTATATGTTTGATGCTCATTCTGATAATATATTGCCATTGTCCAGTATGTGACATGAATGGATTTGTGCTTCCATTCGGGAATATTAGGGCTAGATCTAGCTCTGTAACATATATCTTTTTTCCTTCCACCATGCATGAGTGACAACATCATACAATCAATCTACTTTTTAAATAATTTATGAACAATCCAATCTCAACGCATCGATGAGAATGATGTCAACAAGTTGAGTTCTATGAAAGTTTATTCACAAGTAAAAGCCTTAATTTCATGCAGAGTGCAAGGCTAGGCAAGGTACTAGTATGTAATTGCTCTATCTTATGCCACATGCCTTCTCATTGTAACAGCTCAACTCCGTCATCCATGGTCATTGTGCCTACACATAATTGTGAACAGATAGCCAGAACCCATGAATACTATGAGCCCTGCCTATTTGGCTTATAGTTCATGAAACGCATGCATAAAAATATTTTCTCATCGCTATCCGATTTATGCTAAAATTTAATTACTCGTTAACTACCGAACGGCGACATTCTCAATACATTCATCTATTTTCAAATGCTCGGACAGTTGGTCCGTGTGTGTTCCTTTTTTTCGAGCATTTGGCTGGGCCATTTTTGCCAAAAGTGTACTCTTTAGACTGCTTTCAACGATGCGCAGACAGTGATGGGCTTACTTTTTTGAATTCCACACCTCTTTCTCTCAGTGTTTCTATTCCTGCTGTTGATATTGTTATTGCGCGCATTCAAGTACCGGTATTTTGTAATATTTAAATGCCACCAAAACAAAAGTCAACATTACGTCGAGTACTAACGCTAAAAGAATGACCAGAAAATGTATTCGTCAGTGCAGACACTGCTACTAATCAAAATGATGCCACTAGATTTCCTGTTGAATACTTAAATAGTTTGACACCAGCTGGCCTTCTCCACACAGACTTATCTTATATGTAACTGAAGAAGGATATCATACTAATACCTCTAAGGAATTAGAACCCAAGAGAAAGACTTTGCAATGACACAAGGTTAATTCTTCAGGATAGTTCTAATCATCTCTTACATTGCAAAAGTGCTTCTTGAGAACATCAAAATAAGGATGCTCTGATACCACGTATCGAATTGTCATTCATGCAAACATGGGGACTTCCCTTTCAGCTGGAAAATAAGTCAATTCCCAGTAAGGCCAGCATTTGCTATTGCAATCAAGTGAGTTTAAAGCAAGTGGGTGTGTGGCTCAATGATGCCTGCCTTACACATGCATGGCCAATTATACGTTGCAGCATCGAGAATTGGAGATCCTACTCATCTTACAATTGCTGCAAATAAAACCAACAAAGGGCTGACTCGGAATGTTGTTTTAAAAGAAGTATTGTGACTGTATTTTAATAATTACAACTATGTACATGTAAGCCATAATGGACCAGATTCATGGCATGTTCATTAATCGTCTATATGAAAAATGCATGCAAAGCTGCAATAGGCATCTAGTATTTTAAGTAGCTGTAGTTCCGTTTTGGTTGTTTGTAGGCTTTAGGCGGATCTGCATTGTTTCAATTAGCGTCTTCCGTTATCATGGTGCACAAAGCATTCTCTATAACGTTTAGTGTTTGTCGTAGGCATGATGAACAAGGAGTGAAGCGTTACGATCAAGCTAACGAGAATGGCGGCGTACGCACGGCTATACACTAGTACACAGCAACAGTGCACCGTTTAGAGCCCTGTTGTCTTTTCCAGGTAATTCTAAGACATTCCCTACATACATGTGAAGTGGGTTGCCATTCTGCGTGCACCCCGTGCGTACGCGCGTAGTCAATATGTCACCTCGTTAGCCGTTTTGTTCTATGTAAAATGTGGTTCAAACGAACGTTCTTACTATCTTACTATCTATCTAAACGTATATCAACTGACAAGTGTGTTGTTGACAAAGTTTGCGAATGAATGGTAAGTCAGCCACTAAGTGAAAATGTGCAGCCTAGGAAAAAGATAAACGTAATTTAAACACATAAGCCATTGCTCTGAATGGTATTACTAAAATAAATAGCCATACATATACACCCTACACTGGCGTACAATAATAGACTGCTAGTCACCTACGATTGAAATCTGTGGCTGACCATGACCTGAAGCAGACCACCAGTCACCACAGGGGCAGGAGGCATTAATTTTTCTATCTGTGTCATGCAGGACTTCGATGCAGGTCCCACCACCGCAGATACACATCCACAAGGGCTTGCTGGACCTCATTGGCTTCATCCATGAATTATGGAGTGCTTATACGGGGAGGAGACCCACCAGTACTTCATCTCCTTTGCCACATTCTCCGGCTGTTTCCAAGAATGGCTGTGGTGATTGTCGCGCTCGTACTCGTTGGCACCGATCATGGGGTCGTCGAAATCGCCAGATCCAAGCATGGCACTTTGCGACGCAGTGTTGTCTTCTAGCCGCTTTTTGAAGGCATCCTTCTCCTCCTAAGATGACAACGTCATATCTCGTGTGACACGAAAGCAGTTAACTACATGTATAGACGTTGCCAATTTTAGTACCAGTTATGAATTTTACCGGTACAATAGACAAATTAGAATCCATTTAAAAAGTGTACAGGCCCGATTGAATAGTGCATGCTCTCGCAAACAATGTGATGTTTTGAGGTGCCACACATGCTGACGCCATATTCAGCCGCATAAATTTGTCGGTTGATCGGCCAAATTCTCTTTTATACCGCGTCTCTTCCTTTAAGTGGCTTCCAACTGGGCGCCAATTTGCGTTTTGAATAAATGTAATTAATGTTCGGACGCCTATTGGCGTCTATTCTACAAGGTTAAATGCAATTATTCGAAATAACAATGTGTACGATAAACTGTAGGTTACACACCATACATGTGTCAATGTTATACTTTCAGTTATTCAGAGTAAATTTCACTTGGATTATTTCTCACGTCTTCAGAATTATTGTCAGAGAAGTTACCAGCTATTCTGGGCAATTATAAACATGTCACTTTTAAACAATTGAGAACAGTGAAATTAATTTTCTATGGAACTCCACGAGCAGGAAAAACCACCCTTAGAAAACAGCTTCTGAGACATGTTGAAGGTGCAATGCTACAGCCATGTGGCAACATGGAACCAAGCACAAATATTGCAGAGATGTGTGATCCTATTTTTGTGCAACGAATAGTAATGACTAATGAGGAAAACAATGAATGGAAATGGAATGTCCAACAATTAGATGATGTAGCAAAAGCACTGCTATTATGCTTGAACAATACAAAATTGCAATACAGAAGTGAAATGGGAACAGTAAAAAATGAAAAAGCTATAATGAATGATGCAAACCAAAAGCCAAATGTAAAACAGCGAAAAGAGAGTGGTGATGCACAACATTTGGTTGTAAATGAATCATCCTCAAGGGTTTTAAAAGAGGTGGCAAGGGACCATATGCAATGTGCTGAAAGTTTAGAAGTAATTCCACTGAAAAGAAATATTGCTGGTTTAGACGTTAAAGAGCTGTTTCTAAATGCTGCCAAAACGGGTCAATGGGAAGAGGTAGTGGGTGCTCTTAGTACTGACAAAGCTATGTTTCTGCAAATTTTTGATGGAGGGGGGCAGCCCAGTTTTCAAGAGATATTTCCTCTCCTAATAAATGGCTCATCTGTGATAATTCTCATTTTCAAATTAACAGATGATCTAGAAACAGCATATCCAGTTCATTATCAACCAGAAAATAAAAATGAAAGGTTGATTACATGGCAGGATACATATATTGTTAAAGACATTATTTCCCATGCCCTTTCCAGTTTCGTTTCACAACAAGACACCTCTTTTCCAGGTAAAATATTACTGGTTGGAACTCATAAGGATAAACTTGATGTCTCTCAAGACCCTCAAGAATGTAATATAAAAGATAAAATTCTGAACATTGCTACGCAATTGCATGGGTGGTTGCATCAATCAACAGCTTTTGAAACCATCCAGGTTAGGAGTATAGAGGAATTAATTACAGGCATCGACAATAGTAATGAACAAGATATAGTGTCAGTAAGAAAAAAAATTGAAGAACTGTTATCAGAATTAGATACTCAAGAAATCCCAGCACCTTGGCTAGTGTTTGATTTTGTTCTTCATAAATATGCCAAACTGGAGAATTTGCGCAGCGTCAGCAAAAGCAACTGTAAAGACATAGCTCACATCTGTGGTGTTAAAGAGGATGAAATTAATGTGGTCCTTCACTATCTCCACTCTGAAGCAGGCACGCTACTGTACTATTCAGATATCCCTAGATTGAATGAATGTGTGATTACCGACTTCCAGCTATTATTTGATTCCATCTCGAAGATTATTATTCAGTACTTTGACTACCACTCTAAACATGGTCCTCACATGAAATATAAGAATCAATTCAAATGTAAAGGACAGTTGGATGCTTCGATTCTGAAACGTGTTGAAGGTTGTTTAGAAGTGGATGAGTTACTTAGTCTACTACGTCATCGGCATATTATATCGAACCTAGAGGGCACAAATATATACTTTATGCCTTCTGTGCTACCAAAAACAACATTGTCGTACAACCTATCCAACAATTTTTCCTCTTTTCTGATTTTGTTTGATCATGGTTACTGTCCTGTTGGGCTTTTCTGTGCGGCAACAACTGGACTTATTGTCTCACGCAAGTGGAAAGTCAATAATGGTGAATCGCAATATAGAAATAAGATTAACTTCTACTGCACATGTTCAGGAAAATCATACAGTGTATTATTTAGTGCTTTCTCCGCACATTATGAAGTATCCCTTATGGGAGAATCATTGCCACATGTTAAATGCATGATTTATAATGATATAAACAATGTGTTTGCCAAGGTTTGCAGAGATATGAACTATCCATTTCCCTCATATGGGTTCTATTGTCCAAAGACATGTCAATGTGACAGTTTTAGTTACTCACAGAATCAGCACCCTGCTATGTGCACATTCAGTTGTGATACCCAGGAAATGAAATGTTGTTATAGTGATACACCGACTGATCTTGCAGACGAACATAAACAATGGTTTCCACAGGTATGTGTCACAATTGCATTGCTTTTCAAATGTTACATGAAGATTAGCTGTTGTAAAATGTGTCAATCGATAACACATATAGTAGTTGCATGGAAATTATGATAACTTATTAGTTTTATGATTCTGTTAAAATAACTTATAAGTATTATCTATGTGCTGTTTTCCAGGTGCAGCCGATGCCACATGAGCAGAAAAGAGGTATTCATTCATGCATGCATACGTTGTGCATTATAGTACATTTTTGTGTTCTTTGAAGAATAGAAAATGGTTTGAATTTTTTTATTTCCTGTTCATTGTTTAGTTCCGTATCTTACGGTACTGCTACATTTTTTAAACTTGAATTGTTTCACCATAGTCAAGATAGCTGCCACTTCGTTTAATATTGGATCCTGCTCATAATAATCATAAATGAAACAGCCGTAGTTAGCGACATTTTAGAATGAAAGATAACAATGCATATAATTTGGTGTTCCAAACTAGTCTAATTTACAAGGCTAATTTTTGATTATACTGTTTTAATTCCGATCAGTTGGTTCCCCGACTAGATTTTTACTGTGCACTTTCCCCGATAGGACTTGCCGCCTTTTCTACGTATGTGAAGCGCAGCGCGTTCATTGAGTCTTTACGTCGCCTGTTAAATGGTTTGATTTTATCAAACGTTTTATACATTGGTATCCTAGATTATTTTCCAGGGGTGGGCAATCATCATGAGTGTTAAAACAAAATGACAACTGCATGCGTCTCACAAATTAAATTCTATCACAAGGAAAAAATGGTCGAATCAAGTTTTGAAACTATAAAGAATTTTTAAATCATCTGTAAAATAATTGTGAAGTGATTAGACATTAAAATCAGAGGCCTGTAATTGTTACTATTCAATCACGTCATTATTCTATGCGTTTTTTTGTGTATGAATCTGATAGTTAGAATGTGATTTCTTTCCTCCCTGTTATGTATATATATATATAGATAATGCCGAAAAGCACAATTTGCTAAATTATGACAATCATACTGAAATTTTTAAAATAACATTGACCGCATCCTCTAACTGGACGGGCATTGGTCGACAACTTGGCTTCAAAGAAGATGAACTATCTGCCATTGGAAGAGAAAATGGGCGAACTGGGGAGGAGGACTATTATTCGGCCATGCTGAGAAAGTGGTTAGACTGGGCACCACCCAATCACCGCGACCCCTCAGTCCAACAATTATCATCAGCTCTGCGTGCCGTGGGAAGAGAGAAACAAGCTTCTGATCTGGATGCAAAGTATTCATAGACTTCGTATGAATTGAAATTCAATTGGAATGAAGAAATAGCTATCGTATTACTTTCTAGCTGCATTAATTTGTTCTCATGAATTAATATTTCAGGCTTCTTAATCTCGGTGCGTAATTCGTAGAAATACCTTGACTATAAATTCTACATTCCATTTCATGTATGATGGTTTCTAGAATGGTTAATGGAATAATTTTTTGAAGTACATATATCATAATCAGACCTGCTTATAGTACATCATAGAGTTGGTTAAAATCCAAATTGAATTAAAAAGGCAAGATGACCGCCTATGTATGGGCCATTTCTGGATATGACAATCTCTCAGTAGAAGTCAAACGTTATAATTCGCGTCGTCTCGTTCCCAGAACTAACCATAGATTAATAGCCAAGTTATTGGACTACTGCAATTTACATTGCATTATAAAATGCCTGTACATTAACACTAGTACCCTTCATGAAATAAATAATTATTCTCCATGGTTACAATCACATAGCTGATAAACATGATCAATGTGGAAAGAGTGGCTCCTAGGCCTCGTACACAGACTCGCGCGAATGGACATGCGTACTGAAGCACGTGTGTAATAGCATAGATATTACTCTAATATCTATGGTAATAGCGGCCGAGTATTAAAACTAACCTAAAACGATGACTTACCAACAAACGCAGCCATATATTCGTCGCATGGTCGTACCACTAAGATGATGAGTGATGTTTTATTTGACCGCCAGTGGCGGAGCTAAGGGGGGTGGGGGGGTGGAGGGGGCTTGGCCCCCCCTGCGATTTCAGCTTGTACAGCAGTGGCGACGGAACCGCTACGGCCACTGCGGCCATGGCCGCACCACTTTTTACGGCTGAAATTAATAATTCATTAGTTATTGATTATAATTGTAACCTCGATCGGCGGCCGCGCCGGCGTTCAATTACCACTTATTGTGTCAATTTGAGACAGCTGCTAGCTCTTCTTTTCAAGCAAGATGATGCGAGTTCTAGTCAAAGTGTCAGTGACACTGACAGTAAATACCACACCAGCTCAGGGCGTTTCACATTCCAAAACGAGAGTTTGGCAAGAAAAGTGCTGTGAGAAGAAGTTTTCAAACAGTCTGAAGTGGCCGTGGCTACATTATCGTGAGGAAAATGACAGCGTGTCATGTTACACGTGCTTGAAGGCAAAGTTTGACCAGCCAGGATTCCAAACGTATAAAATAATTAGAAAATGTGCTACTTAAGGCAGCAAACAAAGAGTCTTATGATGATGATGTTGAATTCATTACACAACTTTATGGTTCCGATCTAAACCTGCAACAGCTAAAGCTACACCTGAACATATTGTCCAGCAATTTGCCACAGTCAAGCATTGCATATGATCTGAGTTCTATAGTTGAATTTATAAAGAAGCTATCACCAATCCAAAAGGCCTTGATTCCACAAGTTAATTGCCTGGTTTCGTTGATACTGGTCATGCCAGCCACAAATGCTACAAGCGAGAGATCATTTAGTGCGTTGCGTAGAGTCACGACCTTTCTACGAACAACGATGACACAACTGCGACTAAACAACTCGATGATTTTGTTCGCTCATAGCAATTTGACAGATAAAATCAATTCAGTGGAGCTAGGTAATGAATTTATTCGCGGTTCCGAACACCGCCAGACATTGTTTGGCTAACTGATTAAGACTTCTATACTGTACATGTATGATTTGTAATTGTTGCTCATAACTAGATACATCTGTCATGTTTGCGCCTATAATATTATGCATGCTAATCTATTATTCATTGGCCGCACCACTTTATAATAGCTTCCGTCGCCGCTGTGTAACAGTGACGTCAGCGCTTGCCCCCCCCCCCCCTCCAATATGTGTATGCACACGTACATGTATTTAGCAGCCTGTGTGCCTCCAGTCCTCTAATAGCTTTGTCGAACGCGTCACTCCTCTCTTGATTAATACTGTCTTCCGTAAGGGGTTAAAAATATTTACGTCACAATGACACCAAATTTGTTTGGACAAGCCATGGCTTCGTCCAAGGCTCCCTGCATGCAAGGTTCACGTACATTACTATCGTTAACTAAGTTTGGATTTACTTGTACGGCGTAGATAAAAGAGCCAGAGGTAGCGGCATGTAACAAAGGTGATAATATTGGCGATATAGCTTCGGCCCCCCGGGCCCCCGAAATACCAATGCCTCTACCTCTGTAGTCTGGGGACCAGATGACTGCCATTCATCTGTTCGCCACACTACGGCCTCTGCTGCCACAAGCAGGGGAAGCACTGCTAAGACTGCTTCCAATCTACCAATGCCTCCAAAATACTGGCTAGTAGTAGTAGTAGCACTGTAACTAGCGGTACACCGAACAACATAGAAGAACAACCACCACCCCCATCATTACAAGTATTGATCATGACAAGCTACAGTGTTGCCGCGGTCCACTACTTTGAAGTAAATCGTGGACCGCGGTCAAAATGGAATATTCAGACGCGACCAGATCGCGACCGTTTAAAAATCAAACATTCAAGACCGCGACCGTCGGTCCGACCGACGGTCGGACTTGCGGTCTTCACAAGCCACCGCCCACAATGCTGTTAATATGAAGTCTACGCATAGCAATGCAGATGCCCATCGAGAACAATCACATACATATACAAATACAACGAACTGAACGAAGTTTGTAATGTTTGTTTATTCCACAATAACGTTGAGAAATAAGGCCATTTCCACAAGTAGTGATTGTGGCGTAAAAAAATGGTCTTGTGAAGTCTTTCGGGAAGCAGGCGCCACCTTTTTTTGTCGGTTATGTTTTTGGCCGTGGAAAAGACCCTTTCCGAGGAAGCTGACGAAGCAGGAATTGCCAAGTATTTTTTGGCAAGCACTGATATAATGGGATAATTTGTACCATTAACAGACCACCACTGAAGTGGGTCCAGATGATCAGACTCTGATACTGCCAGATACCTACATGTACATGTACATGTACAAAAATACATTACGAGGCGGACCGCGGTCAGACCGTCGGTCTGACTATTGTTTGGACCGTGACCGTCAGTGACCGTGGCTGAGTGAAAGTAATAAGGACCTAAGCTCGCGGTCCAATAAAAAATAGTGAAGACCGCGGTCTGGACCGTCGGTCCCGGTCGGCCCGCGGCAACCCTGACAAGCTACAAGACATTGCAGTGATTGTAGAGGAAGAAGTGGAGGAACAACAGCAGCAAGAAACGGCAGAAAACACAACCTTGAACCAGGCTTCAGCGGCTGCATGGGATCCTGCAATAAGGAACCAACGTACTCCACACAAGGATGACAAGCATTGGCACAATGATTGCCGTCAGGGCCACTTTTGCATTCTCCAAGATGCTTATCCCACTAAACAATATGGGGGTAGAGGTAGAAAGAGAGCTGTCCAGAAGAGTTGGCTTGAGGCCTATGGCTGGCTTGAGTGGTCCCAAGAAGCAAATGCCTTGTTCTGCTATCCATGTTGCATCTTCAATTCCAAGAGGGACAATGAGTGGATTAAGGGTGGGCACAGCTATTTTAAGAAGTGCACTGGTGCTGAGGGCAGTTTAGTGAAATATGCAAACTCACTTGACCACAAAGCTGCAGAGGTATGTCTGTGTAACATCAAGCTCAAGAAAGAGATGGAGTTGCTGAGTGCACTGGCTGGGCCTGTACATGCTTCCAAGGTAGCACTGGAGAAGATGTCTACAAGGGAGTACTTGAAGATAATGCTGCAAGCTGTTGCATTTTTAGCAGCTGGTGGCCTTGCCTTTAGAGGGCATGATGAATCTTCCTTTTCATCTAACAAAGGCAACTTCCTGAGACTATTGGATCTGCTAGCCAGTGTCAGCCCTGATTTTGCTAAGCAAAGGGAAAGGTGTCCTGACAATGCCAAGTATACATCTCCTGACAGCCAAAAGCAGTTGGTGCAGTCTTTCAGGCATGCAGTGGACCAGAAGATTAGAGAAGAGCTTGTGATGATTTGCCTGGTGCTGTGTATTCAATATTGGCTGACGAGACAAGCTGTGTAGCTCACAAACAGTTTCTCACACTGGTCATACGTTATGTGAGTGCCACCACTGGGGAGAGGACCATCAAGACTGTGCATGTTGCAGATACCAAAGCTACCACCCTTAGGGATGCTCTTCTTGTAAAAGGGTTTGGTTTGAATGCTGAAAAATGTAGAGGGCAGGGATATGATGGGGCATCAAACATGTCTGGCAAGCACAATGGATTAGCAGCTCTTATTAAGATGGTGTGCAAGCATGCTATGTACACCCATTGCTGTGCCCACAGGCTTAATCTTATTGTTGAAATAATTGGCAAAGATGTGGCTGAATACCAGAGTGTGCTGGGCTTCCTTCAGCAGATCATAACCACATCTCTGCCTCTCCAAAAAGAGTGGCAATGTTTGAGAAGAAAATCATGTGAAGCCAACATCTCTCAGTGAAGGAGGCATTGGAAAAGGAAAGAACCAAATGCAGCGACTCAAAAGCCTATCGGAGACTCGTTGGTGCTGCAGGATTGATGCAGCTCGTTGTTGCAAGCAGCATTTTGGTGCAGTCCTCAAGACTGCCCATGAAATCAAAGACAGCTCTGACAGCACGTCAGATCAAAAGGCAACTGCACTTGGTGTGGTATGTGGAGTTGAACGATTCTCGTTTTGTTTCTGGTTGGATGTTCTAATTGAGATCTTATTTCTCACTGACATCCTCAACAACGCTCTGCAGAAACAACGGGACACCTTATGGGAAGCAATTGGGTTAGTCAAAGCAACACAGAAGAAAGTCAGAGAGCTGCGCATAGATGCTGCTTTTGACTGTGTCAAGCATTCAGCAATAGAATTTGCTGCAGAGTATGGCATTGATGTTCCTGATTTTACAGCACCCTACACCATCGAGGCACAGGCAGGCGTTCCATTAAGCTTAACAGCCCGCTGCAAGGGTATACAGTTGATGCCTTTGTGGAAAGTGGGGTTGGAGATGGAACTTTTGATGCTCATTACAAGAGATTGTTTTTTGAGGTGATGATGCACTTGTGGCTGATTTTGATGGAAGATTCAGTGAAACAACATGTGAGATAATTGAAGCCATGGCATCTCTCAATCCAGCTAATAGCTTTGCAAAGTACTCCAAGGCCAGCATTGATAAGCTAGGGAGGCACTACTGTGATGACTTTAATGACACTGAACGTGGAATGTTGTCAACTGAAGTGGAGCTGATGATTACTGAGATTACAATGGTACGAAAAAAGGAACTGAATTGTCAGAGATGAAAATGAATGACATGTGCAAATGGCTGCATACCAAGTCAGGCAGCTACCCGCTTACTCAGCGTTTGTATGTTCTTGTAAGTGTGCTGCCTTACTCCTCAGCTGCATGTGAGAGGAACTTCTCTGGGTTGAAATTTGTTAAGAACCGCCTCAGGTCTACCATTGGTGACGACTTTTTGGATGATCTATTGACCATGCTTGTAGAAAATGACCTGGTGGATGCTATTCTCAAAGCAGATGACAGTGACACTTCATTCACTCAAGCCATGAACTACTTTCACAGTTTGGGAAGAGAAGGGAAAAGATGTGATCCACTGAGTAATTGCGTAGTAAATCATCAAACCAACTGCTTCATTTATTTATTTTTTCAATGTGTTATTCCCATCACAATTGTTCATGTTATCACAATCACAATTTAAAGCCGGGAGAAATAAAACATGGTTCAATGATTCTGCATCAGTACTAGTATAGAAGTTATATTATCCATGGATTCCATGCACATAAAATGTAACACGTTTAACACGTACCGCGTCCGCGAGTAAAGTGGGTCAGAATTGAGGGGAAACTAAAAACCTAAAAGATCCGCTAACAATAGAATCACAGGTACTAGTTTTTAAATAAGTAGAGTAGCCTTTTACACGATGTTCGCATTATAATTTACAACAGCTGCAACTATCACAGTTTAGATGCACGCACTTTAAATAAACTAAGTTCGGTACTATGCTTATCATTTTATCATTTTACACCCCTTCCCTTCTTTACTGTAAATTCATAAGCATGCATAAGTAATCTATATCAATGCAGCTCTTGGTTTCCCTGAAAATAAAAATTATGTGTGCATGCAGACTCGCAAAGCAGCGTACAAAGCAACAAAGTTAAACCACATGCGGTAATGTATAGCGTTCTATAGACACGATACAACACATGCACACAGTAAATAAAATACATTGCATATGATTGAAAAAGCATTGAAATGTTTAAAAGTTCAACTAGGCTTATACAATGTGATTATTGCCGTTTTTCTATGATGATGAAATATGGTTTCATCGACATAGACCAGTTTTATATCGCCGCATTTGTAGCATCCAGCAAGTTGAATGATCTCTCACAAAATGCATCCAATGTTGTCTCAAGAGTTGTACTTCCACATTCCTGTATTTGAAAAGAAAAATACTCATCAGCGGACCTTTTAGTTTTTTTACTTCCCCCAAAAACGACCTAAATTGACCCACTTTACTCGCGGACGCGGTGTTAATATATTAAAACTAGGAAGAACTTTTCGCTTCTGGCATCTGCACCAGAATCCAACCGCGTTAGCTGGTCCCGTCGGGACTCGGGAGGGAGTGTCCCTCCCGTTAAGTTGGCCCCCCCTATAATAAAATCCTGGCTCCGCCAGTGTTGACCGCTACTGTATTCTGTACCTTCCACGTGCGTGGTGTTGGTGGATTCAACAAACCTCTGGGTAGTAATTTTAAACATGTGCGTTAAATAACCTTCCATCGGTAGTCTCCTGCAGATCAACCTTGTATAGATAAATTGCAATATGTATCGTCATAAAAAAGCAACAATATATCATACGGAAGTATTAAATGTTCAAAACGCCATTTTCTGTAATTCCCGCTTGATGTAAAATAATGAATTTACGGTATTAAGTACGCCACGAAAAAAAATCCATACAAAAATGGCTACATGCTCCGAACGAAATCGTGGTGGGAAAGCGTATATTGGTGATTGAAAACGTAAGCCGCTCGAGTAGATAACTTTAAGTTGTATGTGCATTCTCCGTTAGCTCTGTATCGCTGCTATGCACGTTTGTGCAGTATATTCTTAAACAGAGTGGCTGTGCTGCCCAAGCTTCAAACAGTTAAAGACTTTTAAATTGCCTGGTTTGCTCCCCCCCAGATCAGTGAGAATGTATTAATATATACACTCACACCTATCCACAGTGCCTGACGCCTAATGAAACACCCTTTTATCATGATTTCATTGGTTGACATTGTATCTAAGTGCCATGGAAGACATCATTGTTGAGACGATTGCCTATCTATACAGATGGCTGCTACACGTAAGTAAAGTTTTTATTGGCATGTATATGGGAAAGTTTCCGAGAAAAGGGACCTAGCGTGTATTATAAAAAAGCATAATAAAAATGCCTTACGTTTGAAATGCTATAACTTCCGAAGGGTTAACGCTATCGTCTTCCTATTTTTAGCACTTAATACTACACCATTTCTCTATGGTAAAATACATTTTGGGATCTTGAACATGCTCCATGCCAGTATCGCGATGTCCGATACCCCAAGGGGTTCAAACCCGCCATAACTTTCTGTAGGAGTAATCAAATCGCTTCAAATTCGGTTTGTAGGTGGAGAGGTCCTGTATCTATCTATTTGTTCTGTTCGTTAATTTTTATGCAATCCGTTACGGAGATACAGTTGAACAAACTACGTGCACATTTTCGCGCTCGTTTCGCGCCAATGATTTGGGCAAATTGCGCTCCGCTCAATGTATGGGGAGGCGGGGATTATTACATTGGCGCGAATCAAGCGGGAAAACGTGCACGTAGTTTATTCAACTGTATCTCCGTAACAGATGGCATAAAAATTAACGAACAGAACAAATCGATAGGTATAGGACCTCTCTACCTACAGACCGAATTTGAAGCGATTTCATTACTCCTACAGAAAGTTTTTGGCAGGTTTGAACCCGGTGGGGTATCGAACGTTGCAATACGCAAGGAGCAAGTGCAAGATCCCAAAAAGTATTTTACCATAGAGAAATGGTGTAATATGAAGTGCTGAAAATAGGAAGACGATAGCGTTAACCCTTCGGAAGTTATAGCATTTCAAACGTAAGGCATTTTTATTATAATACACGCTAGGTCCCACTTTCCCATATCTACTGTATATAATTTCTAAATCCTATTGGAAAACTGTATCATGGCAAATGTTGGAAAACTGACCCTCGTTTTAGAGCACCAATGGTCTGTCTTCCCAATGGAACTCCTGTCTTCACAAGGGATGTTGTTATGTCAATTACCAGTTGTTCAGACCTCGATGTGCTTGGTTGCTACTTCACTTAGAAAAGCGCGCAGATATTGTTCGTTAATAAATGTCTAAAGGAAATAAGTGCGCGTCCCACCCTCTACCACCCCCCGCCCCCCGCCCCCCCCCCCCCCACACACACACACACACATGTACTCTTTAAGGAGCCACACTGGTAAATCCCTGCACGACCAACTGCGGTCCGGTTCATGTATTAACATTTGTTAGAGTCAAATATCAGCTCCCATCTTCACCATTCCTCCCCTATCACAAGGCAATAAGAATCATTGCGAGTATACGTTTTTGGCCTTTATCTGTACAACTGCACCTTCGGGATAATGCGCATTGCTGTGTAGTGTCTGTATGTTGTATTGTTTATAGATACCGGCATCATGTGTACAATGATGTGCACACCAACTCAGTTCAGTCAGAGTGCGTGGTGGATGACTCTGTTGATAGACTCCAGGGGAGGGGGGGGGGGGGGGGGCAGTTTGTTCCCAGTGCAGTGCCTAAGGCCACTTGCTCTCACAGTAGCATTGCACGAAAGCAACCCCACCTCCCCTCTTTCAGGACACAGCTTTCGCCACATGTTGTGCAATGACAGGGGGGAAGCATCAATCAAGGACAGCTGTGGAAATGCACGTGTGTACACATTATATGCACATTTAGAAAATCTGGCGGGCCTAAATTTGTGTAGTTTTCACAAAATTGGCCCCAATCCCAAAAAATGACAGTTTATGAAAAATGTGTACCACGGATCAAGAATACATGTGTATTTGCATGTGTATTTACATGTAAGCACATACACATATACATGCACCTGTTGTTACTGTACTCTATGGGCAAACACACTTACTTTGGGTACACTGCCATGTTCAATATGCACACTCACCCAAACCCCACCTGTAGAGCAGAGATAGGGAATGGTTTGTGTCTCATCTGCTGAGGTCCCAACCCTACTGGAGATAAAGGCTCCTCCTACTTCACTCAGTGGAGACACCAATGGCTGTAGGCATTAAAGCTGCAACATTAACAGAATCAGTGAAAAACACATTGTTGCCATGCAGTATAGCCCGTCCCCTTTCTTACAGCCAAGGGCATGTTGTAAACCAGCCCCACAACCATCGTAATTGGCTGGCAGATTAGGTGAGTGTCACAAATAGAGGTGCTCTTAATGGACCATCTGGTATCTCATATTAGTAAAATGTGATTCTACAGATAGCACAGATGCATGCATATCAAGTTCCAGCAACAAAATCAAATCGTGCACATCGACCTTTCTATCCACAGACTTTCAGTTCAGCAGCAAAAAGGCAGTAAGGACTGTGGCTTTTTTGCAATCACACTGGCCATTGAAATATCTTAGTACACCATGCCAGTTTGAAGAAGTTAAACAAGAAACCAAAAGTTGCCTAAAGTGAAGTGAAGCTGAGGGTTTAGAGATGAAAAAAAGGTGGTTGCCATGGTGCAATAGCAGTGAACAAGCCATGGTACACATGTACACACCCAAATTATTACAATTTGTAACACATATGTGTACTAATATGTGGCAATAATGTGCGCACATATTTGGTGCAAAACTTTAAGAAAGCAGATATTGACTTATTTTTTTCCCCAATTCCTACACATATACATGATCAAATATGTGCTTCTCGTACAAGGTTTGCTAGCTACAGATGTATATATGATTTCAAAATTGTGTTGTTTTTTTATGGTTTACTAAGCATTTGTACAACTACAAAGACACACTCTGAAATTGCTTGGACCCACAAGGAAACTGCTAGCTAGTATGAATAGCTGAGGGGTAAATAGCAAAACTAAAGTAGCAGAAAGAAATACCTTATGATTAATTTCTTGGAAGATGGTTTCTTCAAACTTATTGCAACATGTAGATATGAGATCCACAAATTTTATCATGAGAAAGAGTAATGTATACCATTTTATTTGCTTATAAACTGGGGTCACTGTAAAGAGTTTTAAGCAATGGCCAGTAAAGAAATTACTTACCTGTTATGGCGTGTGTGTGTGTGTGTGTGTGTGTGTGTGTGTGTGTGTGTGCGTGTGTGTGTGTGTGTGTGTGCATGCGTGTGCATGCGTGTGCGTGCATGTGTGCGTATGTGTGTGTATGTGTGTGTGCATGTGTGGGTGTGGGTGTGTGTGTGTGTATGTGTGTGTGTGTGTGTGTGTGCGAGGGTGCATGTTTCCATGCTGTGTTAGCAAACACCTGGTTCGGCTCACTTAAGAGCATGCAGTATTAGTAACGGGGTCGCTGTACCGGAGATAATATGTTATCTCTGGTTGTAGCATAGACGCTAGAAGTGGCAGACCCAGCAGCCTCGGAAAGACCCGTGGCCAGTGTTAGTTACAGCCACGAGAAAAATATGGGCCATTATCCCTTTCACTGCGATTCAACTAATTCAAGGACGAGATAAATGGAAAAGACTTTTGGCAAAACAAACTTTGAAAGGATAAAATTCACTCTTTTCAATCAAGCCTAGTTTACCTTTTTTTATCTTGCTCTTTGTACAGATAAAGTCACTCAAACTGAGTTTACCTTCTTCTTTTTTTCTTGCATAATCTCACGCGGTCAGTAAATTTTCCCTTCATAAATAATAGAAATGCTTGTTTAATAGACCCTTCCCTTTAAGAAGAACTCCGGATGTGACATCACTAATCAACGTACTTCACGAATTGGGTTAAGTATATGTTAATGAGTGATGTCACGTCCGGAGTTCTTAAAGGGAAGGGTCTGTTCGACACACAATACACAAAGTATACAAGTCATACACTAAACTGAACACAAGCGAAAGCAGTTAAGAGATACTGGTGGGTTTGTAAATGGTACTGATGGTTTGTCCACTGGGGAGACACCTCTCGACCTTTCCTTTGTCCAGCATGAAAGGTCCTATGCTCTCATGGGCCGTAGGGTGCTGGGTGTACATGGGTTACATGTACTGTATGAAGGGGCACATGCATGCCATGTCTGGCAGGGTATTGAAAAATGCATGAGAGATAATCACCATCCTCAAAATAACAACTACAGTATGACTGCACATGTAGTGTATGTATGGATCAACTTATGGGTTAGCTAAAGATGTACTGCACAGTATAGGTATGTTAAGAGATTTGTAATGGAGATAGACACTGTAGCTATTTAGGTTAAGTGCTTTATATATTTTGTTACACACGTTGATTGATGCCTCTTGTGTGTCTCTACATTTGAAGATGACCTGGTTTCTCTGAACCATGTACATAATCAGACAGAGATGTGCAACACAAAGAACTGTACAGATGCTTGAAGTGACCTGTATTGATCAATCAAACCATCCAATCAAAACACAGGTCACTTCAAGTGTCTGTACAGTTCTTTGTGTCGTACAATCTCTGTCTGATTGTGTGCATGTTTTGGAGGAACCAGTCTCTAGATGCATTCGTTTCATAATGAAAGATACATGTACATGTACTCTACATACAGTAATAGATTTTCCATTGTTCCCTTCCTACACGGCGCGACAGTGTACCGTATGCAGCCTTGTATATTGCACCCATACTAATCGATACTCGTCTGCACTCGACACGTGGGCAGTTTTTCATACGTCACGAATGCGGTGCCATGTATACGTCTCAGAACGAACACTTCGCTTATACGTATGATATCGTGGTCTGCATATGGATTCAGTATATTCGTCATCACCTGTCTGCATACTTCAGATGAACGCGTGCAGACTCTGTACACGTCATGTATTCGAGTCGTTTCAAATCCATTTTCTGTTCTGCATACTTGAAGGCTAGTGCTTAAACCCTGAACCACGCCAGCAATAATTCAGAATTTAACGGCAAACTTTAATCAAATTACAGCTGAAATACAACTTGGTCAAAAAATAAACAGGTATAGTTCCAAGCTGGCGATCAAAGTCTCCATCACATCCTGCTGATGTAGTTAGAAGGGCACTCTCCGCCTAGCAGAGGCCTCTTGGAAGGCGAGCACGAGCCTCTACTACTCTCGCGGCGCTTGTCGACGGTTTCCTTACAAGCACACGCTAAAATATTACAGAGGTTATGCACAAAGAACTCAGCATTTACTTACTCTCTGACCGCGGTGGTAGCTAGCTTATGCTTTACAATGCTATCGTCGTCATCCCCTTGGTTGGCCATGCAGCGAAACGTTTTCATTTGGCCGTAGTACACCCTGGCGTCGGATCAAGAGCTGTGGTCAGAAATGAAAGTCATAGCATGCCTACTCTGTACCTGCGTTTCTTCTTTTGCCGGGGTTGGTCACTTCCACCCTTTCAGTCTCGATGTACTCGCTTAAATATCTCCTGACCCTGAAGTTATTGGCACGCGCACATAATCCACATGCACATATACAACGTACTATGCTCTTCGCGTAATGGCGTTCTATTGGTCGGCACTGTGCTGAAGAGAACAAACATGACGTAAGCATGTAAACCTTTGTGACAACTTGAAACGCCGCCTAACTGCATCTACTGAATCACACACTTCTCCTGGTTTGACACAAGCAACACCTACAGTGTAAACACGCACAACTTACCAGGCCTAGACTGCTTAAGTCCGTTTGGTATGCCTTTATAACCTCCGCCTGTCACCCGCGTTGTCCGAAACTCTCTATCTTGCACAGTTGCACCTCACTGATTCGTCAGCTATATAGTGATCAAAATCAACAATCCGATTTCTCTTACGTTGGGAACGGCTCCATTAGTACTGTCTCCACAGATAGCCCAGTAGTCCAACTTTCCTTTCCTCCTATTTCGTTGGGAACTCAACCAAGTTGCCTATTTTTGTTTCCTTTGCTCGATCGTGCGTCGTCACCTCCACTAATGACCAACACGTGCAAAACTTAAAACCGAGCATGCGCAGATAATGATATCAAAATTAATTACTCAAATAGGCCTACAGGCTACACCCGCTACAATGATTATAGGGATCCAATAACTTACCTGTGAGTACGCGACTCGGTCGAGGTAATTATAGTAGCCACACTCATATGAATGCGTTTTCATGGGTGTGGTTAAAACGGCCTATATTCCTATTTATTGCGCACTATCGTAATTTACGGGCTAAACTGCTGCTCGCGATATGGGTGCGATACGCAGCCGATACTTAGCCCCAACAATACCCATCTGCACACTGCACTGGACATTGACATATCTAGGTACGAGTATGTATATTGGTCCGCACATGTGCATGTCTGGATATGTATCTGCATACCATGGCGTGGGCAAACTCTGCATATACTGCATACGATACTATGTCACGCAGTGCTATGTCCAAAATTGCTATAACTTACTCAAAGGGGGGAAAGAGCATGAGGTAAAATTTCCTCATTTGAGCAAAGTTGCAGGTGAATTGTTGGCTGCCCCAGCCACTTCTACACCCAGTGAGCGAGTTTTTATTTCTTCCAAACTCGCTCAAATCTACTGTAAGGAAAGGCTCTCACTTGGTGGTGATGTAGCCAATGCCTGTTTATTTCGGAGCTTTAACTCTAAGGCCGACCAGAGGAGTGAATACATTGTTGGTTTTTTATCTAAACTTTTGTTTTTCCGCCACCCAATCATGTATCTTTCATTATTGTGATTTCGATTCAATCCCCCTGTTATCAGTTGAACAATTTAAATGCCCCATCTGTGTGAAATCAGAAGTACTTCAGTCGGGAAACTGCGCTGCACTTCTCTTTTTAAAAGGGGCATACTTTAATAATTTTAAATCGATGCGACATCAACCGATTCTCGATCATCGGCTCATTTCGTCCAGATAATTGATAAATTTTCGCTACATATAGGAGCACAGAGCACATATCATTGTGTGGCAATTGTGATAGTGGTGCCATAAAGGAATAGCCTGTCCTGTCCTTTTCTGTTTCTTCTTTTTCATAGTAGGCCGTTTTTGTCAAAATTGTGCCTTTTCAATTTATTTCTTGATACTCAAAAGTGCATGACTCGGAATGTTATTTTGACAAAGTATATATGATCAGTTCCTTAGCAGTGCAAACTGCAAACATAGCTACTACAGACTGGAATCTTATAAATATATACATGCCTTAATATACAGTTATCTATTAACCCCTTGCCGTTGTCATCTCCTCAATTAATCAAATGTTTATAAGCAAGTAAAACACCACATAGAAATCAGAACACAAAGAAATTTGCAGACACTAATACACTGGAACACTTCATATAGGTGCACAGGGCACATATCAACATGTGGCACTGTGATAGTGGTGCCATGAAGGTGCTGTCTGGAAGCTGCCCTGGACCGTCCCTTGTGCTTTCGTACTTGAGTGTCACATGTGCATGAGTGCACATGCATTGTGTGCGTGCAGCCTCAAACCGGGCTGACAGTTCATCCATGTGGGCTGAACCAGATGTACCGTCGGGAATGTCAATGTGAACAACAAAAGAGCGTGATTGTTCTGTACTGATGCCACCAGGGAATGCTGCTCGTCCAGTCCCCAGTCCTACCTGATTCTGGCATACGAAATCGGTTGACACTTCACTTTTATTCTCTTCTGCATTTTCAATACCAGATCGGTGCCCATTTATTGAGTTCTCCATTTTTTTGTCCCTGGCATTGTCTCGTCCTACTTCCTCAGCCTTCTCCTCTCCACCATCATTTGCATGTTCTTCAGCGATAGCTGTTGTCTTGGCAGGGGATTTGATCTTCCCTCTTGGCTTTGTCTCTAAAGTAGCAGCCACAGGTGTGCCTTTCGGTTTCAATGGTCTGTGGAATGCAGATGGAGCATTTGATGCTTGCAGTACCCTATGAGATGAGGGCCCCGGTGCTGTAACTGCAGGCTTTGAGACATTCTTCCCGACTGATGGATGAAATATATCATCAAATCTGACTTCGATGCTTCATACATTACAGTGTAATGTAATGTATCAAAAGACAAAAGACGGACAGCACCATGCAGATGCAACCTGACACATACAAACACACAGAGATCTCGCCCGATAACTCCATCATTCATGCAAGTTCGTAATATTGCTTTCAAGAATTGCATGGTGGTGGAGATTAATGTGCAAGTTCCTTGCACATTTACACACGCATGTGTTAAGTTGTGTCTACAAGGTTCTACTTTATGTTCATCAAATGGGCACAATTTGCTTACATGCATAGCATGATGCAAGAAAGAAAACGAAACATGACAGATCACCTCGTGATTTTTAGTACAACAACATCCATTTATTGTTGAGACCTAAACTGCCAATTTTCTCTCCAGAGAAACATTATCTACATGTACAAAACAGTTAGCTTTACAATGTTTAAGTCTGCCTCATGCACATATGACAGTTTCTTCATGCTACACGCACTATGAATCACATACATACAATGCACTCTGTACATAAGCATTTTCTGTAAGTTGTACCCCTGCAACATAACCGCATACAAGACCTTCTTGGATTTGTGTTATTCTACTAACATATCATACTCCTTCATTTTAGAACCCACCTCTGCTTATTTCATCTTTTGCTCTTGTCGCTGTCAATAGTGGGCTGGCTTTGGTACGATCTTGCTTCTGTCTTCCATCAGCAGAATGAAACGGCTTATCCCATGCAGCAGTGACACTTGGATGCTTGGGTTTTGGTGAGGCAGCTGCATGTTCTGAAGGAACAGTCCCCGACTGAATCACTTCTGGTGTCCCTTCATCACCTGTACTCACTGTTCTCTCAGAACCATTCCTTGGTGGTTGTGTCTGTGGCAATGATTCACTTGGTGTCAGTGACAACAATTCATTCTCTGGTGACTGCGTCTGTGACAATATTTCATTACTTGGTGTCTGTGTCTGTGATAAAGCTTCATTCCTTAGTGGCCGTGGCAACAATTCACTTGTTTGTGCCTGTGCACATGACAACAATTCACTCTGTGGTTTAAGTCCAGATGTCTGCTGATGAAATTGTTGAATCCCTGGAGGCAGTACAACTGCAGTAGTACTAGATGGTGACTCCACCACTGGTGGAGTACTTTGTGATACAGAAGCATCCATCCTTTCTGTTGAGCTTAATGCAACAGTATCTGCCACTGAGATGTAGTGATGACCGGACTCGAGCAATTGTGGTTGAGAACGTGCCATTTGATTATGCGGACCTGCAGATGCAACATTTTCTTTATAAACAGTGAGACCACAAGTGTCCACTTGAATGTACAGTAGTGGGCACGAAAGCAAAATCACTTTGCACATTATTGTATCCTAGCTTCTGCACCTTTATTGTGAACAGTAACTTAACTGCAATTATGTGCGTATTTCGTCAGTCGTTATGTTAAACCCTGACTGGTTTGATAAGGTGTACTGTAAGCACAAAAGCAACATATCTTTCATCACTTTGCTGGAAAAAGTTGCCAATAATTAAAATGCCCCCTTGTTAAGCAATCTACAATTTAAAAAGCTATTTTCTAGCTTGTTGTGACAATATTGGTCATGCCGCTTGAGTTAATAATAGCAATGCAAGGACTGTAGAATCACAATGATGTGCTGGTGGGGCATTCAGCACCAGTAAATGAAGGATGCACTTTTAATCGTTTATGTATGGCCGTGTGAAACATACACAGTAAAGAATCATAATAATAATGTAAACACAACACAAAATGGCTGATATAATGCATGCATACATGTAAACATAGAAAGTAACTCACCATCATTGCCCAAGGTATTGAAGTCATTGAGAATGTCTTCAATGTAAAACACAGGTAAAAAAATTTGAAGCATATGTATGGATGTGGATTTTTGAAAGGGAAAGTGTTGGATAAAAACATGCAATAAAATACAAATATAAACACACCAAATGCACATTAACATCTACTGTACCTGTACACATACAATTGGGAGTGTAACCGAGTTGTTCACTATACTCAAGTTTATTAGGATATTTGAAATAACTTATTTTACGGAATAACCATATTAATGCACTACATGTATATTCAAAATCATCAGTTAACATTTTTCAATTCAGGATTCCTTACATAGCTGTAGGCAGAACCGCCATATATTTCCGTCATGTTAAAAACATGCACCTTTTTGGAGCTGCCCTCAATGACACCTTCATATGAACATCTACGTTAAGCAAGAGTTACATGTAACTTAATTTATCATTCCCAAATACATTTAACAAAAATCTTTTATTTTGAGCTGTTATTCTAGCTGAATACTCTAAGGCCTTTCTAGCATTCAAGAGTGTTTGGCAGTACTGTCGGTGGGCGTTGTGCCCAGCCATAATGTTGTAGAGGCACCAAAGTCATTGCATGCTGCCTAGGCTACAGATAACGGAGATAATGGAGTGTTGCACCAGCTACTGTACATCTGCAAAGGAGGAATGCCTGTACTATGTATGCCAAGCAACACTAGAAGATTTCACCCAGTTTGTTGGTGTATAAGCTTTCTACTGTTCAGTACTAGCCTGCATGATATGAGACTAATGCTTTCATATGTGACTGTATTTATTGGTGAGTGTTCATAGTGTGGTTCATGTGATCCCTGGGCTTTGTCATGCAAAGAAAAACTCCACATGGATTAAGTGAGTATATTCCAATTGCTTGCCTACTGTTAGACAAGGGTTTTGTATCATTGATAGCACATTTTGAAGAATAAATATTTTTGCATAAGAAACTATTCGAAATTCCATATCAAAGTCCCCCAACGTGCAATATGTTCCACTTTATTGCTCGTGCTGTGTTGCACATATAAAGAGTGATCCCACCCTTTCTAACCTATTTTATTACACAACAGATTATTTTTCACGTTTTCATTACAGCTGCTTGAAGGGGAGCTGCCACTTGACACAGTGGACTGCCCCATGCCTGGCAGAGCTTGCATTGCCCCACTGCCATAGTGCAATGGTGTGCTGGAAATACTGCTGCCTGCAGGAGCTCTTGAACCACTTTCTCCTGAAGGAGGCTACATGTAGATAAAAATAAATTAATATATTATAAACACTTCATGTACGCTTATATATGCAACATCGAACTAGGATACGTAAACTTTAACCATGCAAGTGTGTCAATGTTATTATGCAATGCTATCTACTACATTTGAACTTGGTTTATTGGGCGAAAGTGACATTTACAGGATTTTGTACACCAATTTAATAATGTAGCCATATAATAAATCTCAAGCATCTTATACAACTAGTTCAAGTTTGTTAAGTATCAAATTTCCAATAGTATCATACGTATTTTAGAAGTGATGATTATATAGCACAGGGGTCAATACACCTCATTTGACAAAGCAGATGGACAGCACCTCTCAGATTTTGATGCAACTCCCATATATAGTTGTCTTCATAAAAGAAATTTCAATAATAATAATATTTATACACATATACATACATACATACATACATACATACATACATACATTACATACATACATACCCTGACACACTGAGACACACTAGCTATGAAAGTTACGATGATGAAATATCCCCCTCCTGAAGGGAACATCCACATCATAAGAGGAGGGCTCGGGCATTGGCTCGCACAAGAGTCAAATTAAGGCGGCCGTACAGGCTGCAGACAACCTTGGACTTGGGGGAGTTGGTCCTTGTGGCAAGGTATGATGCGAGCCGTGAAAAAGCTAGCACCGCTTCGCTGCCCCAAGCTCCATATGACTCGGCCACAAGGGGAATACACGTCCACCCCAACTCGGAACACTTGGCATCATTGGCAGAGTGCTTCCATAGCTCAGCGGCAACCGCTGCTGACCCTGCTGTGCGACCCGCTTCAGAGATAAAGGTAGGGTTAAGCGGAGACACCACAGTAAGGTCAAAGGCAGCAGGCTTGCCACAGAGCCAATTGGAAGCTAGGATGTCAGCAGGGCGTGTGTTCCAAAGCTCATGTCCTAGTCCACTACCAGCCTCCGCCTTGGCGCTTATGCAGGCACGATGGTAGGTCTGAAGCACTACATCCCTGAGCTTGTTGTGCCTGGATATAGCATCACCACCTCTCTTACATGTTACTGCATGGTGGCTTAGGGGATCCAAGGGATGTTCTGGACACAATGCACAGGGAGGTGAGCCAGGTGAGGTGTTTAGCCCAAGCCACCACTTGATGGCCATTTGGTGCTCGTTGGGGTCTAGGCTTAGACCCAGGCCTGGAGATGGTACTACAGAGAGACAAGCGGAGGCATGGAGAGAGGACACAGACAGGAGACGAGCCTTGTCAGCCACAGAGCTCTGGGAAAAAAGAGAGTTAAATTGAATGTTTTCTAATGCAGCTGATAGAGTGTATTGTCGGCAAGGAGAAGATGTAAGACTGTTAATATCAATTGCACTCTCAGGGGGAACACACCTGTTGTTCATATAAGAAGACATTTGACCATTTATTACTTTAATAACCTTAATGGTTTAGGAGATATGCATTGCTGAACAATTAATCACGTTACTGATAAGCTCAACTTTGAAATGCCTTATCTTTATCCCCACTTTGAACATAGTTGCATGTTTGACATCAAATCCAAAATCTTAGGATTTACAATCAATATGTGATATGCATTTTGGAGGGAAGTCAAAGGGTTAAACATTAAATCAGTTTATAACAGAGATTTCACAAATACTGTATGAAGAAGGTTGATAGTCGCCACTTTTATTTTACCAGTGTGGATACAACATTGAACTTAGTGTTTTTGCAAAATAAAAATGTTGATTATGAATAACCCCTGAGAACCTCAAATGGTTTTATGTGCAACTGCCATTTTGAGTGGATTTAACATTGTGTGGCTAAGTGGGTTACATAACATTCCAACCTCAGCAATTAAAACTATAACGTAAATTTACATTATAGTTTTGATTGCTGAGGATGGAATGTTATGTAACCCACCCATTTAGCCACACTTATTGTTAAATCCACTCAAAATGGCAGTTGCACATAAGACAATTTGAGGTTCTCAGGGGTTATTCATAATCAACATTTTTATTTTGCAAAAACACTAAGTTAAATGTCATATCCATACTGGTAAAAAAAAGTGGCGACTATCAACCTTCTTCATACAGTATTTTTGAAATCTCTGTTATAAACTGATTTAATGTTTAACCCTTTGACTTCCCTCCAAAATGCATATCACATATTGATTATAAATCCTAAGATCTGGGATTTGATGTCAAACATGCAACTATGTTCAAAGTGGGGATAAAGATAAGGCATTTCAAAGTTGAGCTTATCAGTAACGTGGTTAATTGTTCAGCAATGCATATCTCCTAAACCATTAAGGTTATTAAAGTAATAAATGGTCAAATGTCTTCTTATATGAAGACAACTATATATGGGAAGTTGCATCAAAATCTGAGAGGTGCTGTCCATCTGCTTTGTCAAATGAGGTGTATTGACCGACAGATGTCGCTTAAAGAACGTGTGCATGTATATGTACATGTACAGTATGTCAAAATTACTCTGGCTCACTTTGGTAAGGATGTTTGTGTCAAACTCATATGAAAAAATATATATATTGCAATGGTTTCTTAAACTACAGAAGTTATACGGATGCAATATTTGATGAGTAAATGTAATATAGCCTATGAAATAACCAACATATACATATATAGCAGTGTATATACATACCTCTTTAAGTGAATTACTTAGCTGTTGCTGTAGTTTAGGTACAGAATTTGATTGTGACTGAGACTGTAACGGCTGATTTTGAGTTATTTCTTGAGGTGGAGGTTGCTGTGCTGAAAATTGATCACCTTGTTGCCTAGTTAGATTGCTAGCTTGTTGACTGGCTTGTTGATTCGTTTGTTGGCTGGTTAGTTGCCTAATTTGCTGGCTGGCTTGTTGACTACTTCTTTGGCTGGCTTGTTGACTGGTTTGTTGGCTAGCTTGTTGACTACTTTGTTGATTGGTTTGTTGACTACTTTGTTGTCTGGCTTGTTGACTACTATGTTGGCTGGTTTGTTGACTATACAAGTCCCGCATGTTGGCAGGTGGTGCGCTTCCACCTAGTCTATGTCCTGATGTTATGAAGCATAAAGGAACAATATAGGAAGTAACAAGATATAAAAATAAAAATATTATATCATTGGTATAGATGTAGGAATTGAATGCACCAATGGAGTAAAAAAGTAAGGAAGCAAGGATTATAGACATTTAGCAATAATGAATTTATACATAGAGACCTACGTTTAGCTAGTTCAAGCTCTATAATCACAGGATTTGCTAACCGTACAGTAGGTCTGTAAAAATCTCCATCAGGTACATGTAAGAACAGTACACAAAGTGCATGCCAGTACCGAACATGCATATGTACATGTGTACTTTGCATGCATACATACTGTATAAGATACAATGGTGCACTGAGATTGTATATGTGCAAGTAGAGTACACTACAATGTACAATGTAACAGGTTCCTTGCACTCACCTCCAGTGGTGGGCATTGTTGATTGACGCTCGGAACTATCAGTAGAGAACAGTTCACTGGAGGGTTTGTAGTATTTACCAATAACGATCGTCCCATCAAAAAGATGATTGGCCACAAGGTCACCTAGGAAATGATAGGTTATTATGAATACACCCACATAATGCCTGCATGGGTTTTGCTAATAAATTGCTAAACTTCTATTACTCTACTTAATTGTAGGTTTATAATGATCAAATGTTAAGGGAAACATCAAGACGATCATACAATCGAACAAAGAAGAGTTAAATATTACATATATTTTCAATCATCAACTCGAGACATTGGTGTAGCGTTCAAACAAAGCCTGTCAGACATTTCACTACAATTTCTCCATTTTGTTCAATAGCCTGAGGCAGAAATTTGTTACTCTTATTACTGCAAATGCCATCCTTTTCCTTTGTTTCACTTACATGTATTCAGGGACTAGCAATTAATACCATGTGTTATTAAACAACCATAACTCACTCTTTTATTAGTTAACTAGAAGAGCTGTTATTTACTAACTAGGCAAATACAGTTTACTAGTATGTACACTGTATTGTTATTGTAATGGTTAAGTAGCTAAATCCATTGCTCTCTGAAATTGCGACCAAATACATATGCAAGCATCTGGTGTAATAGCCATTCTACTATGCTAGTATAAAATAATGAATAGTAATAATATATAAATTATGATGCATTAATGAAATTGAATGGTGATGTGTATGTAAAGAAAATCGATTATCCATCCTTACCATCATACGGAAGGTGGTCAGTGCCCGGGATCTGAAAAACATGTATACAGGAAGAAATATACATGTGCATCACTACTTAGGAACACGTTGATGTACGCGTCCTTGTATGCACATGTGCTATACACAGAACAGCAAGTTGACAGTGTCTCACATGGTGAAAGGCTTCCATCAGCTCTGTGAAGAAGTCGACACTATTTCTTCCCATGTCGTTCAACACTTCCTGCACCCTAGCCTGAAGCGGATATGATACAGTGTACTACTGACACAAACATATACATGTACAGGATGAGATAGGTACCTTTGAAATGATGTTCCTTTGAATCAAGAAGGTCAGAACTGATGGTTCACCGTGAAAGAAATCCGCCACAAATTTACTTGGATCAATCTGATCAAGGATGCGACAATTACCTTTGATACAACAATCATCACATTGACACATACAATGATATACTACCCAAGTAACATCTCTTTTAATCTGTGCATGTGAATGCGATTTTTAGGTCACATTTGAAGTACATGTATATTCAATTTAGATACATGTACAAGGTGTTTCCCTGTTTTGGCTATAACTCAGTAATAATGCATTACTGGACTTTGTGTTACTGTTCAGTAAACATGTAAAAAATATGTTATTCAGAGTTTATTATTGCATATGGTTAATGAGCTAAATAAAGACTTTTGAAAACAAGTTTTTCAACCTGACTGTAATTTTTATGCAACCACTGGTTAGATATCCTGAAATGCTGCGATTTTTTGATCAAATATTCTCCATCAAAATCTATTTGGTTCAGTCATACATATAAATGTATACGCCATTTTGACTTTCAGTTGCTTCTTGAGTGCTTAACTGTAACTGAGATACCATATCTGATGCTGGCAGTGCTCATTTTCTTGTCATGCCTGGTAATAGGGGTGTGGCCAGCATGGAGGTAAGAGAAGTCCTTGCTTATTTGGAGGACAGGGTCTACCTATTTAGCTTCCATGATAACATCATCAATAGTAACGTTCTGTCACACTGGGTCATGTAAGCCTGTCCCACCCTCGATGAAGCTTGTCCCACCTGCCCAACATGGAGATCTTAGAGTTCCCCATAGGCAAATTTGACTTCCGCAACAGTTATATTTCCCACACAGCAGCTTACATGTATATTGCATTAGTTGGTTCAACTGGATATGACCAGTCCACCAATGATCTTATCCACACCCTTAAAATTGAACACTTGTGCTGTGCCATCTGAAAAAATCTCCATTGGATTCCATTTTATCCACATCGATACAGATAAGGGATTGTCATCAAAATTAGATTACTATCAGTTTCATATCATGTTAATAGGCCTCAGTGGTTTACAAGGCATGCTTACTATCCATCTCTGCTCCTCATTCATTATCATGCATGGCTTTCAATTGCCCCATCAGAAGGTCTTGGCCTCCTCTTTGAACCAAATCAGCTCCATATTACCATCATATGGTAGCTTGTTTAGACACTTCATGATGCTTGCGATATTCCCTTTGACTGGATTCAATCACGGATCCCCAGGACAACCACATGATGCAAACGAGAGGAAATGTTGTACACTGTCATAATTTGTTGAGGGATGCATTTTCTGAATTTTTTCACTTGGTACACTTAAATGTCAAAGCTGAAGTCGGCAATAAACTCCAGTGGTAGGATGATTGAGGGGGCCACAAAGTGGAGGGCTGGATTTAAGGGACTCCTATCATAGCTAGAATTCTGGGAGCACTTAATCTGACCAAGTCATATATGTATATGAATATGTTCATTTCCTCCCAGCCCCATACCCAAAAGACAAAGAACACATCAGTGCCTTTTATCCCAACAGGTTAAACACACTCACTGATGTGGCACCATGGGTGTAGTATGAAGTGAAGAAGTCCACCAGCTGTGAATGGTGACATCTCTTTGCATGGTCTATCAACCAGTCACACTATGTGGGGGAACAGCAATTCTTTTGAACATAACATCTGCAGATCATGCATGATGAGCTGCACACAAGTTGTAGGGTCACACAACAAAGGCTTCGTTTAATTTATATACAGTAACAGATATCAATACATCGATGAAGTTTCAATACCAAGTATCCTTACAGTGTACATTACACTGTAGTATAGATTTTAAAAAGTCAGCTAATAGCATGCCACTGTATAGTGTAGTCAATGTTGCAAAGGGTCATCATATTTGAATTCAGGCTAAGAGCGGCCAAAAGGACAAATACAGTACTAATGTGTACTTCCATTCTCTGTGTGCCTATGGTTGCCTTAGGGTACGCAGTGGAGATGTTTTGAGCCAGCTACGTGCACCAGACCCCTTATAGAGATGGCATTACAATGTCTCAAAGAATTGTGCACATATGCAAAGCTGGTACAGTGTGAATGCCCTTTTTTCTTTGTTGACTGATGTACACGGTGGCCTGATTCTTATCAATACTGTTCCACGGCTATAGCACTGTACATACTTGCCATACACTTTGGTATATATGCAGAACAAGGCAGATACTCCAATGTTACAGATGTGTATGTGTAATGATAAAAGTACAGTAAATGTACTGTGAATGTACTGAAATATACAGTGCACATGTTCATTATCATTATTTTTACAAATCCATTGAATTGAAACTTACACTTCTGTTGTTCAGAGCAGCCTGCAGACACACTTGTGCAAACTCATGAAGGATCTCAATCAACTTGTGGGCCTCTTGCCCCAATCCCTCACTCTAGAAAAGAATGGAGATGGATATATAAAGAAGACAGGAATACCAAACGCAGTACATTAGTAGCACCTCTGAAACTACAGTAAGTGCACTGTAACTGTCCCAGTATTAAGTACTGTATATATGTGTCATCTAAACACGTACATGTACATTTGTGTACACATTATGTACATGTGAAGTGAAAATTATGATGTTTATTTTTTAATTAACGGTGCAAGTATATGTATGGTTTGATGTACTCATGACCTCTTACATTGCCTGGGAATGAGGCATTTTGATTGGGGGGGTGGGGGGTGGGGGGTGTGTGTTAAAGGACACACAGTGCAAGTCCTTACCATCAGGTGGTGATCATCATCGCCACTACGATACATAGAACGGCTCCGGGCTGGCTGCCGTCTTGCGGGAGGTAATGCTTGCACTGCCTGAAATAGCTGTGAAGAGTGTGACATTGTGAGATACAGTACATGCATACAAAGTATGCATATGCATTTATGTACACATCATGTACCCTACTGGTACCTGCATGTGTACATGAATGATTATGCACACTTCACAAACACACACTGTATACCACACACATAGAAATTGGGAGGTACACTGCACATACATGTATACTGCACATGCACTCGTATACACTGTAGATGTAATGAAAAGCTCATAAAAAGAATGTTACTTAGCTATAACATAAAGTGATTGTCCTCATATGGTGTGCACTAAATAAAAACAAAAATTACTGTAATACTGAAGCTGATATATTTACAGATCTTCTACAGGTTATGCATACTGCACAGGGAGTACAATCTAAACACATCTACACACATTTTCACATACAAATCTCACAGACACATCATGTACAGTAGATTGTACAGGGTGCACAATATGCTATAGCATGTGGACACCTGTACAGTGAACACTCACATCATCTATGCCTATTACAGAAGGTGCCATGCCTGGCAGAATGGCCCTTCGTGGTGCATCCATCAGAGACGGTAACTGCAGGTCAGAAGGTCATGCAAACAGATCAGGTCATCACTACACGTGCGCTTCTTTGCTCAAGCGCAACAGTTACACCCGCGATGCCATGACATACAATGTTGCATGAATATACCATCCAGTCATGCTTACATTGGTAAGAAAATTGGGCCAGCCAAATTTGGTGGATGTGGACACCTACAGCGTATATGTACCTGGCGTGGGGTGCATATCTCCTCCGACCAACTCAAGACAAAGTCATGCACAGCAGCACATGCAGATACGTATACATATCAGTTTACTGTGATGTGATCGAACACATACATGCTTCATGTACATTGTATACTTGTGGATGACAATAACACACCTACATGATCATTATTACACACAAGTGTGCGTATATATTTTTTTGCAATTGATTACCACGACTGAGAGCAAGCTAAAATGAGTACATTATTTTCTCCCATAGTTTATACATACACAGCAGCATATGAGCAACACATCTTTTTAATAATGTGCATGCAGCCACGTAGTAAGAAAGCTCACATGAGAATCAGGACCTGACATTTGGGATGAAGAGGAAGGCCCTTGAACAGCCCCAGCCCCAATGCTCTGCAATTAGAAAAAAGTGTGTAATGCAATACAAAACACACGCACACAGGTACATGTACATGTACATTAAATGCACATGCACACCTTAAACATCTTCTCCAAACGCTCTCCTGTACAATGCTGCGTTGCTGCTTCACGCATCTTGTCCTGCCCAGGAATAAAGTGCGTGCCAAACCAGTAAGCAAGTTGTTTTCTCCATTAGACACAAATTGAAAGAGTGAATAGTGCAAAGCTCCAAGACACACATTCACTGCACACATACATGTACAGTACAATGCACACACATAATACACTACACACACAGTACACTGCACACACACAGTACACTGCACACACACAGTACACTGCACCCACACAGTACACTGCACACACACAGTACACTGCATCCACACAGTACACTGCACACATACACTACACATACAGTACACTGTACACACAGTACCTTTCCTTTGCTTGAATTCAGTAACACAACAGCGCAGTTGTCATGACGATGCTTCAAAACTGCCTCAAAAGCCTCCAACAGCTACAGATGGCATAGAAGAGCAGTTAGGTAACAACGGTGAGGATATATTGTAGGTGGTGATGTGGAAACATGGAGAGAGAGATGAAAGAATGAACAGACAGTATTAACACAGCATGTACACATTGCATGTACCGTACATGTACCGTACATGTACCGTACATGCACATTACATGTACTGTACCGTAAGCAAAGATATCCATTATGCATACATGTACATACATGTACATGTAGTTTGTGATATTAAAAGCATAATAGCTCTACACTGCAGTCTACTTTATTAGAACGTGAAATATGATTACTTGAAGTCTTGCTGACAGCTTGCTTTGTAGTGATAGTTGAAATTAAAACAAAACAAATGAGGCGGTTTATAAGCACATCACAACAACCTGATTATAACTACACACTGTAATGTAGGTAGCAACATGAGTTTTATTAAACCATGAACACAGGCTGATAACTTGAAATACATAACAAGAGATGAATACACAAAGCCTCAATGACAGGATGCACGCACAGCAAATGTACTGTACACATAAAAGAGGGTACAAACCTCGTTCTCTGGAATTTCACCGTTGGTGACGATATAATCAACCACTTGCACATCGCCCCCCATCGCTGCAAACACAATGGGAGCCTTCTCCTCCTAGATGAGAGGGCAGACATGCACTGTACTGCATGCAAATTAAAATTGATGCAAGCTACATGCACATGTACTTATACATGTATGACACTATATGTAGTGTGTCCCCCCCCCCCCACACACACACACATAAAGCTGTTTTATGAGCCGTTCTTTGACTGTGGATTATTTGTAAGACACGTTTTACAGCCCATTTTGGACTACAATAGCACTAAGTAGCTGGTGTCTCACAATTTGTTATCATAACATGGCATCATAATAACATTCATTAGGTAAAAATCACAGTTCGAGTAAATTAAAGTGAAGTGTTATTTTATTTATAAAGCAAATCTTGCACTGTGAGAAATCAAGCATCTTAATTACACATCATGATTTGTTTTTTGAACTTCTTCACTAACCAAAATGAATTGCGCAAACATATTTTTATTACACCCCAAGAAATTGACAATTATGGACTACTTATTTGATCCTAAATGCAAATTTGACTTCACTTGGTTTAAGATATTAACATATGGCTTCACATGGATCATCATCACTTGAAACATTCAACATACATACAAGTGCATGAGGAACGAACTACTATAGTTTCTCACAATTCAAGATTTGAATAACTCAATTTCCGCATAACTTTATGCAAATTGTAGCAGCTGAATAAAGGCCAATTTTTTGGGATTGATTTGGAGTTACACTTTACAGAAGGAAACTGCACAACTTTTGAAATGCACACACTTGCTGAAATTATAGCTGAGCCTCAAACTGTTCAATAATGACTGGTCTGTACACTAAACACTGCCTTCCATTTGGTTCCTACCTGTGACCCTGCAGTCAGTTTCGCTCCCTTCTCCTTCAATAGCTTCACGAGGGGGAGGTTTCCGAGGTATGCAGCATCAGAGAGGGCAGTGCTTGACATAGAGGTTATGTTCCCACTGACGCTATAGGGGCCCGACTGGGAGAAAGAACAAGTATATGAGTCCAACTGAGCCAACATAAAGAGTGATTGCCACTTACCCTGACGGAGCTCAGATCAGCACCTTTGTCCAACAACAGCTGCACAATGTTCTGGTGGTTGTCAAGGACTGCAGCCATCAGTGCTGTCGTGCCATCCTGAGGAAGGAAATAAAGGGAGGGATGGCGTGACGAGGGAGGTTTGAGGTGAGGAGGTAGAAAACCTTTCAGTGAAAAAATCTACATTAAAATGAATTCCAATCTCTATTTGCTGGTCCTTTCTCAATTGGTACAAAAATTTATATTGTACTAAGTGACAAGTTTAGAAGTGTTTTTAACCTCTAAGAACATTGCTATACATTTACATTTACATGTAAGAGACCATCACATCCTACATGTATATGCACAAGCTCATGTGAGGTGACTCGCTCACCTTGTTTGCAAGGTTCACATTGGCCCCAGCTGAGAGCAACAGCTCCACGGTGTCCACATGGCCTCTGGATGCCGCAGCAACCAGAGGCCTCACTGCACTCTGTGGGTGTCCATTGGCCGATGCCCCAGCTTGAAGCAGGAGAGAGACGGTGCGCTTCGCTGTCTCTTTCAACAAACCAGTTGCTATGGTCAGAGGAGTATTGAATCCATCCTGCACACAGGGAAGTAAATAGTGGGGAGGGGAGATCGAGGGAAGGGTTATTTCTACAAAGAGATGTGTATTGTACATGTATATGTATGTACACATGTATATATGTACAGTATTTGTGGGCAGTAAAGGAATCACTAATAAGACCTACACAGAGGAAGAAAATAATGATTTACAGCAACATGTAAACATGTAAGCTTGCACAGCAGAAATGAGTGATGTAGAGAAGCGTGCACATGCGCAGGTACATACCTTTGTGGGAACATCTACATGTAATTGAGCTCCCTGTTGGATCAGGTAATTAACTATGTCTGGTTCTTCCAGGGTGTTCATTAAATGGAGACAAGTCATTCCGCACTAGAGTGTGAAATAGGAATAGCTATTATAGATATGTACAGTACACTACCTTAAACAAAATGAGACACGTAGCAGCCTAAAAATGAACTGAATGTACACGCACGAAGATAATGAACACCTGCATAAAGTACATACATGTACTGTATTTCAGTTACAGTGTACATGTACATGTGCACTACATGTACAGGTATCTCACCATTTTGGCAATACTAGGCAAAGATTCACATTGCAGATGATTTAAAGCTAGTACTGTTTCTTAAAACTATAAGAAATTAGAACACATACATACATACATCTGAGATATCGCCGACAATATAAATTAATTGATTAAACAGAATTTATTGCATGATTGTTGTTGTTGATTTATTATTTGCATTAAGTACATACATACACTTACACATAGATACACATCAAGCCTTATCTACTACATGTATGAAGGGCAAAGGGCCAATGGAACCCAGCACACAAAGAAGTTACATGACAGTGTACAGGTAGGTACCTGTCCACCTTAACTCAGGCACTGATGTGGCTAAACGTAACAACCACACAAATGCTCACATTGTCCACAGCATTGACGTTGGCCCCATGCTCAACTAGAAGTCTCACTAACTCGATCAACTGCTGCTCACAAGCCAAGTGCAGTGGTGTCCTTCCATCCTAATGAACATGAAAACAGACATATGCAGAAATTGATGTGAATACATGTACTTACATGCACAACACTAAGATGATGCATCTAGACAGGTTCCTCCAAACTATGTACATAATCAGACAGAGATCGTGAAATTCAAAGTACTGTACTACAGACACTTGAAGTGACCCGTATTGACGATGTTTTGATTGGTCAATACAGTTACTTCATGTGTCTGTAGAGTTGTTGTAGTCTCACAATCTCTCTGTCTGATTACATGGTTCAGAACCAGGCTACAGGTACATGTGTCATTTTGCTACTGAAAATGCACACCACCCATGTGTTTTCAAACTGTTTCTGAAACAGTAATCCACAAATTTGGAATGCTCACACTGTGCAACTATTAAATGCATAGCAAATATGCATTGTACATTACAGTATCATCAGTTCTTTATTTGTTTCCTTCTCGCTTACAAAGACAATACAGCATGATGTGCACGTGCCCTTTCAAACCCATGTACATCCAGCACCCTACGGCCCATATGAGCACACAACTCACCTCCCTGGCCACATTGGTATCCGCTCCATACTGGAGAAGCACCTGCACTTTGTCGAACATGACCCCACCAATGGCCAAGTGCAGAAAATAGGACCTTTCATGCTGGACAAAGGAAAGGTCGAGAGATGTCTCCCCAGTGGACAAACCATCAGTACCATTTACAAACCCACCTGTGTACATTGCACATGCATGGATTTATTATTAAACAGCACCGGTTGGGCATATTTGCAAGGCACAGACACACGCTTCCGAACCCTTTCGTAGCAAACTTGCAGAGTGCACCATGGCAACATGCAACCCTCAACTTCACCTCACCATAACAACATTTGCTTTCTTTATTCAAAGTCTCTACAACTGGTGCGCTAAGGCATGATCCACTCAGACATACACATCCAGCTACACACTAGAGAACATACTGTATATTGCACTTACATTGGTAGGAAGATTGACACTCGCCCCAGTTTGCACAAGTAAAGCAAACACATCAGATTCATTCGGATTATTAAATTCAGCTAGCAGGTTTCGATCACAGAGCTGTAGCCAATGTAGAGTACATATAGCGTGATTCACACAATACTAGGTAATAAGCTCTGCGAATGCTCGGTATACATGTACGTTAGACACACATGTGGGAAGGATGATGTGTCCTGTGTCTTTACCTCAATAGGAGGGCTGGTGGCTGATGATGGTGCAATGAGGTCATTTTGGGAAATTGAAGTACCAAAATCATTGGCCTGCACAACACATGCACACGCAGAATACAAAAATAAAAGTGAGTCTTTGCGGATGGAGAAATGGAAACATGTGCAAATTCACAAAGTACTAATGTATTCAAAGAGAAATTCAAAGCATTTTTCAAGCGTACAGTAGCCTGGCTATCGGAATAGCATACTACTCTGTTCAGTAGACGACATCTACTGCACTGTGTATATGCGTACACTGTACATGTACATATACTTAGCAACCAAGTTAAGCACATCAATACCCACATCTACAATCATTAGAAGTTCACAAATAGTGTACAGTACGTACATACGTATACACGAGTATGTACACTGTAGCATTTTAGCATGTGCCTGTACACTCATTGCTCACAGCACATGCCTAATAGTCCTGTGCTCTATACACACCTATATCATTATGCCCCATACATGTACCTGTGACAGGGGAACAGCATTCTCCATAACAGAAGACAGTGAGTTTTTCAAAGAGCCGGAGGAGGTGGAGTCAGGACTACTCAGAGACAAGGCTGGACGCACACTCCCGAGAACAAACTGCCGTGGGTGTGACCCCTTGCAAGAGGTCAATGGAGTAAGGATCCCATCTGCAAGGTGGTGTTCCCTAGAGGCATTGGTGTCTCCAGTGGAGTTGGAGGAGCCTTGGTCTCCAGTAGGGTTTGGGGTGCGAGTGGCCTCAGCAGGCAACACACAAAACACTCCACTTTTCTGCTCTACAGGTGGAATTTGTGGTGAGTGTGTATATTGAACCTAGCTATGTATCCAAAGTGTGTTTTCTTATACAGTACTGTAGCTACAGGCACTGTACATGTATGTACATATGTGCTTTCATGTCATGCACAAGCATGTATCCATGATTGTGTGTGTCACGTATACAGTACAGTATTCATTACTATGCACAACATGTACATTTTCTTAGTCCAGGACAAAAATTTCCCTAATAAATTTCACTTGGTAGTAATCATGTCCACCAGCATGGATGATATATTATAATGAACTACAGTATCATTTGGGGATTTGGGCCGAACTTGCGACAACCACAAATAATTTAGGTCATCAAAAATGTACACACATGTGCATTTCCACAGCTGTCCTTGCCCCATGCAGTGCACTACATGTGGCCAAAACCTGTGTCCCGAAAGAGGGGAGGTGGTGATGCCTTAGTGTACTGTACCTGCCATCTCCTGCGTATTGTTGGGAGAGCGAGTGGCCTGGGCACTGGACAGGGAACGAACTGCCCCCCTCTCCTGGAGTCTACCAACAGAGTCGTCCTCTACACACTCCGACTGAACTGAGTACATGTATAGCATTGTACACGTGTACATAAACTCATACATATGTGCATTAATATTACAACATAAAATACTGTGACACTACACAGCTTGGTCCAGAAGGTGCAGTTGTACGATAACCAAGCTACCTAATGATTCTTACTGCCTTTGGGATGGGGGAGGAATGGTGAAGATGGGATGTTCGAGGCCCTATCAATATTATTTAGTTCCCTGGTTTAGCTTGAAATTTGTCCAGTGTAAAGATATGGATGAGGGGGAAGGGGAGGGGGGGGGGAGAGCCAAACCACTCCCTGTGTGTACAACCCACATTTGATTCTTCTTTGATAAGCATGAGATATCAGTACCTGTCTGCTTATCCTCCGGCCGCACACTCCCTGGAACAAACTGCCGAGGGTGTGACCCCTTGCAAGAGGGCAATGGAGTAGGGATCCCATCTGCAAGGTGGTGTTCCCTAGAGGCATTGGTGTCTCCAGTGGAGTTGGAGGAGCCTTTGTCTCCAGTAGGGTTTGGGGTGCGAGTGGCCTCAGCAGACAACACACAAAACACTCCACTTCTCTGCTCTACAGGTGGAGTTTTTGGGTGTGCATATTGAACATTGCAATGTACTAAAAGTGAGTAAATGGTACTGTACCTGACATCTCCTGGGTGTTATTGGGAGACCGTGTGGCCTGGGCACTGGACTGGGAACGAACTGCCCCCCTCTCCTGGAGTCCACCGACAGAGTCGTCCTCTACACACTCTGACTGAACTGATGAGTTGGTGTGTGCACAGCATGAACACATGTACATGAATGTATGGTACCAATGAACATTACAACGTACAGACAGTACACATCTTGGTCCAGAAGGTTCATTTGTACAGACATGCAGATACCAAAAACTATGCTCCCAAATGATTGTCTCTACTTTTGTGAAGATGTGAGCACAGACATTTCTGTAACACTAATAGGTGCTCCAAAATGAAGGTCCAAACTAAATTAGAATTAGTGCAGATATAATGGCCTACACGTTCTATTGCAAACGATACATGTGTAGTAGAGCTCTCTTTCCCTCTCTCTCTTTCCCTCTCTTTCCCTGTCTCCTTCTCTCGACCTTCCCCTTCCCTCTCCATCCCCCTCCCCTCCCTCTCCTTCCTTGCATGTATAAGCATGCATACACATTGTGCATTTCCACAGCTGTCCTTGCCCCATGCAGTGCACTACATGTGGCCAAAACCTGTGTCCCGAAAACCTGTGTCCCGAAAACCTGTATGCCTAAAGAGGGGAGGTGGTGATGCCTTAGTGTACTGTACCTGCCATCTCCTGCGTGTTGTTGGGAGAGCGAGTGGCCTGGGCACTGGACAGGGAACGAACTGCCCCCCTCTCCTGTAGTCTACCAACAGAGTCGTCCTCTACACACTCCGACTGAACTGAGTACATGTATAGCATTGTACACGTGTACATAAACTCATACATATGTGCATTAATAATACAACATAAAATACTGTGACACTACACAGCTTGGTCCAGAAGGTGCAGTTATACGATAACCAAGCTACCTAATGATTCTTACTGCTTTTGGGATGGGGGAGGAATGGTGAAGATGGGATGTTCGAGGCCCTATCAATATTATTTAGTTCCCTGGTTTAGCTTGAAATTTGTCCAGTGTAAAGATATGTATGAGGGGGAAGGGGAGTGGGGGGGGGGGGAGAGCCAAACCACTCCCTGTGTGTACAACCCACATTTGATTCTTCTTTGATAAGCATGAGATATCAGTACCTGTCTGCTTATCCTCCGGCCGCACACTCCCGGGAACAAACTGCCGAGGGTGTGACCCCTTGCAAGAGGGCAATGGAGTAGGGATCCCATCTGCAAGGTGGTGTTCCCTAGAGGCATTGGTGTCTCCAGTGGAGTTGGAGGAGCCTTGGTTTCCAGTAGGGTTTGGGGTGCGAGTGGCCTCAGCAGGCAACACACAAAACACTCCACTTTTCTGCTCTACAGGTGGAGTTTTTTTATGTGCATTTTGAACATTGCAATGTACTGAAAGTGAGTAAATGGTACTGTACCTGACATCTCCTGGGTGTTGTTGGGAGACCGTGTGGCCTGGGCACTGGACTGGGAACGAACTGCCCCCCTCTCCTGGAGTCCACCGACAGAGTCGTCCTCTACACACTCTGACTGAACTGATGAGTTGGTGTGTGCACAGCATGAACACATGTACATGAATGTATGGTACCAATGAACATTACAACGTACAGACAGTACACATCATGGTCAAGAAGGTTCATTTGTACAGACATGCAAATACCAAAAACTATGCTCCCAAATGATTGTCGGGCCAATCCACATCAAGATGGACCAAAGTTGGACGCATAGCTTTAGATTTTGTTGCAACTTCTCATATTTTCCTGTCCTAATATAAAAGTAACTTTGGTGAAATAAAAATTTAAAAATCTCTATTGGTTTACGAAATACATCTCATGAATAATTAATTTTTCCATAACATTTTTGCTTCTTTGTTGAGTCCTTACTTTGCTCTCACAGATGTTGCAGTGTTATATTTGGTATCACATCGATGCTCTTTCTATGCACAATCAAATTATAGTGTTTATTTATGACAGAGGGTAAAGGGTTAAAAACAAAATGTATTTATAACACGCATTACAGAATTCTGGTCACTTGCAGATTGAAACTCGACCTTTTTTTTTACAAAATCAAAGCCACTCTTTGACTTGATGTTTTTTCAAAATAAAAAGTCTGAGTATCAGATATCTCTGGGAACCACATTCAGTTAAATGTCAGGACGCCATTTTTTGCTTTTTAGAAGTGAGTGTTGTTGACATACGTCACAAGTGGTGTTATGTAATAACTGGTGTACATATGTTAACTGTAGATGGCATGACTCAGTACATATCAGGACACTCCCCCTTACGTTTTTATCCTAATAAGGCATTCACGCTTTGAAAGGTATTGTTGCGTTTTGTAGCAATGTCAATAAACTTCCTTGATTTCTGTTGTGACCCGTTGATGAGTCATACGCGTCGTATATACCCGTATCTTCGAGTTGTACCAGCTGCAATGATTACCATCTCTCTGTATTCGAAGTGGAGATTGAGCATGCTGCAATTGTCTACGAAAAATACGTAAGCTGAATCCTGAAATACATGTAGCGTTCGTAGATACCCGTGGCGCTATAGCAGCCTTTCCCAAACAGTTCTTTCTAGTAGCACTTCCCTTCCTAGTAGCCAAGGTTCAGGCCCTAGTAGCCAAGGTTCAGGCCCTAGTAGCCAAGGTGCAGGCTCTAGTAGCCAAGGTGCAGGCCCTAGTAGCCCTTCCCAAGAAGGTGCAGGCCCTAGTACCATTGGATCAGAGTTGATCCAATGGTACTAGGGCCTGCACCTTCTTGGGAATGTGGTTCCCAGAGATATCTGATTCTCAGACTTTTTATTTTGAAAAAACATCAAGTCAAAGAGTGGCTTTGATTTTGTAAAAAAAAAGGCCGAGTTTCAATCTGCAAGTGACCAGAATTCTGTAATGCGTGTTATAAATACATTTTGTTTTTAACCCTGTAACCTCTGTCATAAATAAACACTATAATTTGATTGTGCATAGAAAGAGCATCGATGTGATACCAAATATAACCATGCAACATCTGTGAGAGAAAAGTAAGGACTCAACAAAGAAGCAAAAATGCTATGGAAAAATTAATTATTCATGAGATGTATTTCGTAAACCAAAAGAGATTTTTTCACCAAAGTTACTTTTATATTAGGACAGGGAAGTTGCAACAAAATCTAAAACTATGCGTCCAACTTTGGTCCATCTTGATGTGGATTGACATAGTCTCAACTTTTGTGATAATGTGAGCACAGACATTTCTGTAAGACTAATATGTGCTCCAAAATGAAGGTCAAAACTAGATTAGTGCAGATATATAATGGCCTACACGTTCTATTGCAAATGATACATGTAGTAGAGCTCTCTTTCCCTCTCTCCTTCTCTCGACCATCCCCCTCCCTCTCCACCCTCCAACTCTTTCCCCCTCTCCCTACCTCTCTCACTCTCACTCTCACTCTCTGGGACTCACTTATGTCTCTGATGTCACAGGCCAGCTGGTCATGAATGGGTACCTCTTTGCCTGACTCACTCAGAGATGCATACAAACAGAAGAGGGTGTGAGGTGTTTGATTGGCAGAGATTAAATCGCAAATCGAATCGACTTGCTTAGTGTCCATTCTGAAAGATTAGAAGTGTGTGAGGGAAGTGTGGAAGAGTGGGAGGGAGGAGGGTGGGGAAGGGAGTAGGAGGTGAGAATGAGGGTGGGGAGGGGAGATGGGGGAGGAGCAGAAGGGAGGAGAGGAGGGTGCATAGTGAGGAAAATGTGCAGGTACATGTTATACATCCTACATACAGCTGCATCACAACAATCCCATCCCCATGGATTGCTCATTAACCACACTTCCACTAAAGCCACACCCATCACTATAACCCAATCCCCTAAGCAAATGGGTATCCATATATATGCCTGCATTCAAACGATTGGACATCATACTCCAAAACCAGTAAGCAACAGTGTAACTATTGGTAAAACAGATTCTAGCAACACGTGATTAACACGTGATTAAGAACAACAAGGGGCCATATTGTCCCCATAGCAAAATATGCCAGGCTACCGAGCTATGAGTGTGACCCTGGTGCCTATAGGTCACATGGTGGTGCGTTTATATCGGACGTCATTCAGAGAGACACAGATACACAACCTAGAAACGTATTCCATATGATGCTCACTTTAAATTTGCCAACGAATCAGGCGCTATGACGTTCCGCTTTTCAAGGAAAGGTATCAGCTTTCCTACCCGAAGCGACTTCAACGTGAGAAGCGGGATAACACGCTCCACGATTCGGTCCACCGTTGATTGACGGGGGTCTTCTCTTAAGGAGCCTATAATACATGTAAAGGTATAACGTGCATGAGACGTCACTCGAATAGTTATACACCTAGAAGAATATACTGCACTGCTCATTGTTTGAAAGACCAGCATGGCTTCGTACAGTTATATGGGAAGTGTGTGTGAGTGGGGGGGGGGGAGGGGGGGACACGCAGCTGTTTCGTTAGATGGAAGCTTTGGCTGCGCGCATTATCTTCGGGCTGCGCCCGATTGCAGATACTATTGTCCACAATGCAACGCGACACATGATGACTGTACAGTCAAGTCCTTTTGCGAATACACTCTCTGTTGTCAACACTTCCCACACTTGGTACCTGGTCCGAACAGATATTTCCATGTCTGCTTATCTTCTGAGGATAGCGAATAGCTATTATCCATGGCCTTGGTCAAGATTGTTATTTACGGGTAATGCACCGCGTAAATTAGTATCATGCATGACGTCATGCCTGGTACATAAGTGATTGAACTATCTGTACCATAGATTAAAGACCTTACGGAACGGGATTGGAAACGCTATATCCATTCCCATAGAGTGCAAATATTTCATCATCGTTCCGCTTGAATATGATTAAATTCTATCGAGGCACGATGATGAAACTAGAGACACCAAAGGTAGGGATAAAGCAAATTATGCTTGTAAAAAGATTATCTCCACATTCTTTCTCTTTTTAATGCCATGGTACTATACTTGCACGTTTGCAGCCTTACAACGAGTACATGGGCAAACCGTGAAAGTTGTTCTCCGTTTTCAGATTCGTTCCACCACTCCTGTAGAGCTAGCGATGTCTTTACCGCTGCACTTGTGTACTCTGACTCGACTTGAAACTTTTCTTCTGTAACCACAGCTTTCACTGCTGTCTTAAAATACGTTGTCGATCCTACGAAGTATAGTGAATGTATACGTATTAGGCAATCACCAATTACAACCATATAGGTCAGTAGTCTTACTTTTTTTCAAGGAATCCATACGTACCGCACCAGTTACTACGAACACGTGAATGACGTCATATTTACGCGAAACAGCATTGCAATGTATTGCGTTTCCAATCCCGTTCCGTAAGGTCTTTAATCTATGTCTGTACCAAGGGCAGAAAATGACTATAATTTGCACCAGATATGTAAACATATATATGCATCAGAATGATCACATACACAGATCAGGGCCTTATATGGTATGTTTACCCAGTTGTTAATTTCATTATAACAGTGATTTGGATAACGTCCGGTCATCGGACAATATCCGACCAATTTAGACAATTGACGGGTAGAATTGCGCATGCGCGGACAAGATGTCTGAGAAACGAGCGCGAGTAGCAGACGAAGCGGTTAGTGCGGTTGATGATGATAGCCCATGTAAAAGCGTGGTCTTACTATACAAACTGTAAAAAAGTGGGTGACGGACAATGAAAAAGAGCTGACCACGACATTGTGGCTTACCTATGATCGCCTTGATCGTGACCACGTGTCTGCTTTGAAGTGCAAAGTGTGCATACACCAGCCAGAAACTTCAACCCCACGTTCATTAGTGGGTCAACAAACTTCCGTGTACTCATTAAATTACATGTCTGGTCAAAATCTATAAATGTCTGATCAAAATTGTCATGTGTTGACTTTATGTCTGGTCAAAAGCCAAACCTTATCCAAATCACTGTTATAACTGTTACAGGTGCTTTCCGTAACTATATGGAATTTAGCGCACAATAAACGTTAAAACAATACTAGTAAGGTGTGTGTCATGTTCAAATACAAGTTTAGAAGACTAAAGGTAGAGGTTTGAACCTCATTCTATGTATCAGTACACAAAGAAGAATGACCCTACCTCTAGTCTTCTACCACTTTGGACCCCCCTGTTCCAATAAAGCCAACCAGTTCTAATTTGGCAGTTTACCTTACAGATATTTTACGGGACAGGAAACGCTATAACTACAACACTGTATACGCAAAATGGTTTCTCTTGTGACGTTGCAAAGTATGTTATATGTATAAATGTTCTTGTTTGCGGCAGCTGTAGCTATCCCATGAAAACCGAATTTCGGGCTTCCGCCACGGGTCAATTACATCTGCATGTTCATATTCTTCCAGAACTTTTTAAGCTTTTAACTTGTGGCGATTGTTTAATCTGCAAAGTGTGAACAAGTGATGTTGCATATGTTTTAGTTTTGTTTTGTGACAATTTGTAGCTTTTGACAGGGCGTACGCAGGATTTTGAGAAGGGGGGTTTACATATAGGGAAGGGATCAACTAGGGGGAGGGTGCGGGAGGCGATGCAGTACCATTATTTTATTGAGAAGTCAACAAGACAGTACATTTCGCTGAATAATTCGGCTACGATGAAATAACGAAGTTGCATAAGACAAATTCCTTCTTTTCCAAAAGAGCACACGTAGAACCTGGTAAGCAACTACGTACAGGCATAGAGAGGGACGTAAAACATGGTTTCAAACGTGACTTTGGGGGAGTTAGTCATATTTTACGTATGCCAATGATATAGATGATAATGTCATTGAGGTACCTTCCGAGTCAGAGCAGAAAGAACAAGCTGAAGTCGATACTCTGCCTTCCCAATTGCAATCTCCTCCAAACTTAAGTGCTCTAGTATTGATTCCTTGTAACTTCCACACTGTAGACGACTTATGTAAATTGTTTGTGGAAAAAAAATCCTAGAAGAATGACAGATGCAAACTGACTTCTTAAAGTCTCACGTGCGCACGCGGTTAATCATCGGGATGGTCCTATATGTATAATGGCTCGGTCGGCGTGGTTTTCCCCACCCATATTCTGGCGAAAAGGGAGGTTCGTCCCCTGCGTACGCCCCTGCGGTGTCATAAGTGTTTTTCAAAACTAACCCCAAAAAAATCATGCATACGTAAGCACGTTTGTCGGGCATTGGTCTTTTTTTGTTGTTTTTTTTAGTTAACTGTTTGTTGTACAGCTGCAGCGCTATTTATTACTACATCATAATCTACTTGACAATAGCCCAAAACGATTTGTGGGCTTAAGCAAGGCCTTGGTTAATACATGTACGCTATCGATCAAAACAGATATACTTTGCCATACTGCTAGGATGTCAGGCTACCATGCTAGGCTGGTGCACGCGGATAAGATTAGGCATGTTCTCGGCGCGTGCATCTATTCATTCAGAAAGACACAGAGACGCAATTCACGCAACCAAGGCACTCCATTTATAATGCCAGACTATCTCTGATGATGCTCACTTTAAATTTGCCAACGAATCAGGCGCATGCAATATGCATGACGTTCCGCTTTTCAAGGAAAGGTATACGTATCAGCCGAAGCGACTCCACGGGATAACGCGATCCATGCACGATTCGGTCCACCGTTGATTGCATGACGGAGGTGGCGGGAGGTCTTCTCTTAAGGAGCCTACGTCGTGCATGGGACGTCATTAGGCTAGTTGTACAACGTGCATGTATGTAAATAGCCAAGGCTTTCTTGCTAACACATGCACATCCTATACTTGGTACCTGGTCCGAACAGATATTTCCACGTCCGCTTATCTTCAGGAGATAACAAATAGCGAGTATCCATGGCCATTCACTTGGTCATCTGTCTTACAAAACTGTGCACCTGGCGAAGAAAACCTGAGGTCACCACCTTTAAAAAAAAATTTTTTTCCCCTGAAAATTGGGTGGTTTCCAGCTAAATTAGGTTTATAGACACTTCATCATTGTCTTTACCTTTTCAGTCTTACGCGTCCAACTTAATTTCGATCAATCGTTACGGTTTAAAACACCAAAAGTCCAAAATGTACCATTTTTGTTACCTTTTTTGTTCGTCGATTTGTGCTCTCCAGCAAGTGCGGAATCGCTCCGAATTTTCAGTATTAAGCGAGCGATGCATGTGGTATAGAATCAGCCTCCTTACGTACTTGTATCGTTCAATGCAACGTACAAAAACAGCTAAAAGTTGAAAGCAGCTTGGTAACGTCGCCATTTTGGAGTTATTGGGAAATAAATATAAATAATTTGCTCGTAAAAAATTAATAACTATCGACGCTATCGTGGCTGAGAGCGGTGCCGAGGATGTTGCTTTAATTTGGACGATCAAAACGGTTCTTTTCAGAACCAATCAGAGGAAGGACGAGGAAATCGCACAACTTCCTTCTTCCTTCTTTTCTCTGCCTGCTGGTGTTCAGTAATTCCAGTTGTGCGATTTCCTCGTGGAGCGCGCCTGGAGCTTCGCTTGCTAGTTGAACCCCTTATTTTTGACCGTATCTCTTTCCCTCAATGCCGTCGGACTACCACAAGAAGCGCACAATTTGTCCTTAGCTATGAGGCCGTTGTTCTGGCCCATGCAATTGCACTTATCTCGTCTTCCGTAGCCTTGAAGAGGTCAGAATACTTGAAGTCGTGGAGATCCGGAGTGGGAAACACAGCAGGAGCGAGAGCGAGAACAGGTAATGCAGCCATCGTAGTAAAATGGCGGTAGCAATGACAGCTGGATTTCACTATAGTTGTAAACATGATTAGGCGGTCGCAATGACAGCTGGATTTCACTACGTTGGAAATTATTTTTCAATAATAAAAGTGTGGGGGGGGGGGGGGGGGAACTACACACACACACACACACACATACACGCGCGCGCACTCACATACATACACACGCACGCACTCACGCGCGCACAGAACACGCGCACACACTTACATGTATACTCTCACTTGGTACAGCCAGCGACTAATGCTAGTAGCTAGTAGTCCTTGATACAGCCAGCGAATATCGAATATATGTCCTGGACTCGAGCTCGAGCCAGCTATACTATAGAGCTCTAGCTAGTACTCCGTATACGTATACTCCAAGTAACCCATACTATATAAGCTAACGTACCAGTTAATTAATCGAGTTGCACATAATCTGTATCCATGGAAGCTACATTAAAAGCACTTAACAAGATGGCGCTAATTGAATCCTAGTCCTTGTGACCCAAAACAGTTTAAATTTCAAATGGCCAAAATCTATACTAGGTAAAAATTTTCAAATACCTCTAAAAATAATACAACTGCATGACCTCTTATTCTGGGGGCCCACAAAATCTGAATCTAAACTGGTGTAAGAATTATGAGCTGCAGAATACATTAATTAGGCGTGCAAAAGTTGATTTTCCATACATCTCTATGGAAAGTGCCTTTTTCACAAAAACTACAACAATTTTCAATACAAAGCAGTTGTTTTTTGTTCAGCTAAATCAAGATCGTACGTATATCTGAAGCAATATTGATGCCAAAAAAAGTTGTAACCTATTACGTTATGAATTAACAATCAAGTTTATAAACAGCCATTCATTTTCTATGGGAGTTATCCGGAAGTATACGCGAGTGTACAAGCCGCATTCCCTTTGACCGCGCATTTCTGGATATGTGCAAGTACTCGCTTCCTGACACACATGCGTCATTGTCAGTGTGGTTCTTTTATCTTCAAAATGTTACTACAAAAAGCTGCGTATCTTGTTCTTTTTCTCGATAGGTTTAAACGATAAGAAGTTCAAATCGGATAGTACGATTGGAAGAAAGCCAGCATGGGAGTGGACGTAAGTCGAAGATAACGGCGGAGGTAAAGCCATTGTTGTAGAGCAGATGAAGGACGACAAAACAACTGCGTCCCAACTACACGCTGTTTTGAACTCTCGGGTCATTATCTTATATGGAGAAATGAGCGGTCACCAAAGTTGTAAAAGTTTACTTTTTTTTTTGTTTTGAGATTCCGTTGTATGTATTCTGTTGTGCAAAGACAAAAGTATGATTTTTTTTTTGTGTGAATTATCCGTGATCTGTTTTCTCAGTAACATATTCAAGAATAAGTGCTGTACAGCAAAAACCTATACTTAACTAATGCAAAATGATACTTCACTTGCGGCAACGGATTTTTGTTGCTCAGTATTCTCTGTCATTTGATTCTAAATAAAATTACCCCCTTAAGTTTTGGTTCCTGGATTCAAAATAGTGCTTTCCGTAGACTAAATATAGTACCTTTTTCCTGACCTAATTACAGTATTCCACCAGCTATAAATCTAGATGCGTGATGGATTTTCACTTGCAGCAACAAATTCTGGCCCACTACTACACCAGTGTGTTTTACTATCATATTTTCTACCTTAAACCTGTCGGTTCCTGGAGGATTTATATCATAATGGTCATTGGTGCCCATGATTCAATGATTACTATTCAAAATGGCGGTCAATGCCATACATGTATATGGCGTTACTCATGCAGCACCGCTCGCTCGTCTCCTGACCCCATTCGGAATAATTAATAAGCACCATATTAATGTTAATTGCGATTCAAATAACAATAACAGCTCAATTTATAATTTCTGCAAGATATTTATAACTAAGACAAAACACCTCAAGTGGAGTCTCTACGTTTATACAAGGTCAGTTACTATAGTACGTATTGCACTCTATGTGTGTACCGACTACGCTTACGTTTATGCATATATGCCTATAAAAAGGCTTGTACATGCACACAGAGATAATATACACAGAGATAATATATATTATCTCTGTATGCATACTACCCAACTTTCAATCCACTCTTATGTGTGCGTGCGTGTGACACACAAATACACACGCATACACTTACACACGCATTTACAAACGCTCACATGTAGACAAACGCAAGCTTTCAATCTGCCAATTGTGACACGCACATACACACGCATACACTTACATGCACACGCACATACACCCACACACACACATACACCCACACATTGACAAGGCTTTTGGAGAAGGGCGTTCAGATACGGACTAGCTATTCCATTTAAAGACGTAGGCCTACAGGGGGGATGGATGACACATTAGTTATCGATGGTAGTTAGCTTTGATATCCAGGGAAGCTTAGTAATTGTCCCAACCACATTCAGTTAAATGTCAGGACGCCATTTTTTGCTTTTTAGAAGTGAGTGTTGTTGACATACGTCACAAGTGGTGTTATGTAATAATTGGTGTACATAAATTGTGGTTGGCATGACTCCCATTACGTTTTTATCCTAATAAGGCATTCACGCTTTGAAAGGTGAGTGTTGCGTTTTGTAAAGCAATGTCAATAAACTTCCGAGATTTCTGTTGTGACCCGTTGATGAGTCATACGCGTCGTATATACCCGTATCTTCGAGTTGTACCAGCTGCAATGATTACCATCTCTCTGTATTCGAAGTGGAGATTTAGCATGCTGCAATTGTCTACGAAAAATACGTAAGCTGAATCCTGAAATACATGTAGCGTTCGTAGATACCCATGGCGCTATAGCAGCCTTTCCCTTAGTAATTGTCCTGGGTGATTTATTGTGTTCATCCATCTCCCTAATAGCCTAATGCATTTGGATTCGAACAAAAAGATGGGACGAACAAAGTCACCAAAGTTGTAATAAATTTTCAGATTCTAAGATTCCATTGCTTTTGTCCATGTAAAGTATGATTCTAGAAAGTCATACTTTTTTCAAAAATAAAGGCTATTTACCAGCTAGCTAAAGGCATAATGAACCAGCAAAGTTCAACTTGAATATTAAGGGCAAAACTTCAGTGGCACAAAATGAATATTGATATTGACAATTCATGCTTTTGTTGTGCTTTTCCTATCATCCTGACCCAAATAATGCCCTCAGATTGCAGGGAATAGGTAAATAGACTTCTGGAGGTGGGCAGGAGACTGGTTGCCTCTCTCCCTCCAATCGTTCCCCTGCTCTCTGCTGGCCTGACCACTCTTCAATTGCTTCCAATGGGCTTGTCTGTGGTACGCTTTGGGGCGGCCTTGCAGCAGTATAAACCTTGCCTCCGTATGAACAGTTTGTCGTATGCAGCCACATCTAGTGGTATAGGTGTGACACAAGGTTCATTATGCTACATTCACACACCCTCCTTCACAACATTAACACATAGTTACCATGTATTACTGGTACTTTAATAGATAAGAAATTTCCCTCTAGTCCACTTTCTGTACATACCACCTGCCAGATCCCACACATACCAGACCTCTGTACACAGAATAACCATGTATATCCTGCAGATCTGATAGCTACATGGCAATCAGAGCAATTTCTCTTCTACAGAGGATATCATTGGATATGGCAGCAAGTCCAGGTAAGTGTGCACCTTGTGTGTGCCTATGCATGTGTGTATGTGCAGGACTAAACACCTTTATAGTTTATTTAGCTTGCTCACTGTGCTGTGCTATGAAACTATATCACATTTCACCTCAGACTTATGGGAAGGCAAGGTACTATGTATTAGGCCAAGCCTAGAAATGGGCATACATCAAGGCACACTGGCATACATATGTTGGAGCATACGATTACAGTGTATGAGGGGAGGGGGGGGGGGAGGTGACAAAGTTGTAGGCATGCTGTGATATGTAATAGAGCCATGTGCACATGTGTGTGGTAGAGATTTACAGATCTTATACTTGTAGACTTTTCAAAGAGTGACTGCATGCCGTGATCTTTTACTGAGCTGGTTACATGTACAGTACACATACCATCAGTTGCTTTCCAACTATTGGGATTAATGCAATTATGAAATGGGGTACATATATGTACAGCAGCACTGTGGTCATTATGCAGCTGTATAGTATTTGATTGGCAGTGTGAAAAGGTCATTGTGAGTTTGAGTACAAAGTACAGGTGGTTAGTTAATCTCTTCCCCCTTGTCCTGTAAAACAGGTGTCATCACTCGCCACAATCATCTGCGTAATGTGTTTGTTGAGTTCTGTCATCGGCCCTTCGGACAGATTTGAGAATGAGAAAATATTCAAATCAAATCCCCATGATCAGTGCGTAACCTTGGGTATGTGCTGGTCATATTTAGGAGTGTGCTACTAGTGTTGTGTGTGAGATATGGGGTGTTGTCATGTACCATGGTGTAGGAGAGGAAATGAGAAGGGGAGGGGAGCTGTTTGAGAGCAGACTTTTGTATGGGAAGGCATTAGCGCTGGTCAAGGGTCAGATTGCTGGTTTTAGTACTATGTAAACTTTACCAAGGGTGCAGACCTTATGATTTCTGTTAGATATGGATATCACTTTCTCTGGCAGATCTCCTATACATGTATTCCTAAGGCAAGAAAGCTCAACTCTATTATTTAAATAAACTAAAATATTAAAAAAAACATATTGCTTGAGAACCTGAAAAAATGCAGAGAAACGGTTGAGTTGCTTCTTGTGGATAATTGCATGTCGAGACGCTAATCCAGTGGGGTGCGCTGTCAATTGAGCACTCCATCTATTCACAAAGTCAAAACTGGTGTTCAAAAGATACATGTACATGTACATCGCCAAGAATTTCTGTCATGAAGGAGCAACTCTCTCACCTTTTTATTTGCTGTTGTGTTCAGGTGGAGTTCTTATCTAGCCACAACTGTAAGGTCTGCACCCGTGGTAAGTTTACACAATGCTACACTTGCCACTGCAATTAGGGGTCATTCTCTAAGGTTACCAGGTGGATAAAAAAGCCACCCAACTCTGACCGAGACTGGACCCTGTACATTGTCCAGAGAAAGGATCTTCGTTTGAAGGTCGCTTTATAGTACTAGTACTGTATTTCTCATTTAGCTGTAATTGAATAAATAATATAGTATTGTGTATACATTTTTTGTTAAAACAATTTAATATGGCCATGATTAATTATCACTGATAAGATAGTTTATGTATGCTTTTTGTGCTAGTGCGTGTGCTTTTTGTGTTTTAAGAGTGTACCAAATGCATGATGTGCATTTAGTTTGACTGTGGTTAGGAGAGGAGAGAGGCTATTGAGAAGACACCTTGGCATCTCTTGGAGAAGGGAAGCCTGGTAGGTTGTTGAGAAGGTAGGCCAGATTACATCAGCAGTGGTCAAGGTGGTTTTAGTATTACGTAAACGTTACCACATGTGCAGACCTTACAATTTCTATTAGATAACGATATTCTCCCATACATGTACATGCATTCAAAGCTAAACTTTCGCTTGAGAGCCTGAAATTTTTTTTCGCTTGAGAGCCTGAAAACTGTAAAACGGTAGATTTGTGCAAATTCAGCCAGGCCGGTGCGCTGCTTTGTTAATTCTGCCTATTGAGCGTTCCATTTGTGCACAAAGTCAAAACTGATGTTCAAAAACATGTACATGTTTTGTCTTAGTTAAAAATATCTTGCATAAATTATAAATTGAGCTGTTATTGTTATTTGCGTCAAATTATGCAATTAACATTAACTGATGCTTATTAATTTTTCCAAATGGGGCCGGGGAACGAGCGAGGTGTTACAAGAGTAACGCCACATATGGCATTTCCGCCATTTTTAATAATAATCATTGAATCATGAGCACCAATGACCATTATAATATAAATCCTCCAGGAACCAACAGGTTTAAGGTGAAATATATGTTTTCACCACAGTAAAACACATGGTGTATAATGAACCAGAATCTGTTGCTGCAAGTGAAAATCCATCACGAGTCAAGATTTATAGCTGGTGGAAAATTGTAATTAGGTCAGAAAAAATGGTACTTGTCCATGGAAAGCAGCATTTTGCTTCCAGGAACCAAAACTTTCAATAAAAAAGGGGTATTTTCTTTTTAGAATCTAAGACAGAGGATACTGAGCAACAAGATTCCGTTGCCGCAAGTGAAGTATCATCTTGGAGTAGCTAGTAATTATCAAGTACAGGTTTTTGCTGTACATAATTAATAGCCCGTATTCTTGAATATTTTATAAAAACGGATCACGGATAATTCACACACAAAAAAAATCATATTATGTCTTTCTAAATATGCGCAACAGAAATCATGGGATGGAATCTCAGAAACATAAACAATGTAACTTTTACAACTTTGGTGACCGCTCATTTCTCCATGTGAGGTGTTCCCGAAATGCCAATACCGCTATAATGAAACACTATACTAATTTACGTTTCTCATGATCACGGCTTCTGGTAATTGAAGTAGTAATCATGAAGAACAGTGTCGAGGGCGTTGCATGGCAACTATGATTGTGAGGAATGAGCGTTTTGGGGAAACTTTCCTGGTAAACAGCTTCGAGGAATTTGACAAACAAATAAAACGTTAAATTAAAAAAAGTGCAGCTGCGGAGCAATATTGCGCTGTTGCCCATGAAAGAGTTCATAAATTTTATATACGATACAAAATAATAATAATAAATTGCCTGGGTGTGTACACCGATAGCAGTTGAACTTATTAAAATTAAATCTGGTTTTTGAGAGTAACCGCTACCGTAATGAATAATTTGGTTATAAGATCATACTTTGGTGTGGCCTCTCATTTCTTGCCACTGGTTTTAATAGGAAGTTGTAATATGCTAAATGATCTGCCGAGCCACCAGTACCTACCGGAGAAACCACGACACATTGATCAATGGATGCGCAAACTGAGGAGTGCCGCGAATGCAAGCAAGTCAGAACTGGTCCCTCCTATCAAGGAACTCATGCATATGGTATACAAACGACGAGGTATTGCACCACAACGTCACGAAGATGTTTTCCGAGGCCAGAATTCACAGGGAGAATACCCCGCTGGATTGGAAGCCGGAAGTCGAGGATTTTGAAGAGTTCCTGAAACTACTCAACGTGATCATGACGACAGCGCCGGAATGTTACTTCAACAGTTCCAACTGTCAGAAACCGGCCGGGCTGATTGGGTTTCCAATCAATGCGCTACTCAATTGGCCGATGGCCACAACTGCGGGATACGCTGTCTTTGCCAATGCCCTTGTCAACCAGCAGTTCAAAAGAATCTTAAATTATTGGGCGCTATTTTTGAAGACACCAGACTCGCGATACGTCCTTGTCGATAATAATGAACATTCCCTCGCCTGGCTCAGCAGAGTTGGATTGTCGATCTAATCAACAAGGCCCTTGGTGATAAGGAAGTCGGCCCTTTTGACAGATTTGAGGAAATATTCAAATCAAATCCCCATGATCAGTACTATTGCATTGCTTGCTGGGACGAATTCTTCGTCCGCGGGTTCCAAGATGGCGTCCGACCGGTAAGCCATCCAGATGATGATAGCGTCATCGTCAATGCCTGCGAATCGGCACCCTACCGTTTGAGCCAAAACGTTGCCTTGTCGGATCAGTTTTGGCTCAAGGAACAGCGTTACTCGCTGGAAAACATGCTCAACTGGGATGAATACAGCCCTCAGTTTGTCGGCGGAACGGTATATCAGGCATTTCTCAGTGCCCTCAGCTACCACCGGTGGCACAGCCCGGTGTCAGGCACCGTGAAAAGGACGTATGTGGTTAACGGTTCCTACTACCTGGAGAGCCAGTCCCAGAGTTTTTTTTTTGACAACTCCCCCGATGCTTCGGGGCCGAATAACACGCAGGGGTTCTTGACCGCGGTCGCGACGCGTGCGCTAGTTTTTATCGAAGCCAAGAATCCGGCCATTGGTCTAATGTGCTTTATTGCAGTGGGGATGGCGGAGGTGTCGAGTTGCGAGATCAAAGTGAAGCCCGGAGATCACCTGAAGAAAGGAGATGAGTTGGGCATGTTCCATTTTGGCGGCTCCTCTCACTGCCTGTGCTTCCGTCCTGATGTGCAACTAAAATTCAATTTATACGGTCTGACTCCCTCACCGGACGGGGATACGAACATCAGGGTCAATACGCTCATAGCAAATGTTGCGATGTCAACGTTGGCACCAACATGAGTTACTGCATGCAATTGAACTATATACATATCCCTATATGCGTCATTGCTTAATTACCACAGTGCAAAAGTTAGATATACGATACGGTATATTTGCTTATATTTGAGAATACGCAAAATATACGCCTGAGTACTATATATAAAATATAAGACGGCGTATATTCAAGAATCCGCAAGTGTTAAATACGTCACTGTCTATATAGGCACAATGAAGTGTACAAAATATACCCCCGTAAGTATATTCCACCGTGTATATTCAAGTTTCACATATTCTTGTGTGTATATTTGTGTGCGAGTTATCAATTCTTGTATAAGCGTTAATAAGCATCTAATTACTAAGGAGCCGGCGCTTGCCTTTAGTACTTAGCATGCGACAGTCAGTACAAACCGAAGTTGACACGCTCAATGCCGAAGTCGGAATTCGAGCCTAGCTATATACAGATCGATGTAACTTATAAATTCACTTCGCACACACTACATACTACATACAAACCCATCATGCTCACACTCGCACATACTTCTGACACATTTGCATGCATACACATACGAATTCATTTAGTAAGATATGCATGCAGGCTTGGATGCACAGTTCTTCACTCGACGGGACGTGACATTCCTATCAATTGGCAAACGAGTGCAATGCAAAAGTGCATGCCGATATAGAATCACAATTATGTCGACATAGAACTGATCACAATTACACCATGTCATGACTGAGCAAACATATATTTACATCGCACACACAAATGCGCATAGATTACGTATCACATAGCCAATGCATTCGAGTATTTATAGATGGATATTATTTTTCGTTGGACAGAGCAATAGTACATGATCTGTTTCAAAGTCAAACTTCACAGTTGTATCCCACACTGCACAACAGGACATTATGTAAATGATCCACCGTTTTTAATTAAGGTGGCAAAAACCTTAAGATGATATTATTATTGAAATGGTATGGGGGAAAAAGGTATACTGAATAGTTCCAGCACTTAATTCACATACAGGGCCATGCATTCTGCTGTAATGATGCAGGCCTTTATGTAACAACAGGAGAGTGATTTTCTTTGGATTTTACTGTCAGTGATGTGAAGTGTTCATCAAATATGTCTATTTCATAAAACACTTCATTAGCCATGGGGATGTAAGCAATTTCTGAATTTGGATATAATGCATCGTAAACACTGTGAAGCCACCTTACTTCCTCAGAAGATAAAGCCCCTCATATTTAGCAGATACGGATGGACATCTGTCTGTGTGTATATGTGTGTGTGGACATCTGTCTGTGTGTGTGTGTCTGTGCATATGCGTGTGTGTGGACATCTGTCTGTGTATACGTGTGTGTGAAAATCTGTCTGTATGCGTGTGTGTGGACATCTGTCATGTTGTCCGTCTGTGTGTTATGTGTTTATGCGTGTGCGTGGACATCTGCGTGTATGTGCTGTGTGTGTCCGCGAGCGTGTGGACATGTATGTGCAAGTGTGTGTCATTACAGTAATGTTAATGTGTACCATTTTCATTCTTACCATTATTGCTCAATTTGGCATGGATATACAGTACATAATGATATGGAAAGTATGGTATTGTTTTTTACAATTTCACGCAGGCTTGTAAATGTTGTAACATTAAAGATTTCTTATGCCAGTTCAAGAAATAGGTGATAGTCTTACTTGTCATATTTTACAATAGGTTAGTGCTGTTATACACAGTTATCGTTGTTTTTCACTATTTATAAACAAATTTAAAAGTGCACCAATTAGAGTATGCCATTGCACGTGATGGCTAATTTTGGCGGGTTCCTGTGTGAGTGTGGCCTGGAAAGGTACGTGTCTTTGCTTATCACGTTTGTGTTATTTTGGGGATGCGTTTGTGATGCAGTACATCAGCCTCATCAACCTGCTGAAGGCAAGCCTAGTATACGGTAAGCGGCTCACAATTTGTGTGCAATGCACTTTATTGGGGTTGGTCTCCGGTTATCACAAGCGGCCGATTCTGCTGAGGTAAGTTACTCAGTGGCAAGTATGACCATTTCAATTGATGCCAAATGTTATTATGTTCTCGTCTTTATCAGGTCACTTAGTACGTGGGGACCGCTGTCTCAAGGACTATGGGTTTCGGCTATCACAACCGCGGGTCGATTCTGCTGAGGTAAGTACGCAATGGCTTTGCTACCTTCATTGCAGCGTTTCTATTCGAACTGGTAAGTATGCTGGGGGCACTAAAATGTATTTTTCTTTTAATTTGTGCACATTTGGTTAGGTCAAAACTAAAACAACGACAGCACCAACAAGTCCATCACTAGAGGTAAGTATGGCCATTTCAATTGGCGCCAAATGTTATTATATTCTCGTCTTTATCAGGTCACACTAAGTTAGTACTTGGGAACCGCTGTCTTAAGGCACTATGGTGTTTGAATATTTGTGTTTGGTGTTGTACCACTTATATGTGCGAAGAAAAGTTTTATAACCAAGCAGTTGCAAAGGGGGGAGGGGGAATGGGGGGGGGGGGGGGGGGGGGGGGGGGCGGAGGACTGGTTTACGGAAGGTCAAAGCCCAAATTACAATAGTGCGCGGTTCACCAAAGCGTGTAACATTAATGAAATTCAAAGGTTTGCTAAGATATCAGAAACCGCACGTGACTGACTATATTGCATTTGCTTATAATGTTCAATACGCAGACAGCTTATATTGCTGCGTATATTCGAATATACGCTATAATATACAGTGTCGTAAAACAAACTTTTTGCACTGTGTACTTAGCTTATCTGAGTAATTGATACATTCCACTCCATGCAATAAATATTGCAATGTTACATATCGACAATATGCCAAAATACAATTATATCAGCAATAAGCTCATCATTTGTTCGTGGCTTAATTTCTCTTCTCATGTATTCCTTTAATTCGTGCCACAAGATTATTATGTATTTAAGAACTAGCCGCAGTACCACGACTAACATTGCAATTTGCAGCTGAAGGCTGATTGATATCAAACAAAAGAGATGAGCACTCTTACAGTGGAAATCGTGGAACTTGATCCTAAAATTTTTCTTGATGTGAATTTGGTTCACTTGAATGTTTTTTGATTGATATACACTGAAATAAAAATCTGACAACGCACGTTTGTTACATAATTGTTTGCCAATTAGCATTCATAAACACTACACATCACGTGACTTTTTGGTTTCACTACGATCTTGGATAGTAAACAAATTACCATTTATGATTTTTGGTAAATTTCTCTCTCATTTGGTTATGAATTGTTACGAATCGTGGTATATTGTAAAGAGTGGCCGTTTCCCCATCGTTTGCTCGAGTTGGATTTTTTGTCCGGTAAAAGGAAACGGTGTTTTCGATACAGACGCCATATTTTAAACTGTTTTGTGTTAGGTCAGCCATTTCGCTTTGTGCGATTTCTATGTCCCAGAAATTTACAAGAGAGTAGTACGATCAGTACTTTATTGTAGGAGATCTTTCTTGTTGTGCCAATGTGCAGTGTATCGCTAACAAAATGCCTTCAAAGAAATCTGGCTTAAAAACGTAGCCATTTGCAATGAATGACATTAAAATAGTTACGTTATTTAAGTTATCTTCTAGTTATTCGATTATGGCTGTGGGCGTTGGTTGTGTTGTTGACAGCGAGAACGGCTCTTTTCACAGCCAAATCACTCGGCGCTTGCCGAGAAAGGCTATTCAAGCAGCAATATCTGCATGGAAACCTCTTTGTGCAAGGAAATCTCCAAGGGGAGACCGGCGAGCTGGGGAAAACAGTCCATACAGCGAGCCAGCAAGTTTATGCGAATGAGCATGACGAGAGAAGGAATGCAGCTTCTATCGCGGAAAGTGCCACGAAAGAGTTAAAGTCTCTAGCCGAATTTATGCCTAATCTCTCGCGGGTCTCCTCTTAGAGATTTCCTTGCACAAAGAGGTTTCCACGGACCATGGCTGTGAATAAGGTCTTACAGGTTGTCTGCAACTATGACCTATATATTGTCTCTCTTTTTACTCCTGTACTATAATATAGATGTTTTGAATGAGCTCTGCATGATGTTGCCTGCAGGAGTTCATAATATTTGCCTTCAAACATCCACTTGCCTATGAAATAGTGCATGCATTCAAACAGAACATCAGTCTCCTTATAATCACACATGTTACACAACTTGTAGATGGTTATAGCTATGGACTTCCTATTTTCAGGCATCAGACTACGCCTTTTCTGTATGGTAAAATGTATATTGTGAGATCTTGCTTTAACTTCATGTTTTTATCACCGAATCCCACGATTATCAAAACACACGAACTTAGTGCAGGACTTGTACTTCTTTTTTTTGCTGATATGACCATGCAAATTGCATGAAATGTGCTGGTGCACCAGCACATTTTAAATGATTCAGATGGGTAAATAATCGTGAGCTAATGTATACAACAGAAATTTCTCAATGTGCTGTTTGATAGCTTCGAACGCTTTGGCTTAACTTACGCCAACGAAACGGTAAAAACCACTACTATTTTCATTCCCGCCTGATGTAGCGACACCTCGCGTTAAAATATTCAATCCGTTATCATGATTGTTCCACATTGTGTCGCGTGAGAAGGCACGTAATCACTTGGTATGGCCTGGGAACTAATAAAACGCTCAACTAAATTTGCGCATGCATGCGTATGTAGGATTTAGTTTTGATAGTGTTTCGGCAACAACAAAGACTAGTGTATAATAACAACAGATCCTGACATGCTTCGCACGCACAATTTTTAATTTGCGCACTTGCACTGCATCAATCCACATAAGTGTGTGTGTGTGTGTGTGTGTGTGTGTGTGTGTGTGTGTGTGTGTGTGTGTGTGTGTGTGTGTGTGTGTGTGTGTGTGGTGTGTGTGTGTGTGTGTGGTGTGTGTGTGTGTGTGTGCATTTGTGTGTACGTGTGTTAGTGCGTACATGTGTACATGTGTGTGTGCATGTATGGAACGCCAAACCTTCCAAAATTCGACATTTTGCTTTCGACATGACGATGTTGTGATTGCAGCGGTCATCCATCATTCGCATCGATCATTGGATGAACGCAGCGAAGGGTCATCGATACGATCAGACGTCGACCGACCTTCAATCGTATCGCCGATGACGAAGTTAAAATAACTGGGACTGCTATTATGCATTTAGCCTATAACTACTCTAGAAAATGTGGGGCTCTCATGCAGTATCAATTCTGTTCGTCAACGAGCTAGTTCTATATGTGTAACCTGGCATCTGTTATTTAGTTAATCCTGTATCAGTAACGAACTAATTAACAGTGAATGTGACGTTGAAAAAACTAATTTCTTGGACAAACTACGGTCTACAAAGGCCTAAGGTTTAATGACACTGGGATTTTAGATATTAAAACCCCACATGAAACAAACCAATAAAAATATCACTTCATGCAGCAGTGGTGATGAAAGTCGATTCAGTTCCGTGCTTCTATTAAAATGTGTCCCTTCTTAAAACTTCTAGCAACGCTGATTTCAGTTTTGGTGGCACATTCCCCCGCTAGAATCAGACATAAAGTATTTTTCACACTAAGAGCGATATTTCCCCATGCGTCAAGATAATTCCATCCTCTGTGTGTTTTATAAATCACTCTCTGTTGCACGACATTGTTTTTGATACGGTAAATGCATCATGACAGTTGTAAAGGTCCCCCCTCCCCCCATCCTAGAGAAAGGCAGGCTTGTGTGTCCTAAATATTCTGTCCCACTCCTTGAGGTCTTGTATGAGATCTAGTTGTCCTCCGGGTTTAAAGGGAGCCCCCCCCCCCCCTCGTGCGTCAGTAAGGACTGCTTCTCCTGGCACCATGTTAGGTTATGTGGTGCCACCCCGAGATCTTGAGGAGCATCAGTTTCATATATAGTATGCAATGCTAGGTATAAATAGGTAAGACGGGACCCACAGAGTCATCATGCATGGGTTGGGTCAGGTCATCTGGTTCATACTGCATCTCTTCAAGGTTGGAAGGTAGCTCACATATATCAAAATGAACCACTTGATGTTTATGAGGACAATCCTGCAAGAAGACATTCACTAACAACTTTGTGCCCCATTTTAAGGTCCCTGCCAGAAGCAAAGAAGTTTTGGGGACTTGCTATGAGAATTGCCAGACAGCCACACCATATCCCGTACATGTATTCCCTATACTTTGAAGGGATTTGTACAGCTCCTGCTGTCATTGATGCTGTAACTTTGTATACTGTTGATATCACCATGAATAAAAGTTGAAATTACAAATGCATTACCATGTACCAGTATTCAGCTGTGCTGGAATGCTGCTTGTTAACTGCCCACATCCTTGCTTTAAAACTCCATTCCACCAAAGTGAAGAATCCATGACATGTCATGCTTTACATGAAAGTTATATTGTATAAGCCCTGAACTGTCTGACTTCACAAATGCGAGCACGATGTCATGTGGGACCAGGTCCAGCCAACTGAAAGACACGTCATGTTCTCATAAGTACAAAGAAATTATACTCATACTTGTTGGGGCAGCATTTAGAAAGGACACACGCTCACGCTGCTGCAAAGATTGCAAGTTGTATACAGAAGTAGCTGTGTAGATAGTCAAAGGTATTGATATCTGTCATACAATAAGAGAAATATTTGATTTTAGAGACATTGCTATCAGCAACTTATATAAACTCACACCTTGAATAACAGCAGGCTCAAAGAGATTGAGACACTGAATACGGATATCATTAGTAGAGAAATACTGACAACAAGTGATGTGCTCTTTTCTTGGTTCTTTCGAAGCCGCTTGGTGCGAGCATCAAGTCTGAATTTGAACATAACGACCACCCTATTAAAACAAAGATAACATTGACAGAAGTATGTGACGCGCTAAAATTTGCTTTAATCGAACAATATGCCACGAAATCTTTAAAATGGTACGTTGCAGTGTAAAAATCACCCCTCTATCCAACACAAGAACCAGAGGTACCAAATTCCTAAAAACTCGGTCGCAAAACGATCGAGATCAACAGGGTGTCTAAAATCGTTTTTCATCAGTACTTTCTACACCGTAGTAGGATTGCCCCCTAAATGGCATGATGCTGTGTAGAATGACATGCTTTAGCGGCACTGTAAATCGTGTCACAGCGAAAATCAAATCTACCCATAGGAACATTGCATTTTAGTAAAAGTTAGCAACTTAAGATGCATTTTGTGAGTTCTACCTTATGCAGTTGCCAACTTTGAGTTAGCTTTAACTTTTCGAAGCTCAGTTCAAGAGCACGGAGAGTGAGCGCAAAAATTTCTTCAGATCTAATGCTCACGTGCGCCGTTTCCAATCCCTATAATCTCACGGTTGTATGCGGCTGGAAACTGGGTGTACAATTAGACAATTTACGGTATCACTCTATGATTCTGAAATGACGCCTACCCAATGTTTCAAAGCTTACCATGACTCACCAGAAACTGCAAATCAAAACATGAAATCAAATTCACGCACTTTACTTAAGTTTCTAGCATGCCCATTCTGTACGCATAGTCTACATGACACATAAGTAAGACGACGTTAACTTCAGGAACAAAATTGGAAGGTAAGCATACTATGGTAGTGATCGGGAGGCATGTGGCAATACGTATTTGCAAACCTAAAGTGGTGACGCATTTTCTATCACCACGAACCAGCGGAACGAATTTAATGAATAATCGATACAAGTTGTGGTTTCATTCGTACATGTATATGTACCTGGTGCATGATTATATAGATATGGATTACCACATAGAGCATGTACCCATGTGTTGCATAGAGTGCATGTGTGGACAGAGGCTGTGGAAATCCAAAGCAAAGCAAAAGATCATATGAATGCAATGCATTTATAGCTGATCTGAAAATAGCTTCTGACATCAACACTTCTGGGGGATGATGTTAACACAAATCTTGAAAGTTTCTGCTTGTTCTGTAAGGAATTTGATGGTTAGAACAATCAGCGCCATAATGAATTGAAAGGGGTGCATCACATGCAGTGTACAGTCTGTGTATTTCAGACTTTCAGTGGCACAAACATACATTTCATCAATCCAATGTAGAATGTACTTTATTTGAACAATAAGTATGACATCATGGTGCGAGCACGTCAGTGCATGTGCGTGGACACATGAAAAGGCCAAAAGTAGAAAGAAGCGTTCGCCTAGCACCTAGTACACTACTAACAGCGCCTCTTCCTCTCCACCAGCTTTATTGCATGAGCCTATAGTCCAACTTTAATTTGGCCAATCTGTCGATCTTTAAAGAAGCTGAACTCTGCTGAAGTGTGCACTGGGTTCCAACGTTCTTTCACAGCCACTAGAATTGACGTGCAGTTCACTGATATGCACTAAGTACCTCACAGAGTGCATAGCAGCATCTGGCGCTGTAAGCTGTCCCTGTTGCCCACACGATTATATGTCACATTTCAGACCAGCATCAAACTCTGCTGCTATCAGATGTTAGAAGACATTGTGCTGGTTGCAACAGGGACATTAGAAGTGGTGATTATGAAGGGCATGAGTGTGTACCATCACTTACACCTGAGAAGCAAGCTGCTGAGCTGCTGTAGAGGGCCATCTCTACCAGTTCCAACAAAGGTGTTGTAAAGCTTGCTACAGGAGGAGCAGTTAAGGAAGTGTTTTGACTGGTACTGAGGTTACATATATCTACCCTCACCATAGCCAATGACATTCATGCAAGTCACCAAAGCCGGCAATCAAGCAACAAACCACAGCCACCTGCTCAAGGACCAGATGCTCTGAAATGCAGAGAATACAAAGTACTGTCAGTGGGGGATCTGCATACCCTCATCCAAACAGAAGTTCTCACCCTCAGTGATGAAAAGCGACAATGTTTGTTGGCTATAGCTACTGCAAGAATCTCATCATCCATTGAGATTGATCCAGCTCAGGTATTGTGCATAGTTAAAGAACATCTATTAACCGTAAATACGCGGAAGACGCAAATTTGTGAGTATACACAGCCTGGCCGGGATAGCATGACATTGCCAGTGGTTTTTGTGTGTATAGAGACGGCCGTAAACGAATGATTGTTATACCAACAGGGTATGTGCAAAAGTTAAATAGCTATTTCTTACAGTATTCGTGTAGGGGAGGGATGCAGCGCGTGATAAGGTCTGATACTGCACACTCATGCAGCGCACATACACGGCTATCAACACATTACTATATACGTACATTCAGCGTTTGCTACCAATGCATCCCTAAGTATACTCAGCGTACAACCATGTATGCACCCACACGCAACACAAAGTCCACTCACGTACACCTACGCGCTACCAGCTATGTACATACATAACTACATTCAATCAGAGACATTATACACAAATGATCATCTCTCGCTCAAAAGAGTTGCGCCGATCACAACCACTGCAAAACGAAACTTCACTGACAAGATCTCAAAAAATTGTCTCTCTGAAATATTCCACGCCATGCATGCATGCGGTATATAACAGTACGAACGTATTCTGATACCATGCATGAAAAATGTTACAATTCCGCGTATAATCGGTTAAGCATTGAACCACAACTGATAGCTGCCATCATCCCCCTTTAGCTAGGAGAGTAAAGAATCTATAGCTGTGTAATGCAGCTCAAATTCAAATATTTAATACCATGAGAAACGTGAGATGACATTCTGTTAAATATTTGCAACAATTCCAACCCCCAAAGCACGACAAAATGGCGGATTATCAAAAGACTTGAATACTACTTCAGAAAATGCGTCACCGTTAGCTTGTCAGATATAGCATTCTATTCACTATACCGTGATAGTTTGGGTCTGTTCTATCTCGGTTCCTGAGTGTCGTTATTTTTGTTTGAACACACGAAGTCGGCGATCACCGTTTGTAAGTCAATTGCTTTCGAAGCGCCAGAGCTGACAGTCAACAACGTCAGGGCACGTGATTTATGTTTAAAAAGGTCAGAGGTGTTTATCGTGGCTTTTACGTTTTAATGCGTTTTAAGAACTTAGTAACATAGCTGGTTCTAAAGGACATCGATTGTCAGGTTCGTTGCGTAAATCATTTCACTTTTTCGGGGCGGAGGGCCTACTTTCCACGCGTTCAATGAAAGCAAACCGCCGTGATATACCTATGCCCTAGTTCTAGCGTAGCGGTGATGTAATCCATCCGCAGCTGTGACGTACTTGGGTCTGGGTACGCGACTAATACGGTATCTGTTCGTCACCAGGCCTTTAATATTGAAATGGTAAGCGTAAGCGTGTCTTATCTGTCACCCAGTCTATATCTCCCTATGTAAATTGACGAACATGCAGGCTGACGGAAGCAACGATCTTTGAGGGCATGAATGGCATGGTGAGCGTGTGTACGCGTATGCGCACGCGCTCTAACAGGTAAACAGGGTGGATTCAGGGGGGGGGGGGGTGGGGGGTGGGAGGAGACATCATTTGGTTAGATCAAACCTCTTCCCCCCCCCCCCCCCCCCCCCCCCCCCCCCCAACCCACCTGCGTCACATGAACAGTTTTTGCCAATATGCTTACCCTAGCTGTACTACATACATGTATCTGTTAATATACCCCTCACTCCTCCCGCCCCTCCTCCCTCCCATCTAAGGATGTGACAAAGCAAATCGCAGACATCGTAGTGGGTAACACACTTTCCCATTTCGGAGGAGTTCACACGATTCCTACCATTGGAGATCCTGGTAAAGTAAAGATGGATACAGTTTCTTTTCTATTACATGTACATGTACATCATATTTCCTAAGCTACTGTACGATTAAGCCGTGCAGTTGTTTACACCACTGCTATCATGTATAGCAGCTTGTTTTGTGGTCAACTGGCGGGCAAAATTTAATTGGCATGTCATTTGTGCCTGCTCTTATATAGTAGGGATATAGGAGGTAATGAGCCTGGGTATACGCGAGCTGTGCACGTAAGTTTTTAAACCGTACGCGTACCTGCACTCATGCACTTCATTGAATGCAAATGTATACTTATTAATAACCATTCTTTAACGTCAGTTTCAGCAAAATCAGCCAAACCAGGCCATTCGATGCAGCCTGTGCAAACGTGCACAGGTTTTGCTTTCTCGATGAATTTATTAAACGGAAAAAATACTTTCTGTGTACATGTACATGCATCCCATACATTACTGACAAGCGTACACGTATTCTATAATTTCTATTTTCCGATACTGCCTATACATGTACATGTATTCATATACATGTACAGTGGCTCATATATATCTACACTGTACCTTGAAATTGCAGAGTATGGCGTTCCAAAGAAGTTCATTTTAACCTATGGCGTCGTGACAGAGTTCACGTGCAAAGACTACCAACCAGTGCACATCAGTGTTCCAGCCGGCCGTCAGCTCATTGTTTTCAGCGCCACCTACGGTTCACCTAGCAATTCCAACAATGATGTTACTCGGGCCGTTATCAATAACTTGGTGAAAAATAATGCAGTGAGTCCTGCATGCTCATGAATGGATATTGTTGCATGCTTATATATATCAATGATCGTTGATTTGTTGTACAAGGTGTACGTGTACAATACAATTGCCTCTCCATGCAGATTGATCACGAGGGAGGAGTGCATACGGCGATTGGAGATCCTGAAGTAGGAGTGCCCAAGACATTCCGTTTAGTCTACGGCTACTCAGAAAGGTTTACTTGTACGGATTACCAGCCCGTGGTCGTCAGTGTTGAAAAGGGTTTTTCTCTTCATGTGTTCCGTGCAACTTACGGAAGCGCTAACTATTAATTAAGATATATATTTGGACAGACTTAATTGAGCATGCTAGTGCAACGTATAGGTGACTTGCGTGATGAGGTGTATACTAGTAGTTGAATTTCACCATACAATCTTTTTGCAAGAAAATGGTCATATGGATAAATGAGCGGTCACCAAAGTTGTAAAAGTTACAGTTTTTTTTGTTTCTGAGATTCCATCGCATGATTTCTGTTGTATGTGCATATAAAATGATTCTGTTTGTTTGTTTTTGTGAGTTATCCGTGATCCGTTAATATTCAAGAATACGGGCTATTAATTATGTACAGCAAACACCTATACTAGACAATTACTAACTATTCCATGACGATACTTCACTTGTGGCAACGGAATCTTGTTGCTCAGAATCCTCTGTCTTAGATTCTAAAAAGAAAATACCTTTATATTGAAAGTTTAGGTTCCTGGAGGCGAAATAGTGATTTCCATAGACAAGTACAGTTTTTTTTTCTGACCTAATTACATTATTCCACCAGCTATAACTCTTGATTCATGTTGGATTGTTCACTTGCGGCAACAGATTTTTGTCCACTATGCACCAATGTATTTTACTGTTTTTTACCTTAACTCTTTCACATGCAACAGTGCAATATCGCGCCGCAGCTGCTGCTTTTTTGTAATTTCCCCATTTGAAGTCAACACATTGTTCAGAGGAAAAGTTTATCTGGTTATCAAAATACTCAATGCTGTTTACAAACACCTATACAGCAATAATGAAACATTATACTAAATTTAAACTTCCTCACGATCACGGCTTCTGGTAACTGCAGCCGTAATCATGAAGAACATAGTTTTCTGTGTCAAGGACGTTGTCAATTATTGCGGTGTTGTGAGGAATAAGCGTTTTGGGGAAACATTAAACAGCTTCGGGGAATTTGACAAGCAAATAAAACGTGGCATTATAGCAGCTGCGGCGCAGTATAGCGCGCTGTTGCCCGCGAAAGAGTTAAACCTGCCGGTTCCTGGACATAACGGTCATTGACAATGGCGGCCAATACCACATATGGCGATACTCTTGTAACACCCACGCCCCATTTGGATAAGCATCACGTTAACGTTAATACACAATTTGACGCAAATAGCTCATCTGCAAGATATTTATAACTAACACCTCAAGTCACTTTTTTTTCATACACAAGGTCAGTTACAGTACTTTAGTAATACTCTGTGTGTGTACCGATACGCTTGCGTTTTTGTATGGCTATAAGAAGGCTTGTACATGCATACTACCTAACTTTCAATCCACCATTATTGTATATGCCACCGAGTATACAAACGCAAGCTTTCAATCTGCCCTTTGTGACACGCACATACATACGCATGCCATACCACGCTCACCCGCACATTGACAAGGCTTTTGGAGAAGGGCGTTCCGATATGGGAAGGCATGTGTATTAGGTCGAGCCTGGGATACATCGGGCACACTGGCATACATACATGTACGTTGAGGCATACGATTAGAGTGTGCGGGGGAGAGGCCAGGAGAGGGAGACAAAGTTGTAGGCATGCAGCTACATGTATACCTACGCATGTGTGTGTGTTAGAGATATGCTGATCTTATACATGTAGGCTTTTCTAAGAGTGACTGCATGCCATGACCTTTTGCTGAACTGGTTACATACACACATACCATCAGTTGCTTTCCAACCACTGCATGGGGTTTTAAGATCAATGCAATTATATGAAATGTGGTACATACATGTACAGCTCTGCGGCCATTATGCAGGCTGTATAGTGTTTGATTGGCAGTGTGAAAAAAAAAATCATTGCGAGCTTGAGTACAAAGTACAAGTAGTTAGTTAATCTCCTCACCCTTGTCCTGTAAAGCAGGTGCCACAATCATCTATGCAACGTGTTTGTTGAGTTCTGCCATCATGTCCACCTTGGAGTGAGGGTAGAGCTGGGCAGCGGTCATACACCTGACCTAACCCATACCTGGCCAGCGGATATACTTGGGAGTGAGAGACACATGCTGTCTTTGACATCACAGTGACCTCTCCCTTAATTCCTTCAATCCTAACTGCAGCAAGCCTTCTGAAAGGGCTGCAGCAGAGGAGGCTGAGACCAGAAAGCATAAAATCAATGACCCTAAGTGTTTGGAGCTGGGCTGGGTGTATACAGCATACCCAAACGATCTTTATATGTACATTTGTTTATTTGCAAATGTATATGTATATACAGAGCACCAGGCACCAATTAGCCAAGCTTGAAATTGAGGCAGCAACCTCTCCATAACACACACGCACGCACGCATGCACACACACACGCACGCAACACACGCACGCACACACACACACACACATACACACACACACACATGCACACACACACACACACTCGTGTACAGCATACTTGCACACACCAGTTATACATGTACATGTGATAAACAATACACCTGTCTGATGATGGTACAAACACTCTCACTCACATTGTCACATGCACATGTATTCTATTCAATACAACTGCACTTGTGCATGTTTGTACAGACCACTGATTCTATGTAAATTTACACCTCCAGTCTTCAACGTGGAGTCAGTATAAGCACCATAATTTTCTGGTTGCCTTTACACCAAAAGGTGCTATTCTTCATCTCCCCTGTCTATGTAGGATCTATCTTTGATGTGGAGTTGACTCGACTTAGTGGGTTCTTGAAGTTGTGAGAGGAAAAGCAGTCATTTCAGTAATGGCTGACAGAGCCTTCATTATCAAGGAACTTCTAAATAACAGTGGTGTTAAACTAAATATTACGCCATTCAGGGAGGGATGCCAGCAATTACCACCGCAAGAGATACAAGTTGATAGAAAAATAGCTTTGCTGCGTATTCATATTGAGAGAGCAATTGGTCAAATGAAATTATATTCTATTCTAAAAAGCCCAATACCTGTATCTTTGGCATGTCTTACTAACCAGATCTTTTTGTATGTGCCTCTTCCCACCAACTTCCCACCAGTTTTGATTCCTCTTCCAGAAGAGCCAGATGACTGGGATGTAGAATCCTACTTCAAGCAACTTTCAGACTTAGAATCTGATTCTGAGAATGCTGAAAGTTGTGAATGTGATGCATAGCAGTGTTTCTTATTTGGTTTACTACACATAGTACTGAGAACAGATGTCTGCCAGTTATGAATATTGAATGTGGGGCATGTCATCTTACTTCCTCATAGCTATTCATTTTCTCACTCTTGTGCTCAACGTATACTTTTCATATTTCACTGACTACCATTGACAAGCGGGAATATGATCATTGCTTTGACATGTTTCTCATAGGGTGTCCTAAAGCATGCAGAGGGCTAACTATTTCAGGCACAACACAGTTATCATAGAATAAAGTCAATTTGGGCAAAAGTTCTTGATTCCAGAATGCCTCATCAAAACAGATTCTTTGTACGTTCTTTTAGTATAGAGTACGAAGTCACACCAAGATTTTTCCCCAAACCCCATTTGGCCTTGAACTTGACAGTAGTAACAATGTGTTTTCTTGAGCATCATAGAGACCGTTTGAGAGTCAAAGGTACGGCAAAAGCTAGAATCACTATAAGCTTGTGATGGAAGAATATTTCTAGCATTTTATCTCAACAAAACTGAACAGGAACTGAGAATTAGAGGGGTCACACACTGCACCATCAGGAGATGCTCCAATTAGAGGGGCCATACACTGCGCCATCAGGAGGTGCTCCAATTAGAGGGGTCATACACTGCACCATCAGTAGGTGCTTCAATTAGAGGGGTCATACACTGTACCATCAGGAGATGCTCCAAGATAGAGATGTTGATAGCTGATAAAAAACCAGATGCAGAAACATTTAGAAGGGGATGCTCATGTGACTGCTGGTGTGCTACATACTCTCTTAATTTTTGCATTCAGCATTGTCTATTCCATACTGGGTTGCAGTAGAAGAAAAATTCCTTGGCTGAATTATACTGAGAACCAAGCTGTCTGGAGGAGTATCTGGCCTGCGTTTCAAAACTGATCATGATCCAAAGACAGAAGACGTGATGTGGTATTGTCGGACAGAAAACCACAGTGAAAAAGTGTCTTTGCTCACGTGTGTTTCTCTCTATTTCTTGGATCCTTTCAGGAGTGACCTTCAAAGTTTCTTTGAAAGCAACATTTGAAGTACTAAGAGCTTGATCATCATTTAATGGATGTCGGTGATGGTTGACTTTTCTGTAGTGTAGAGTCAAGTAAACAATTGGTCAATGTGTAAGTAGTCGGGCTTTAATAAAGCTAGTATGGTAGCGGCCAGACAAACAGTTCCTGGTGGGCATCAGATAGGGTAGCGGCCAGACTGTTGTGGTCCCAGATGGGCATCAGATAGGGTCATGCTAGCAGCCAGACAAACAGTAAGCAACTAGTCCCTGGTGGGGCATCAGATAGGGTCATAGCAACTAGTCCCTGGTGGGCATCAGATAGGGTGATGGTCGCGGCCGGACAAACAGTTATAGTCTCTGATGGACATCAGATAGGGTCATGCCCCAGCTAGACAAACAGTTAGCGACTTGTTCCTGGTGGGCATCAGATAAGGTCATTGGAGCAGCCTGACAAAGAGTTACAGAGTGGGCATCAGATAGGATCATGCTAGCAGCTGGACAGTTAGCAATTAGTCCCTGGTGGGCATCGGAAAGGGTCATGGTAGTAGCCTGACAAACAGTTCCTGGTGGTAATCATATAGGGTCATGGTAGTGGCCAGATAGACAGTGACTAGCCCTGGTGGGCATCAGATAGGGTCATGGTAGCGGTGATGTTAGTGTGTAGTCATGTTAAAGTGTCATATGTGAGTATTGTTTTGTGAGGGTGATGTTTATGACATAAACTTTAGTCTTTATTAGGTTGTGACATGATGTAACAACTAATGGACAATATATCTACAGCTGCAAATGGACCATATGCTGGATTATGTCATTTTACCAAATAGTGGGATGACTGAATATGGTCCATAGTTACTCATGCCATCTAATAAATGTCTTTGCATCTCAAAATTCTTCTATCATGTGTTGATTATAACCAAAATGCTATATGGTTATCATGATTGATGCTTGTACCACTTAATATCCTATCGTGGCAGGTCCAAGACCTCATTTGCGATTAAACCGTTTTTGCCTCTCTGCTTGGTGGCATGGAAAACAAAAAGTCCTGCAGCAACCTACAGCCAATTGGTTGGTTCACAATGAACTATGTATCAGTCTAAGCATTGAGTGACCTCCTATTGCTTGATTGTCAGCCGATAATAGTTCCAGAGTCCTAACCTTGCAATGACACTTAGGCATACAACGCTGACACATGCCAGCTGTCTAATGACCCGGTCTTGCAAGATATCATTCAGTTGTTGAGAGATGTCATGTGCGTGCAAACGATATTGGAACCCATGATTTTTTTCTTGTACCTAAAGCAGATGGTTAGTACACATCTAAGATACACACCACAAGCGCGGCACCATCTGGAACGAGAACAAGGCCGTTTATACACAGTTGGTGGGTGGTGCTCGTATCAGAGCTAAATTCAACATAGGGGAGTGTACATGCATGCATACAGCAATCCCTTCCTCTAGCAACCTTTCTCTAATATATTCTACACTGTCCCTCGTTTGCGCAACAAAATAATCCTCCATCTCGAACCTTGGCATTCTAGATCTGCAATGGACTAATGGCCTATGCCCATTTACCGCCAGTTTATAGCGACGCGGATGCAATATTTCATTACGTCATATGTGAGCATAGAAAAGCCAACGTACAGTACGTGTACTCGCGCGACACTCGAAACGTATACTCAACAGTCTCAACTTGTGGGTGAGCAGTACTGTAGGGCTGCAGTGGCTGTGGACTTTGGACAGTTTTGTCTTGTGGCCAGTGAGACGCAAGCTGAGAAAGCGCCCACTTAGCCTCGGTACCCCAACTAATCAGTGGCATATTTAGGGGGGGGGCTCGGGCAACCCCCCTCCGTCTCAAGAATGAAGAATGAATACAATTAAAAACAACAATAAAGTTTATTCGCGCGCGCGTGTGAAGTGCTTGAGCTACCCCCTTGGTCAAAATTGTAACCCTTTATAATTAACGATAAAGTATTTTCTGTGTGCCAAACAAAGGTATCGGACCTGAAGTGGACTGTCCCCCCTCCATATATCGGACCTGAAGTGGACTGCCCCCCCACCCCCCCCACTTTTCGTATGGGGCCTGACCTTAAGTAACTCCCTCGCTGAAATCCTGGATACGCCACTGCCAACCAGCCGCACGGTTGTATGCGGCTGGAAACTGGGTGTACAATTAGACAATTTCTATAATTTTGAAGTGACGCCTCATTATAGCCACCCATGGCCAATGTTTCAAAACTTACCATGTCTCACCAGAAACTGCAAATCAAAATATGAAATCAAATTCACACACTGTACTTAAGTTTCTAGCATGCCCACTCTATACGCATAGTCTACATGACACATAAACAAAACGCGCAGGCCGTTTTTGTAAGGTCACGCGGCAAGTATTTCAAATGGGCCATTACAAAGTAAGATGACGTTAACTTCAGGAACAAAATTGGAAGGTAAGCATACTACGGTAGTGATCGGGAGGCATGTGGCAATACGTATTTACGAACCTAAAGTGGTGACGGATTTTCTATCACCACGAACAAGCGGAGCGAATTTCATGAATAATCGATACAAGTTGTGGTTTCATTCGTACATGTACATGTACCTGGTACATGATTATAGGTATGGATACCACATAGAGAAAGTACCCATGTGTTGTAGAGTGTGTGGACAGAGGCTGTGGAAATCCAAAGCAAAGCAAAAAATCATATGAATGCAATGCATTCACAGGAGGATCTAAAAATAGCTTTTGACATCAACACTTTTGAGGGATGATATTAACACAAATCTTGAAAGTTTCTGCTTGCTCTATAAGCAATTTGATGGTTAGAACGATCAGTGCCATAATGAATTGAAGGAGTGCATCACAGTGTCTATTTCAGTGGCACAAACATACATTTCATCAATGCAAGGTACAATGTACTTTATTTGAACAATACAATAATATGACATCATGGTGCGAGCACTTCAGTGCGACACATGAAAAGGCCAAAAGTAGAAAGAAGCATTCGCCAGGCACCTAGTACACTACTAATAGCTCATCTTCAGAACATTTGCCTCTCCACCAGCTTTATTGCATGAGCCTAGTCCAACTTTGGCCAGCACGAACAACCTGTCGATCTCAAAGAAGCTGAAGTGTGCACTGTGTTCCAACGTTCTTTCACAGCCACTAGAATTGACGTGCAGTGCACTAGTATGCATCAGGTGCCTCACATAGTGCATAGCAGCATCTGGTGCTCTGAGCTGTCCCTGTTGCCCAGACGATGATCTGTCATATGTCAGACCAGCATCAAATGCGATACTCCTCTGCTGCTATCAGATGTTAGAAGACATTGTGCTGGTTGCAACAGGGACATTAGAAGTGGTGATTATGAGAGGAATGAGTGTGCCTCATCACTTACACCTGAGAAGCAAGCTGCTGAGCTGCTATAGAGGGCCATCTCTACCAGTTCCGACAAAGGTGTTGTAAAGCTTGCTACAGGAGGAGCAGTTAAGGAAGTGTTTTGACTGGTACTGAGGTTACATAATATATACACTCACCTTAGCCAATGACATTAATGCAAGTCACCAAAGCTAAGCAACAAACCACAGCCGCCTGCTCAAGTACCAGATGCTCTGAAATGCAGAGAATACAAAGTAATGTCAGTGGAGAAGCATCTGCTCTGATATCCAAACAGAAGTTCTCACCCTCAGTGATGAAGAGCGACAATGTTTGTTGGCTAGTTACTGCAAGAATCTCATCATCCATTGAAATTGTTCCAGCTCAGGTATTGGCAATAAAGGCTGGTCTTGCTATACCTTGGAATAAATTGAGACTTCTAAGACGATATGATATCATAATGCAATGCAGCAAAGATAACTCACTGATTTTCAGGTGTCTGAAATCATCAGGGATTCATCTGGCTGGTGAGATCTCCAGCCACATTGTGGGGGATAACCTCAAAGGAAAGGGAAAGTTGCCCCCTTTACATTTCCATTCCTTCAGGTTGAGATGAAATCAAAGGAGCTCCTTTAGTTTACATTCCCCATCTGGTAGATAAGGTTGTCCACTTCTTAAATGAAAATGAAATGTATGAGTGAATACAAATACTCTTACTTCGGTTGCCAATGCTGGCAGGCTACCTGGTTTATACCAGTCAGTGAAGGTGGATTCCAAGGCTATTCAAGGTTCATAGCCTTTTACCACATCCTGAAGCAACAGTCCCCACATCTCCTGGAGGATCATGAAGTAGGCAAATACCTATATACCATGCTGGCTTCGGCCTTTTGGGAGAACAGGGGGCTGAATTGATTCATGCCAAGTTTAATAGACTTGGCTTGGTATTTGCTCCAATCTGCTGTGCATAGTTAAAGAACATCTATTAAGCATTGAATAGGGAAAATGTACACTGCGCCACAGCATTTAGTATGCAGAGCTGTGCAGAGTCTGCATATCAGCCGTATGCAGATGAGTATCATTGAAGTGTTCATATGCAGACGTCTGCATATGAACACTTCAATGATACCCGTCTGCATATGGTTGATATGCAGACTCTGCACAGCTCTGCATACTAAATGCTGTGGCGCAGTGGTACATGTAGATGTTTAGCCGACATAATTTAACTCTTTGACCGCCAAGTGCACATTTATGTGCAATAATTGCACCCTGCGTTCACCGCCAAGTGCACATTTATGTGCACACGTATTAGAAAACCAATCTGTATCGCATGGTTACGCACTTTGTGCACCAAACAGCGCTCAGGGCATAGAACTACGACTGGAGTGTTGGTTTTTAATTGAAAGGTAAGCGGTAACTAACAGCTGCAGCTGTACGTGTAATGGCGCCTCTATCGTCACAAGCGGCTTTGAACAAGCACCCGCTTGTTCTACTAAAATAGGGGAGAGCGAAGCTTTTTTAAAAAGCTGGACCTTAGAAATAACACCAAGGGATAAAAATATCGTGTTTTCGTCGTCTGTTTTATAGTGTACACGACGTACGGCTTCAAATCCCTGCCCACTTGGGCTCCGCCTATATTGGGTGCTGTTAGCAACCATTGTTTTTCAAACACGGAATATAAATATATCAAAACAAAAATCACAAAACGCTTTTTTATCATAGTAATGTCTTTAAAGTAAGCTAACCATGTGATTCTTCAAGAACGGCGAGTCTTCGGCGACTAATAAGCAACGGTAGCCATAATTAAAAACATAGCTGACAATTAACGACGTCACCCGTATTGCAATATTGACGTCCAAAGAGTTAAAATTAGTAACAACATCGCTGTAGGCATACGTTGCGCGCGAGTCAATCGAAAATAACATCTACGACAAAGAAATTAAAAAAGGCATTACGAACTATTGTATACAAATAGTCCACGGCTGTTACAATTACATTGAAACGTGGACATTAGGTCCACGCCCGCTGTGAATATTAAGTACCTAGCAACATGGCTCATTTGTTCCGTAGCAACGCCTACCTTGGAAAAAACCTTTTTGTCTAGGCTTGTAATCGCCTGGTTTCACGAAGTAACAGGACGTGTGCACAGAGAAAGCAGTTAGTAAAACGTCGGTGCATTTTTCTTGTCATAAAAACATTTTGTACGTTCGCTATACAAATTAATACGGAAGGATCCTCGTGAGACGTCGTGTGAACATTTCGTGTTTTTGGCTAAACCTCCAGATGATTTGGTGTGAAAAAGGTATGGGATAGTAACTTGAACTTGTTGTTTGACATTTTGTTGTCAATACGTTACTACTCGATTTTATGTGGGAGTTATGGACGTCAGAATAAGTTGCTTTTTAACGAAGGTTCATGCGTTAATTTTTGTTCCTTTTCTCAACAGGTGGAACAGCGGCAGACATACTTGGTGCTATATTTAGGTAATGTTCTCGCATTATGCTTTTCAACTTATCTAATGGGTTTCTTATACTAGAATAGGTACGTTTTAGGGAGTTGAACTTGGCGTGGATAGATTCTGCACCCTGCTCACCCATGAGGCCACATCCTGCCTGGTGCAGTGATAGCCATTCCACAGTATGGCATTCAAGAATGTGCATCTTCACTGTTCTGCCAACACCTTGGAATTCCTTATCAAAGGTGGCAAAAAAAACTCTTGATGGTGTGGTCTGTTAAATAAAAATATGAATATGTGCATGGTGGCTTGCATGAGCACTGAAAGTATGTTCATACCAAGGTGTTGTACTTTATCAGGTGTGGTAGCGTTGCAATCATACAGGGAGTGACACTCAGAAAACTGCTTCAGAAGTGTGAGGAACCTTGCATGAACGGCTTCTGCCTCATCGTTCAATTCTGGTGAGTTGGCCATTGCAGTTAATATGCATGAGCAGAGCTCTTCAATATTGGAGGGCTGTAATATATATGTAAAAATACATGGTTCATTATTGCCATGCATCCATAACTAGTAGCACCTTCAAAATTTTGTGGACATGGTTTCCAACAAATGTCCCACCATAATAACGTTGGCGACACACACCAAATGAATCCAAGCAAGACTGAACTCTCTTGATGCATGGACCATCGAAACCCTTGTTGACAGTCTCTGTGATAAGATTTCTCCGATTCTCCTTTAGAACAAATTAAAGTTTATGATCGGCTGGAAAAAAATAACTCACCAACACTTTTCTCCTCTCATGCCAGTTACTGGAGAGTTCAAGGAGACTTCCAATGAATGGTGTGAAGTTGCCAGCAGAAATTGAACAGTAGGTTGCTAACTGTTGAAAGGTTTCCTCTTCAAGACGCACTGTTTCCAATTCCGCTCAGATCTTTAAGTGCCTTGGAATACTCGTCAAATTGGGATCTACTGAGGGGAGCAGTTGGACAATACAGTGCCAGTTTCAAGTCGATTCTGTGGCAGGCTTCCTCAAACATAGAAAAGAGCTTCAGGAATATTCCTTGAGTGATGTGTAAGGAACACAGATTGGCTCGTTAATGCAGTTGTTGTAATATTTTGCATTCTTGATATCTCCACCACTTGCAATAAACCACTGATAGTCAGCTAACATTGTCTCCAAGGAACGACGGGCACACAGACGACTAGTTGGTGATGATGTCCGTAACTGATCTAGTGTCACTAGGCACCACAGGCATGGATATTTTCCTGTGATACAAAATATATGTAGTAACAATTTCCTATAAAATCTAGCTTACCATTTGCACCAGAGGTTCCGTACATTATAGACACAGAAAATCATAGTCACCACTGAGAAAGAGTTTCAGTACATATGTCCTTTAAAGATCAAGAAGTATTTTTTAATACAAACAATTTTAACAACTTACTTCCACTTCATGGTGTGAAGTGCAGTCACCTCAGCTCTGAACCTGTCCAGTGCCACATGGAGGTTTGTACGTGTGTCATCAGCCTCAAAACATGAAAACACACATGTGTTATGCACAGAATTTGGCGCGTGTGTGTTCACGATATGAAAATTCATTTTGAATAAACCACCCCCTTTATCACCACCAAGCTTCAGCCATATTTCGATCGTCATCTGGTATCATGCCTTCATGCCATGTGAGTGTGCTTTCCCTAAGTAAAAACAATTCCATTCATGTTCTATGACACATAAACTACCTTTTATTATACATCTCATTCTGTTCCAGAAGTTGGGTGATCTTTGCAGTGAGGCTGGGTGTATAGGTATGAGCTGCCCCTCTGATTTCTTCACCACCATCAGCCAACTTGAAAGAGAATGGAGCAAGCTCCACCTCCAAGTTGTCTCCTATCAGCTCTCTTCAGAGGGCATGATGTTTCTGCTCACTACCAAAGCTGATACCAGAGTGTATCAACCATCTGAAATTTAAATTTAAATAGATGTACACCATTGTATTTTCTTCCTTTACATGTACCTGCTGAGGGTTCTCAGCCTGTACCATGGTAAGCCAATCATGGATTTGATAGCAAGCCCTTGTGTGGGCTCTATATTCAGCTTGATCCCAGCACTGTGGAGCAGCTGCTGCCTTTGGTCTGCACTCAGTGCTCTGACTTCATTCTCAAAGAGGATGCCAGAATCATCAGAGCTGCCACTTAAGATGTTGCGTGTCCGTTGAAGCTCAAGCACCATGACGCTTACATGTGCGTTTGCTCAACTGTGTGATGGGGGCTTTTGGCACTGTCACGTGAGCCAACGTCAATGGCTGTAAGTGCAAGTTAAATAACAGCAATTTGTATTGATTATCACTTACTGTTCCTCCAGTTGGAATGTGAATGCAGTTCTCCTTTGAAGCATCCAACATTCTGTGCACAACGGTATGCACAAGCTGCATTTCCTCTCTGTTGACCTCATCAGTGCAAGTGTGTGTGTCATAATTAGCAGCTCTCACATTCCTCTTGCATGATGCGCATGACACCATCACGTCATTTAGCAGCAGCTGAACCATTCTGGACGCTGGCTTTAGTTGTGTGCACTCCAATGGACTGGTGTCATAGCAGCAGGGACAAAATGAACCCCTCAGGTGGATCCATTCAGTCAGACAGCGAGCACACACAAGTCTCTCGCATGGCAACTGTATTGGCCGTCTCAACACACTGAGGCAAATGGGACAGTTCAGCTCACTAATAGCAGAAAGTAGCTGTGTATTGGCCAATGGTGGTACAATGGAATTTTGAATGGTTTCTGATGGTGCTATGGCCATGATGTGCTGTACAACTTGGGCTGGAGTGTTGCCAGATATCTCAGCTAGGGGCCATCGTGCCTTAGAAGGAGGCATACCCTTACTGCATCCCTATATGTGTAAGGGGATTTCCCTTTGTACAATTGCATTCACCAGTACATATCTTACAGCTGTGGATTGTATGGTTGTACCAGTCATAAGGTTTCAGACCACACTTGTAAGGTTTCTTGTGTATAGCAGCTATTGTGACATGCTTCATAGTGAGGTAGCACTCGTTGCAAAACCTTGGTGGGTGGATCTGATAGCAATCCTTGGTTGTTGCAATATGAAATGCTGACAACAGCTCCTCACTAAACGCAGCACACTGATACATGCACGGGTATCGTTTTTTAGCTGCTGGTTTTGTGCTAACTTTGCACCCACACACCCTACATAACTCATCCAATTTGCACCTGTGTACTGCAGGGGCCATAGATCCTGTGGTGTGCGGTTCGATTATTCATATTTATACCATAGCGGTCGAATAGGAAATAAGACCCGTTACAGACCGTGTAGTAACTTATTTCATTCATAGAAATACTCACCGCAGCTCACTTGCTTGGTGAAACGTTTTTGAAGCTTATCTATTTGGAGGATTGGGAGTACCACCGCTTAGAAAACCTGCTATTATTAACCCCTCGTTAAATCCTTTTATGCGCACAGGCTGTAGCATCTTATAACGAGCCATTTTCAACTGCGCCTTTACTTACAAAGTATTTTAAATATGTGTGCAGCACCATTCATGTACTGGTTTTTATTTTGCTTCACTGATTTTTGCATAAATAGCTCCAAAGTTGGTGGTTTAATAATGAGGTTTGTCTACGCCATTTTCAATGTATACCGTAATCCAGTTCACACGATCTAATTGTAAAACCTAATGGCACGTCCGTAACAGCCGTGCCTTAAGGGTGAATAACCCAGATAGTACCTTAAACGGATTATACAAAAGATAAGCCACATTCCAATGCTATGCTGTTACTCGTCCCGTAGGTAAAAGTGGGGATGAAACCTAATGTAATGCCCGTATCTGCCAGTAGCGGATCCGGGGGGGGGGGGGGGAGGGGGGGGGGGGGGGGGGGGGCAACCCCCCCCCCCCCCCTTCTCCCCCCTCCAATTAAAAATTCAGTATACTTTGCATGGGTGTTTCAAGTGATAATACTATTATAGTGTAGTACAGCTGTTCACCAAGTTGTTAATTACGTGCATGTGCGTGTGTTTCATCGATGGCAGAGAGCATGGCAGGACCATCTAAAAGGCTAAATTCAAAATATACAGACAGTCCGAGTCTCTTTTCGATCACTTTTTGCGATTGGGCACGTCGCAATCGGTGTCTGTCCGTGTACATGTAGTACAGCTGTTCACCAAGTTGTTAATTACGTGCACGTCCGTGTGTTTCATCGATGGCAGAGAGCATGGCAGCGGGCTTCGGAAACAATATATTGTTACTGGACAATAATTGAATTGAAGGATGTACACTTATTTATTGTTCGAACCACGATCGTCACAATAATTGTTGGTTGATGTCACAATAAATGTGAGTTATTGTGCTGCTGCTCACGTGCACGCCAAACACCTCAGGCGGTGGCATTACTCGTCATCGCCGTCATCGTCATCGAACAATTCACTGTCGGGCAGCTGCAGAGCTTCATGCACGTGACTGACATCCCAAAATCGGCGATTGTGCTTGAGAAACATCAGCATTTCCAGAGTGACTGGCAGCAAGCGAGCACGATAATCCGTGGCAATGTACTTGGCAGTCGAAAGAAGCGACTCGACTTCCACAGAGCCAGTCGGAATAAAGCTGAGGTTGATGTAGTTCATAGGCGTCCGCTCATTTATTTTCAGGGGGGGGGGGGGGGGGGGGGGGGGGGGGGGGGGGGCAATGAAGACAAGAACCAAACCCGGGGGGGGGGGGGGGGGGGGGGGCGGGAGGGGGAGTGCCCCTCCTGCACGAATTCGAAGCGCAGAAAGCTTTATGTGTTGTTTGGAAGTGCTAATCTTCTCCCTGTGAACACTGATCATGCAAAGTCCATTAAGCCGGTCTTCAGTCATGGTAGAACGTAGCCACGTTTTGACCCTTCTTAAAGTGCTAAATGATCTTTCAACAGTGCACGTTGACACAGGAAGGGCCATTGCTGTACAAATAGCTTTGCGCACTGCAGGAAATAGTATGGCCTCGTTGAACATGTCAATGAAACCCAACTGGTTCACTTGGAATTCCCTGCTACTCCACACCTGGTACCATGTATTTGCTTCCTCAATGAAATTATCATATCCGTGTATAGAATGGATATGTTGCACAATTCTTTTGAAATCATCTAAAGTATAAGTTTTGCCATTTCAGGTGGATAAAGCTTAAAGATGCTAAAGCAGGGACCATTTTCAGATGAGAATCTGAGCTGTAAAGATGAAATGATGGAATCCAGGTAAGGTACGTACACTGATCTTCGGTATTCTTCAACTGAATCGGACGGTGGATTAGAACGATGGATTTGCCTTGAAGCCAACCTGGGCATGTGAATTTCAATACCTAGGTCATTGGCTAATTCCTTTGCTTTGCAAAATATATCTCTAAAGAAACCATCACACTTCTCCCTATGTTTGGACATAATGGTTACCATTTCATGAATGTGACCCTGTATTTTCAACACATCAAGTTGAACTGATTGCAAGAATTGTGCTGTTGGCTCCAGCATTGATGCATACTTTGCAATGATGACTATGCATATTATGCAAGATGATGCAGTTACTGCACAGAACAACTGATGTGCTTCTTGTCGACACTTTACACTAGCACTAGCTGACTCACTCAATTCTTGAAGAGTTTTAACAATTGTGGTAAAGTTCTCGAAGAATACTCGTATGCTTGTATATTTAGCAGTCCATCTAGTTTCACACAGCATTGGTATATTGGGTATTAAATGGCGCCATATAGTGCTGTCGCGAAAAAATTTGATCACAGACTTTATTGTGCCAACAGAATTTCGCACAACACTAAGGCTGTTTAAATCATTAACAACCAGATTCAGCCTGTGTGAAGAGCAGTGAACAAAAAATGCCTTTGGAAATTTTTGTTTGATAATAGCTTGGACTCCTCCCTGTATTCCTGCCATAGCAGAACACCCATCATAGCCCTGCCCAACCAGTTTAGACATATCAAGGCCAATTTCCAAGCAACTATCCAAAATTGCACATGCAATTGCTTCTGCAGTCACCTGATGTAAATGAGCATAACCTAAAAACTCCTCATGGATACGTGGAGTTGCTGAATTGGTTTCCATGTACCTAACAGCCAATGACAATTGTTCTTTGCCTGATATGTCTGCTGTTTCATCAGCCAATATTGAGAAGCTGCAGAACTATTGGCTGCTTGAACTACATCACGTTGCAGTAGCCTTCCACAAATCTCCACTATTTCATTTTGGGTACTCACAGATGTATATCGTGCAGCATGTGAAGCTGTCTCCATATGATGTTTTAGGATTTCATCACCAGATTCAATAAATCTTGAAAGTTCCCACAAGAACTAGAATGTCCACGTAAAGAAAGATCATGGGTCCCGCAAAACACGATTGAGGATATACAATTGGATAAAGCTTCTTCCTATTGTCCTCAATAGTTTTCAAGTGAACATCACTCAGTTTTTGAACAACAGAAAGCTGCTTTCGCTCACATATGCTAAGGAAATTTGTTGCATCACCATGAGAGCCTTGATGCCAGCTTGATTTCATGTGTTCTTTGGCATAGGAATGAAAGTCTTTATAACGCGTAAAAGGTGTAGCAATGAAGCCGCCTTGAAAACCTCTTGAAACTTTCTGAGGAAAAAGAACACAGAACTTGCAGAAAGCTCCTTTTAGGTGACGAGAATAAGCCAACCAAGGAGAGTAGTCTTTAAGCCACAGTTGTCGAAATGAACGAGATCCCGATGCATCCTCTTTAAATTCATAGTTTTCTGGGGGAATCCAGCAGCTCGTTAGCAACTCGTACCGTCTATGATCGGGGAAATTCGTGCGGTTAACGTAGAGACCAATATCAAATTGGTTGATGTCACGATCGACTTCGGTTGTGGCTACAGCCAACGCTGTACTGGCTGTGTGCGATTGCGAAAAAGAAACGCCAGGTTCAAAATCGGCTCGTGACTGAATGGTGGGCATAGCAGATGATTGTATGCATATGGCTTCTTCGTTTACTTCGCAGTCAGAGTCTAGGACTATGACAAGGGGTGATCTTTCATAGTCGGCTACCTGCCTAGCGCTGCTTTGTAATGTAGCATCTGACGGGGAGTTGCATACTGCTGTTGTGGATGGTGCATCACTGGTGAGTTTGACCTTTTTCACGAATCTATCCATTCTCTCTGAACCGTATAAACACGTGCGCAAAGCTGCGGTTATCACCACGAGCTGTAGTTATAATATTTGAGTAATCATGAAATTAATAAGCTGGGGTACGCAGGGGGGGGGCAAATGCCCCCCCTTGCCCCATCGAGCGGACGCCTATGTGTAGTTGGAGCCTTTCTTCTCTGCATCCATCTTGCGTTTTTTTTAACGCTGCTTGGAAGTCGACGCGACCATCAGCAGCGGCAGCAGCGGCTGGTGCAGCTGGCTCGGGCTCAATCAGAAACATTTTGCAGGCGTTCTTGAGAACTTGCGCCACTTTCTTGTTCTTCTTTTTACAGTCCTCGTAACGACACGCGTGATCATCACCATGAGCGTTGATCTCGAAGAAAGTTTCAGCCAGTTGTTTGTTTGTGGGCTTGTCAGCTGCTACAGCCGCCATTTTCCAATCGAACAATATTTCACAATTATTGCCAATAATTGCGTGGCGATCCCGCCAGCACTCACAATAATTGTTGGATGGGGGTCGGGACAATACAATAAATAACCAATAATTATTGTCCGAAGCGCGCATGGCAGGACCATCTTAAAAGGCTAAATTCAAAATATACAGACAGTCCGAGTCTCACTTTTCGCGATTGGGCACGTTGCAATCGGTGTCTGTCCGTGTAGTTAGCCGTGTCGGCCGTGGTCCTGGATGACACATAATTGGAGGGTTCCTTTGAGGTTGCTGGGAATCCAGGCTCCCTGGATGACCATTTTGTAATTATACTTTCATTGCAGTTTTTACGTAGTTTTGGAGGGTTTTCCAACGCAAAAAGCGCTTCCATACCCCCTAGCTGGGCTGGGCGGGAAGGGTGCCCCCCCCCGCACCCTCCCCGGGACGGCTCCGCCTACAGCCAACCCCTCCCCTTTCCAACCGTCTAGGCTGGATCTAGTCTGACTACCGCTGGTAGTCCCGTACCCAGACCCAAGATATGTTATTAAAAATAATTTGTTTTATTATTGTTTCATATTTACGGTCTTGTGATAGGGCTTGACCAACGCCATGGATAATAGCTATTCGCTATCTCCAGAAGATAAGCAGATATGGAAAGATCTGTTCGGACCAGGTACCAAGTGTGGGAAGTGTAGACAACAGAGAGTGTGTTCGCAAGAGGACTTGGCTGTACACGTGAATGCATCATGTGTCGCGTTGCCTTGTGGACAAAAGTATCTGTAATCGGGCACAGCCCAAAGCTAATGCGCGAAGCCGAAGCTCCATCTAACGAAACAACTGCGTTTCCCCCTTCACACACACACACACACACACACACACACACACACACACACACACACACACACACACACAACACACACACACACACACACACACACACACACACACACACACACACACACACACACACACACACACACACACACACACACACACACACACACACACACACACACACACACACACACACACACACACACACACACACACACACAAATACATATAACTGTACGAAGCCATGCAAGCAATGAGTCTGTGCAATATATCCTCTAGGTATACAATTATCCCTGTGACGTCTCATGCACGTTATACCTTTACATGTATCGTAGGCTCCTTAAGAGAAGACCCCCGTCAATCAACGGTGGACCGAATCGTGGAGCGTGTTATCCCGCTTCTCACGTCGGAGCGGCTTCGGGTAGGAAAGCTGATACCTTTCCTTGAAAAGCGGAACGTCATTGCGCCTGATTCTTTGGCAAATTTAAAGTGAGCATCATATGGAATACGTTTCTTGGTTGTGTATCTGTGTCTCTCTGAATGAAAAAATACGTCCGATATAAACGAACCACCATGTGACCTATAGGCACCAGGGCCACTCTCTTAGCTCGGTAGCCTGGCATATTTTGCTATGGGGACAATATGGCCCCTTGTTGTTCTTAATCACGTGTTACTCACGTGTTGCTAGAATCTGTTTTACCAATAGTTACACTGTTGCTTACTGGTTTTGGAATATGATGTCCAATCGTTTGAATGCAGGCATATATATGGATACCCATTTGCTTAGGGGATTGGGTTATAGTGATGGGTGTGGCTTTAATGGAAGTGTGGTTTAATGAGCAATCCATGGGGATGGAATTGTTGTGATGCAGCTGTATGTAGGATGTATAACATGTACCTGCACATTTTCCTCACTATGCACCCTCCTCTCCTCCCTTCTGCTCCTCCCCCATCTCCCCTCCCCACCCTCATTCTCACCTCCTACTCCCTTCCCCACCCTCCTCCCTCCCACTCTTCCACACTTCCCTCCTCCCCTCCCCCTCCTCCCCACTTCCCTCCTCCCCTTTCACACTTCTCATCTCTCAGAACGGATACTGAGCAAGTTGAATTAATCAGTGATTTTATCTCTGCAAATCAAACACCTCACACCCTCTTCTGTTTGTATGCATCTCTGAGTGAGTCGGGCAAAGAGGTACCCATTCACCACCAGGTGGCCTGTGACATCAGAAGCATCAGTGAGTCCCCGGGGGGGGGGGGGGGAGGGAGGGGAGGAAGGGGGGGGAGGGAGGGAGGGAGGGAGGGAGGGAGGGAGGGAGGGAGGGAGGGAGGGAGGGAGGGAGGGAGGGAGGGAGGGAGGGAGGGAGGGAGGGAGGGAGGGAGGGAGGGAGGGAGGGAGGGAGGGATGGATGGAGGGAGGGAGGGAGGGAGGGAGGGTAGGAGGGGGGGAGAAAAACTTTACTAGAGTACTTGTGAAATGGGAAGTATGGGGATGGGGTGTGCACAACCAACTGAGGTTAGTTAGTTGTTATAGTTATGCATGTACAGTAGGCTCACCTTGCACCATTCAATAGTCATTGCAGAGCATTTATTTTTCTGTGTGGGGGGGGGGGGGGAGGGAGCGTGGAGAGAGAGAGCAGGGCATTCATCTATATACATGTAACTGCTCGTGCCATGTAAATTTTTGGTATACATACAGCTGTACACAGGTACAGTACATGTACTACTTTACTTTTATCCCATGGTTACACTTGTTATACTTCTGTTACTTGTAGGCTCACCTTGCACCATTCAAATAGTCGTTGCGGAGCATTTTTTTTTTTTTGGGGGGGGGGGGGGGGGGGGGGGGGGGGGGGGGGCGTGGAGAGAGAGAGAGCAGGACATTCATCTACATTTATACAACTGCACCTTCTGGGTCTTGTATGTACACAGGTATAGTACATGTACATGTATTAGTACTTTACTTTTATCCCATGGTTATGTGCGTGTGTTCATTCTCACATATGCCGTACTCAGTTCAGTCAGAGTGTGTAGAGGACGACTCTGTTGGTGGACTCCAGGAGAGGGGAGCAGTTCGTTCCCAGTCCAGTGCCCAGGCCACTCGCTCTCCCAACAATACGCAGGAGATGGCAGGTACAGTACACTAAGGCATAACCACCTCCCCTCTTTCGGGACACATGTTTTGCCACATGTTGTGCACTGCATGGGTGGAAGCTCCAATCAAGGACAGTGACCAGCTTCATTGATAGCAGGTTTTACTCTACTACTTACTACAAAATTCAATTCACGAATTTTTGATACAAAATAGGGTCAACTCACAATGGTTAGTTAGGACTTCAAATTTACAGATAAATGTATGTGTACACCTGTACATTTACATGTACATGTACATGTACACATATGTGTACTTTATGTGTGTATTAATCCATACTAAATGTATACCTGTACATGGGACACACACTAACATGGGCACCTGTACATGGGACACACACTAACATGGGCACTGGACATGTGCACATATGCACCTGATGTGTCCACTTTGGGTACATCACCATACTTGTATGAAAAAATACTCACCCACCACAACTGTAGGACAGAGAAATGGATTGCTCAATGTCTCTCCAGCTGAGGCCACAGGCATTCCTAATCTCTCTGGAACCAAGGGCCCCACTAATCTCTCTGGAACCAAGGGCCCCACTAATCTCTCTGGAAACAAGGGCCCCACCAATCTCTCTGGAGACAAGGGTCCCAACAATCCCTCTGGAGACAAGGGCCCCACCAATCCTTCTGGAGACAAGGGCCCCACCAATTTCTTTGGAGACAAGGGCCCCAACAATCCCTCTGGAGACAAGGGTTCCACCAATCCCTCTGGAGACAAGGGCCCCACCAATTTCTTAGGAGACAAGGGCCCCACTAATCCCTCTGGAAACAAGGGCCCCACCAATCCCTCTGGAGACAAGGACCCTACCAATCCCTCTGGAGACAAGGGCCCCACCGATCCCTCTAGGGAAAAATCACGTCACATTACAGAATTCATCACTACTCCACCGTCGTCATGTGAAGGGTCCGGTTCCCAGCAGTTTGTTCCCGGGAGTGTGCTGCCAGAAGCGTCTCTGAGCAGTCCTGACTCCACCTCCTCCTCCGGCTCTTTGAAAAACTCACTGTCTTCTGTTATGGAGAGCAACAGCCTTGGCAGCGCAGCACCCTTGTCGCAGGTATGGGGCATGATGGTTGTGCATGTGCACATGCAGTAATAGTGATGTACTGGTCCACTTGACTTTTGGTACTTGGAATGTAGCTAAGTACTTGTTTGCTGTTTTCAGTTGTGAATACATGTAGCAATTTCGAACACCAGGGTACAGTGTCCAAGTACTGTACAACTCTACACTGTTGCTTGCCATCATCACCCACCTTTTCTTCCATGTGTGTGCAAAGGCCAATGATTTTGGGTCCTCAACTTCAATGTTCCAAAATGAGCTTATTGCACCATCATCAGCCACCAGCCCTATTGAGGTAAACACACAGGACACTTCATCCCGCATGTGTGTGTACAGTGTATGTGCGTGTGCTTTACAGTACATTAAATGCATGGTGTACGCACAATGTGCGGGTACATGCACCTGTTTTAATGTACTTATGTCCTACATTGGCTGCAGCTCTGTGACCCATACCTGCTGGCTGAATTCAATAACCCAACTGAATTTGACGTGTTTGCATTGCTTGTCCAAACCGGAGCGAACATCAATCTTCCCACCAATGTGAGTGCAATTACTTAATATCCAGTGCACACACACACACACACACACACACACACACGCACACGCACACACACACACACACACACACACACACACGCACACACACACACACACACACACACATACACACACACACACACATATTGTACACTATGTACATGTATGTCTGAGTAGATGAGTTGTGTGTTAGCACTCAAGCTGTATACCTAGATGGAAGGAAGTTGATCATGTGGGGTGTAGTGGCAGCTGTTGCTCTGTACATGTAGGCATGTAGACCTGCAAACAGGACATACATGTGCAGCTGTACATGTGCAAACTGCAGTACTGTACCTTTTTGTTATGCTATTCTATTCTGATTGTCAATGTTTTTTTGCTGATCATACATAACCGAATACTTGACTACATGTATACACTGTAGGTGACATTGTACTTTAGTACATGTACATTGTATAAGAGCTCTGTTAAAGTAATATGACAAACATAGAGTATTGATCCGTGAAAATAAAGTTTTGTTAACTGGATACTGTGCTTACATGTAGTGTCTAATGATAGATTGCTTTCTGTAGTTGTGCATGTACATGATGTACAGTGTAGACATATAGTCACTAAATGTACAATGTACATGTTCATGTTCCCATCCATTCTCTTGCTGGTCCAGCATGAAAGGTCCTATCTCCTGCACTTGGCCATTGGTGGGATCATGTTTGACAAAGTGCAGGTGCTTCTCCAGTATGGAGCGGATACCAATGTGGCCAGGGAGGTGAGTTGTGTGCTCACATGGGCCGTAGGTCGAGGGACAATTCATACACTGTATGATGTCTGGCAGGGGTTTTAAATATGTCCTTGTACTTGTACATGATTTATATTCAACCTGTACCGTGTGTACATCATGCGCAGAGTAACAACTTCTGCTGTATAGTACATTAAACAATGCATGTACGAGTACATGTGCATGCACAGTACACTTTGCATGTACGTGTACAGTGTACATTGACAGTACAGTGTACCAGACGTTCGTAAATGAAGGCAAAGGTTTTAAATTAATATACATGTACTGTAACTCAGGGTTGAAATTAATTTAGCACTTGATTTATTTTTTATACATGCATTACAATAGTAAGGCAAATACTATTACTTCAGCTAGATTATATTGTAAGCGATTAAGTAATTACATCTATATCAAAACCCTAATAAATGAACATATTCAAGCCCTATTGTCAAAGTTATTCTAGATTAATTTTAGAGCTAATTAATTAGGAATAAGTAGTGCAAGAGAAGTAGAGCAGGATTAATTCAAGTCAATATTAAATTATTAAAGTTTAACGGAGTGAGTGATAAGTTTAAAAGTTAATCAGGCTGAATATTTTATTTGACAACTAATTTCAATAAACATTGATCAGCCTGCCCACTTTGAAATGAAGAAAAAACCATTTGATTTGGTATTAAATTACATGTACATGTGTGTAATAGTGAGTTATTTAAATTGGTTTATACTTTTCAAGTTTAATTTTTTTTAAATATTTACTGCAAAAAATGTTCTAACTTTGAAACATATACACTGTTGTGTATAAATCATCCAATTATGTTTATAAATTAATTGTAAAGGACTTGATTTAATCTCTACACCTACATGTATTAAAGGCAATCAGATTGCAATAACACAACTCATATTTTCGTAACTTCTGCATTGTATGTCTTATTAAAATGTTTACATGTACATGTACATTCATTTACACAAGTGTACAGTGTACTGTATGCACAGTGTACAGGTCAACTATTGTTAGTAATTGTTGATAAATGCGCATAAAATTGAGAACACTACAGTGTAATTGTTGCCCATTTCATACTTTGGATTCATGTTGACACTGGCTTGTTTTAGAATTCTACTGTACATAGCTGGATTGATTTAAATCAAGTACACTGTAACAGGGCTCAAATAAAATAAAAAGAAGAAAACCCTGATTTAACTGGATATTGTATAATGCATTGAAAACTGCTTACATGTACATGTACATGTACAGTGTAATCCTAGCGGCACCCTCCAGTGTTTCCCGCAGAATGCTTTTCAAACAGGTCACTCATGAATAATTAATGAGATAACGAGATAAAATGCACTTGCAGTGTATGTATAATTGTGCCACTGTGGCATACATGTAACAAAAACATGCCATACATGTCATAAAAAAAGAGTTATGGAGATTACTGCATGTCACGAATTAACTAATCCATATTAACTCACAATCGTGGATCGATAAATTGTTATAGGATTACAGTAGGATACGCGTACTAAGCCTCCACCCCCACAAAAAAAAAAGGCTCGTATTTAAACGAGCGCATCTTCGTAGTCGATGTTAACGCTAGCGCGTACCTGTTTCAACATTTCGGATAGAAATGGTGCTCTAACAAGATTTCGAAGAACGGCGCCCAGCAGCGCTCGAAATTACAACAATATATTCATTCAAACACAGGCCATGTTTTTTGGTGGGAGCGGAGGGGGGCTTAGTACCCGCACTCTACGATACATGCGGTGAGTCGTTAAAATTTGTTGTTGCAACTTTCTCCCGATGCTTGCTAATTACACTGTTCCTGTAGATGCACTAATTGAACACACACACACACTTTGACTTATTAACAGCATGGGAGTGGGAGATTAATTATACATTTTCTGGGAAATTCAAACAGGGCGGAGCACCCTGTTTTTGGTATGCTGCGGGAAACGCTGCCCTCACATACAATATTCCTACTGCATGTACACTGTACATGTACATGTGTATGCCTTTTCTCTCTCCATGTGTGCTCATTAGGATGGAAGGACACCACTGCACTTGGCTTGTGAGCAGCAGTTGATCGAGTTAGTCAGGCTTCTAGTTGAGCATGGGGCCAATGTCAATGCTGTGGACAATGTGAGCATTTGTGTGGTTGTTACGTTTAGCCACATCAGTGCCTGAGTTACATACAAGTCCACAGCATAACCATAACAAGGCTAAAGCACTGAACTCCCATGCTTTAGCCTTGTTATGGTTATGCTGTGGACATGTATAAGGTTTATGAAATATCGCCCCTCTGAATAATTGTTCTCTCTCGGTCAGCCTACATGGGAGTTCAGTGCTTTAGCCTTGTTATGGTTATGCTGTGGACTCGTATGTATAATAAAGGGTACTAAACAGGCCTACACTAAACCATTAGTAATGAACTGTTGTTGTATACATATTAGTCCCAAGGGGTTATGGATATAATGAATATTTTTAAATGGGAAAATAATTCATTTATCCAAATTGTAGTAAATTTTGGGGGGTAACACCAACAGGGTTAGAAGCTGATCAGTATTCTGGGTCTCAAATACACTGTGCTGGGATTCCCTATTGAAAGCAGGTAGCCAAGTGTATTTGAGACCCAGCCCTGTTAGTATCAGCAGCTACCACCCCCCAAACTTTCGTGCAATTTGGATAAATGAATAATTTCCGCATCATTGTATCCATAACCCCTAGGGACTTATACAACAAAGTTGATCACTAATGGCAGTAATGGGTAGGCCTATTTAGTGCCTTACAGTACATGTACATGTAGTTACATTCACAATTTGGCAATTGCTTTCAGTTGGAAGCATATTTGTTAGAAGTCTGATGCATTGCCACGGTGATGAAATGAAATGAATGTTATTCTCTTTAGTTAGAAAGCTGCATGTTCTACCATATATTAATGTGTTACAAGTATTGGCATCGTTTTGAAAACACACGTGTTCTGTACATGTACATGTGCAGTTGTCTCACAATGTTGGCAATCACTTTTTTGAGGAATCAGCTACAATATAATCAAGACCCTCAGAATGAAGTTGATATTAATGTTCTTACATGTACATGTATAATAAATTACACTGTAGTAAAAGATTGTGAATTGTGTTAAGAGCAAACTAAATTGTGAGACACAGGTACAGTACAGTGTTCATTGAATAGCTACATGTACATGTACCGTGCATACTTGTAGCATTAATATACATACAGTATCGGTCAAAATAAACATCGCAGTTCGTCTCGTTGGTTGCACTATGCAGTACGATCGAATAAAATTATCTATTCCTAAGGCGGAGCCGACCATCGTCACGTTCATGTGTTAATGGTGGGTCATTCCATACCAAATGAGCAGGAGTTGTGCCTCACGTCTTCCAATTTTGCTCCAACTTCTCATATTTGTTGGTCTTGATATGAATGTGACTTTTTCCATTTATTGAGTTAATAACGTTTATGGTTTACGAATTACACGCCACTGAATAATTAATTTTTTCATTAACTTTGTAACTTTGCAGTCTCATATCTTAGCTGCAATACAATTGACAGAGGAATTTTTGGCATCAAATTCAAGGCCATGATCAGTAGAACTGATCTATGATGATTATTTTGGGGTGTGGGTAAAGGGTTAAATTTTTAACAGCTTCAAAGTACCATTTGCAGTTATTACATGTAGGTGCTGTCCATATTGAAATACAAAATTTTTTTTTCACATAAGTGAAGGGACTATCAACCTTGGTAAATTTCAGGATTAAAAATCTGTGTATTGATTACCCCTGAGAACCACGCAAGGTTTTATCTGAGGGCGCCATTTTTGTCTCATCAAAATTCTGTTTTGTTGACATACGCTGCAAGTGGTGTTATGTAAACTGTCTCACCACAACTGCCCACTGTTAGCATGACTCGGCAGATTGTGTTTCCTTATTTGGGCGAGAGCGCGCGTTTTCTCTAAATTATAAGTTTTATGTGCATCTCTGTCTTTGAGAAGTGGAGACTTGCTGCACAGCAAGTCTCCACTTCTCAAAGACAGAGATGCACATTCTGCTATAAGCTGTACTCGAAGGTGTGAATGTATGCGGCGCCGATGATTCTTGAACGGGTCACGACAGTACTTGTAGAGATTTATCGACATGGCACAAAAAACTTACAATTTAGAGAAAATGCGCGCTCTCGCCCAAATAAGGAAACACAATCTGCCAATCGATTTTGTTTCCTCATACCTCTTAAGAAAGTGATACACGTTTTCTCGCTTTCTCCTCTCTCACCATTTTGCAAATTGTCTGCGCCTTGTATCCTTTGCGGGCAAGAAATATAATCCGAAGCTTCAAATAGTCACTGTAAACCATCATGTGGGAGAACGCTAAAAAGACAATGACGCACGCATTATTTTAACACTACCGATGTGATAACTAGTTATTGCTTAAACCACACGATGGTAATGAGGGAAGCCGTATTCTCGTCGCACCATCGTGACGAACTGTGATGTTTATTTTGACCAATACTGTACTGGAGAGCATGTTGTGTGCATGTACATGTATTTGTGCATGCAAATCAGTATTGCTTTGGCTGTTGTGAGGCGCATGTACTTGTATGTTGTGTTTAGTCAGTGTGCAATACATTGCAGTATATCCATTCCTATTTCACACCACTAGAGTGGAATGACTTGTCTCCATTTACCGAACACCCTGCAAGAACCAGGCATAGTTGATTACCTGATCCAAAAGGGAGCTAAATTCGATGTTCCCACAAAGGTAAATTGGAGTGGTGAGGTACATGTATCTATGAAGATGAGTGAGATAGATTATGTACATGTACATTGTATAAGATGTGTGTGTGTGTATATATGTACATGTACATACAAGTACCTAAACATTGTATTGCACACTGTGGCATGTGCAGTACATGTTCAGTGAGAGAATAGTTTGAGTTCATTCTCATCGCTCATTTCTGAAGTGATACAGACATTCCTTAGGTCTTGAAAAGTATAATTAGAATAGAAACATTCTGGTACAGTACTGTACTTACACTGTACATGTACATGCATGAAAACATGTACGTGTATACGTGTATGTACAGGTACATGTAGGTACTTATACATGCTTCACCAACTTTTTCAATCTGAGTCTGTACATACATGTACATGTACACTGTACAGGTATACATGTGGTATACATCTGCCATTCCTTGTCTGTCATCTGCATTCCTTATCTGTGTACATGTACATGTACATGTATGTACAGTGTACTGTACTGTACTGTACTGTACTGGATAGTACCATTGCACGGGGCACCCATTAGGATCAGCCTTAAGCAAGTTGCAATATTCAGGCCATCTGCAAGTACGTACATGTATGAAACATTTTTCAAATGATATGACACGATGACTCTTAATGTATCCATCTTCTCTGCATTTGAAAGAAATACAGTGTACATTTCTGTTTAGATTACTGTACATGCAGAACCTTTGTTGGCTATCTGCTGCCATTAATCTGCACAGAAATGTGCACTGGTGAAAGTGTTTTTGGTTGGAAAAAAGCAGTCTTTAGATGAAGCTGATAAAATTGGTTCAGGCAGTCATCTTGTTTGATCCTACAGCTGTAGCTGTGCATAGAATATTTAGTCAAGGATGCAACATGTTGCCTGTGCTGTCATTCAGTTTACACCAGACTTTTATACACTGTAGG
>JABACO010000002.1:9140503-9150503 GCA_013339895.1 Ephydatia muelleri | reverse complement strand
TAACGATGTAAAGAATTATATAAACTTTATTTTGACCGCTGTTGTATGTGTGCAGTGTCCTCGCATTTGCAGTGAATGTGTGTCCACTGGAGCCTTGCACTATTCACTTCCTTACATGTGTTTGTGTCCAATGGAGAAAAAAAAAACAACGTACAGGTGTACATGTATGAGAGTTTTGCGTACCAGTTTCCATTTTGTGCCTCATTCGTGTTGAACGCACTTTATTCCTGCACAGGACAAGATGCTGGAAGCAGCAACGAAGCATTGTACAGGAGATCGTTTGGACAAGATGTTTAAGGTGTGCATGTTCATGTAATATGCCTGTGTACACGTACAGTGTACATCTGTGTGTTTTGTATTGCATAACACACTTGTTCTAATTGCAGAGCATTGGGGCTGGGGCTGTTCAAGGGCCTTCCTCTTCATCCCAAACGTCAGGTCCTGATGCTCATGTGAGCTTTCTTACTACTTGGCTTGCATACAGTACATGTACATGTACATGTACATGTGTACATGTACATGTGTACATGTACATGTGTACATGTACATGTGTACATGTACATGTGTACATGTACATGTGTACAGTAGTGGTCAAAAAAAACTTTACGTTTCTTAAAACGCCGTTGCCGTTGCACGGCCGTTTTGACAAACGGCACGGCAACGCAACGGCAACGGAACGTCAACGCCTTTTTAGGGTATCCAATTAACAAGTACAGTTCGCGCGAATTCCAGCGTTTGCGAATACGTTTCTCCTCCGTTCACGAGCACGTTTTTTGCCGTTTAAAAAAACGCCACGAGCACCGATGTCTCGTCGTCTTCTCTCATCTGGTTCTCGACGAGAACTTTAATTGCTTCCGTTACTTTTGAACGTCGTCCGCTACCTTCTTTTCGACCAATGGAGCCAGTCAAGACATACCTCTTCGTATTCCCTGCCTTGAAGCTACCATTCCTTCGCTCAATAATCGTTTTGTTATCTCTGGAGCCTTTAAACCTTTACGATGGAAAAATATTATCCGGAGCTTCTTGTAGGGCGAGTATACCATTTCTTTTTAGCATGCAAAGTTGCAACTGGCTGCGCAGTATTTATAACAGTGTGTACAGACTAGAGCGTTGGTTTTTACTTGTCACGAAATGTGTCAAAACGTTATAGGCCGTTAAAAACGGAACTGGCAGTTCTTAAAAACGGCGTTCATTTCGCTGACACATAAATGTGATAATAAGTCTTCTATAGTTTTCTAAAACGGTACGGCAACGGTACGTTCCTAGAACTACAGTCTTCACACCGTGCAACGGGAACGGCGTTTTAAGAAACGTAAAGTTTTTTTTGACCACTACTGTACATGTACATGTGTACATGTACATGTGTACATGTACATGTGTACATGTACATGTGTACATGTGTACATGTACATGTGTACATGTACATGTGTACATGTACATGTGTACATGTACATGTGTACATGTACATGTACATATACACATGTACATGTGTACATGTACATGTATGTAGTGTATGCAGTACTCGCGTATAGTTACAATAAAAACGTAATGTTCGTTTCGTTTCCGCTGAGTACAGGTGATTTTGTATTCCTTTTGGCAATACATCTACACTATACGTCCTTGTGCATGTATCTGGGCAATACATTTTCTGTGACTCTACTACATGTGTGCATGATGTACAGTGTGTACGGCATGCACACTGTGAGGAGGCATGGCAGAGTGTATGTGTTACATGTACATGTACTGTGCATCAGGCCATAGATGGTGTACTCCTCACCAGATTTTGTTTGTACACTGTATTGCGTACATGCAGGTTGTGCATATTGTACATGTACATTAAGCATCATACAATGACTGCATACAATGACTGCATCACATCCACACATGTACAGTGTAGTGTAGTGTAGTAATGACTATCGTTGACCGTCACTCCTCCAGTTACCGTCTCTGACTGAAGCACCACGAAGGGCCATTCTTCCCGGTATGGCGCCCACTGTAGTGGGCATGGATGATGTGAGTTTACTGTGGTGTCCAGTAGTGCATGTTTGCCCCCCCTCCCCCCCCCCCCCCCCCCCCCATGTGCATGTACTGTACACTGTACCCTGTACATGTACATGTGTGTCAGCGTGATTTGTGCGTACATCTGTACTGTTTGTGCTGTATGCATTAGCATACAACACATCCACACACCTGTATGTGCCATCCGGATACAACACACACCCCTGCTATAGAGGGTGTCATCCCCATACAACCACACACCTGCTATAGAGGTGTCATCCCCATACAACACACACCTGCTATAGAGGTGTCATCCCCATACAACACACACCTGCTATAGAGGTGTCATCCCCATACAACACACACCTGCTATAGAGGGTGTCATCCCCATACAACACACATCTGCTATAGAGGTGTCATCCCCATACAACATGTACAGTGAAGACGTATTCATTTATGATGTGTATTTGTTTGCGTATCACGGTAACCTACAGTCACTACAGGTGTAGGCCTAGATTGTGTTTACTACATGTACATGGGATCAAAGAGGACAGCAACACACTTTATGCGTAACTCAGTTACTTGTAGCACGTGGCATGAGTGTTCATTGCATGTACAGTACATGTGCAGTGCGTTTTATGTGTACAGTACAGTGTACCTGTACAGTAGCCCCCTTTTTTTTTTACACCTGCCTGTATACATGTAGCTGTATGGGGGAAATGTCACGTGAAGGTGTACTGTATGCTGTACAGAGACGTTCTGGTGTACATGTACAGGTACACTGTACATGTATGTGTATACTGTATATGTACAGGTACAGGTACCTGTACATGTACACTGTGTACACCTGTATACAGCTGTATGGGTCAGATGTGCACAAACTTACATGTGAAGATGAACGGTGCTACAGTAGGTACAGTACACAGTACACTGCACTTGTGAATGTCAAACCCTTCGCAGCTATTTCAGCCAGTGGAGGCGTTACCTCCCGCAAGACAGCCGCCTTCCCGGAGCCACTCCACTCATCTTAGCAGCTCTGACGAGCGCAACCTGATGGTGAGGACTTTACATGCATGTACATGTACACTGTATACGTGCCTCCTTTACCTCCAACCGCACCTCACTCACTAAATAAAAAATTCTTGCACTAGTGGTCAAATGGTCGAAATCTAGTGGTTCATGGGTGCATTAAACTACTTGTACCGTACTTTTTCTACTTGCACATGTCAAACACACACTTCACGTGTACAGGTGCATGGATGTTTATCTATGTACATGCACATAAGTGCTGTGTACTCCACTGTGGCAACTACTGTACTGTAGTTTTGAACTGCAACACAGTACAGTACATGTATAGTGTTGGTGTTTCTATCTTTACTCATGTGTCCATCTCCATTCCTATCTAGAGACATGGATTGGGGCAAGAAGCTCACAGGCAAAGGTTGATTGAGATCCTTCATGAGTTTGCACAAGTGTGTTTGCAGGCTGCTCTGAACAACAGAAGTGTGAGTTTCAATTCAGAACACTTGTTCATATGCTTGAGAACAAATGTACATGTACTATCATATGCATACATGATGTACATGTACATTGCATTATAAATTTTACTTTGCGCTCGAAGTGTGATGTGTTTGCGTACAGTTTTACACATACATGTACATGTTGTACTCATGTAGCACAGCATACAGTGTACAGTGTATATTGTATTGCCCACGACCCATATCTATTTACAGTATTTATTTATCTCTCTCTCCCTTTCCATTTTCAAAACATTTGCTTTCTTCAATATAGCGTGACTGGTTGATAGACCATGCAAAGAAATGTCACCATCCACAGCTGGCAGACTTCTTCACTTCATACTACACCCATGTTGGCACATCAGTGAGTGTGTTTAACCTGTTAGGATGAAAGACACCCATGGATGTCTTCATTGTCTTTTGCGATTTTTTGTCGCGTAGGTGCGAAACATATTGATACACATGTATGTACATGTACATGTATTCACGAACACTGTGCATGCTACATGTACTATGTATTTGGCAACTACAGTACAGCACAGTACATGTACATGTACTGTGTACGCATCTAACTCTAGTTTAACGCTAGTGAATAAACTAATATGTTGATGCATACATGTACAGTAGTTCAATAATGTTGTTGCCTTCCAAGTTATATAATTTCAACTAAAGCTCGCATATAGGACCTACATGTAAAAAGAGCAGGATGAAAGACAATTTTTCAATAGTGGATTGAACATACTTGTTAAATGTGATAGATATTGTATATGGTTTTCAACATTTTAGTAGCATACATTACATACATTAGCATACATTACAGCATTTTGAAATATGGTACCTAACCAGTGATCCAGTTCGAATCATTGACCACTATGTCAACTTGTTTTCAAGAGTCTTGATTCAGTATAATTATTTAATGCAAGGATATATGTACATGTACATGTATATGTACATGATTTTCCATGCTCATGGTATTGTGCTAATAAGTAATGTAGTATGTTTGATGACACCTTAGTAATGACATTGTAGCAAGATTATTCATAGACTACATGCTACAGAAAGAGCTTTAATGAAGTTTGGTAAGTACACTGTACCTGTGTGGATAACCAGGACTCCATCTTCATGGGGGGAGGGCTTGGGGAGTTGAGGTGAGAAAGAAGCAGTGTGGGGACAGTGCTTACAACTAGTATGTTTAGGCATAATAATTTTGCATTACTATACAAATTCCAACTGTACTACATATAAACTGTTAACTCTCCACCCCCTGGTCCACTATACTGTACATACTGTAGGTTTGCACTTTTTTTTGGAGGAGCGGGATCAAGTTGGTTTACTGCATGGATCAGTTTTTTTTTTGGACTACTGTGGTGATACATGTAAATTGTGCAGTACTAAGTTTTAGAGTTACCTAGCAAGATAATAACTGCATGATGTAACTACATGTACTTACATGTGCAGAGCACTAGGGATGCACATCTGCTCCTCAAACTATTTATTGTAAGGCCTATTTAATTTATTTCTACTTTGCGTTATATTACAGTGCATTGACATTAATGTAGTTTAGTAACTATTATCATATCGGGTTATATCCATACGTATATGTACAAAAAGTGGTTTCTATGCATGCCTTCAATGCTCATACATGTACTTGACCACTACATGCTTGTACAGTATGCTTGTGAAGATGTTATGATTATGTTATCATGTACATGTGTACATGTACATGTGTACATGTATGCATTGTTGAGCATGTATGCATTGTTGAGCAGATGGACCCAGGAAAATTGATGGAGGATTTCTTTCAAGGCGAACCATCAGTTTTGAACTTCTTGATTCAGAGGAGCATCATTTCAAAGGTGTGTGCAAGATGTATGTGTTTGCTTACAGTTGTGTACATGTTTATGCATGTATGCTGTACGTGTACAACTGTACATTTATGGGTACAAATATTTATACAGTACACTGTACAGTAGGGGACACATGCAGTACACTGCACATGTACCATGCAGCGTTGTTATGTGCGCGCAATGCAATTGATACTGCAGTTCTAGAGAAAATTAGTGTTTATTTCGACTCCATGTGTGTGCTGTACGCTTTTGAGCGCTTGTGACTGATAAATGGGCAACCTGCAGACGATTCTGTTTTAGCTATATTTTGTACATATTGCTCCATGATAAGCTGCTGTGTGTATTTTAAACTATACATATACTGTATGCACTTGCCTACATGTATCCACACTATACAAGTCAGTAGTATCACATCCTCTTCAGGCTAGGGTGCAGGAAGTGTTGAACGACATGGGAAGAAATAGTGTCGACTTCTTCACAGAGCTGATGGAGGCCTTTCACCATGTGAGAGACACTGTTCACTTGCTATTCAGTGCTATAGTAGTTACGTTTTACGCTATACATATATATGGTGTCCAGAAATGAACATGACAGATTTTAATAGTTATAACTCCAAACTAGTAATAGTTAATAAACTTATTACAAGGTTGTACACTGTAATGATAAGGCAAAATAATAATAGTGCAGACAAAATTTTAAGTACCTTTAATGTTAACTAAAACCAACAACAATAATTTTAATTACATTAACTAATAATGTGCGACAATCTGTATTTTTATTTTTATTTTTTAGCAGACAATAACGTCCAAACTATAATGTCATTATTTCAATTGCTACATTTTGTTATTAAGCATCAAATCAACAAATCAAACTTGATAACCCTCACACAATCAAGAGACTTGGAATTTAATAACTCACTATTGAAGTTAATTAATTAAGGCATTGATGATCAGTGATAAATTTATGTTTCTCTAATTAAGGAATTAGTTTAATTATAATTATCTTTCATAATTAGACTTTAAGTTATTAAACATAAAATGATATTTAACTCATTATTTAAATTAGTACCTTGAAAATTAGTCAATCCAAATCAGATAAATTGACCTCAGGCTAATTAAAAGTAGTTATTCAAATATTAATTGCTAACTTTAACATTGATCATTACAGAGGGCCTTGATAAATTTAATATTTGAATTTAGGTATCTAACCGTACAACTTACATGTATGCACCTACATGTATATTAATCAAAGCCATCTACACTGTACAAATATCAACTAACTAACTGACTTCAATATAAAGCTATAACCATTTAAACCAGTCCTATTCATTTATGGACACCCTGTACAGTGTAGCTATATATCATGGCACACATTATACATGTACATGTACATGTACGTTGAAGCACAGTGTGGGTAGTGGAGCTAATACATGTACATCACATGTACGGAAACATGGATATGTACACATGTGTATTCATGTGCTGTACACTAATGTGTTCCTAAACCATGATTTACTGATTGTGTCCTACCCTTTTATACATGTATTTCAGTTCCCAGGCACTGACCACCTCCCATATGATGGTAAGGATGTACATGTACCTGTACATTGTACATGTACAGTATCGGTCAATAAAAACTTTATGAATCGGATTCGTAGTCGGACAGGAATTTAGTCGACCGTAGTCGGAGTTCGGCATTGTCTGCCAATTGTCCGTTAAATCTTCCGTCCGCTCGGTGTAAGTCCGGTCCTGGTAAGTTCGGTCTGTCCCAAAAACTCCGGTCCACCTCCGTCTAGTCCGATGAAATAAGTCCGATACGCCTGGTCCGGTCCACCTCAAAACTTTGGTGCGGTCCGTGGCTAACTATTCAATATACGGTCGGATTGCCAGTATAGGACGCATCAAGACCAGTATCAAGAATCCTATTAAGACTTGAAGGCAGTATGCAGACTCGTATCCGCTGATGTACGGAAGTTCAATCCGTAGGTGATGACATTTCCTTCTCCCATATAACTTCTAAAAAAATTGTATCCATAATAATGTTGCTCTGACTTGCCAATGGAATGCTTACGGTAAATCTGGTTACGAGACTAGTACTATAGGGTGCATGGTTTTTGTCTGATTTGGCATTAAAATTTAAAAATGTTACCATATTTCACATAACTTGACAGAGGACGAGTTGAAGGAAAACGTACATCCTTTGGGCCATGTCAATGAAATGTGATTCCCGAGGGAACGCTTCGTATTGCCGACTTTTAAAACTTATACGTATTGTCGACATAGCACTTGCGGTTCTCTTGCCGTACCAGAGATAATCATCAATCATCAACTGAATTCTTTTCTAGCCACAATAATTATAAACAAAATTCATTTTCCCATTCTGATGGTGGTGGTGAGGACCTCGAATCGTTAAAACGGTCTGAGGACCTTTAGTAATGACAACATGAAACTTTCGCGCTGTTTCAAATAATCGCTGCATGAAAACCATCCTGTTGCCTACAGAAATAGACTGAACTTGGAAAGAAAAGTGGTTAGTAAAATAAGGCTCGGTAAACCTAAACATGCAAAGTAATAATTTCCTGAGGCAGCTGACCGAACTTTGAATGATGGTCGACCGACCATCAACCGACCGTCAACCGAACCGCCGACGATTAGGCGGTCAACCTACCTATACAACATCAAAATCGGCGGCGGACTTAAGTATTTAAGTACGGTCCGAAAGATATGTCGGTCAATAGGCGGCCAATAGGTGGTATGATTTCGGACTGCCCGCTTTCCTGCTTTCAAAGCCGATCCATAAAGTTTTATTGGCCGATACTGTATAGCTTGAATTTCTTTGGTGTGCATCTTAATTTTACATTGTTACTCCATTCATTACTTTATCATAGTACATGTACTATCAATGTAAATAATAATAATTCACTGTTACATATAACATCTACATGTACAGTACAACGAATTCTACAGGATGTTTGCAAATACATGTAGATTAAAAGCATTTGGTCACTATATTTGCATTGTGTTCATTTGGTTAACCTTTTTAAACTAATTTTTTTACACAAGGACTATTGCCTATGATAATATAATAATTGAAGTCTTGCTTCTAGTTGAACTGGAGGCTTGTCTGTGTGATGCTCGTGTAGAAATTGTTGCAGAGAACGTATGGGTGTCATAACAGGCAGAAGAGCCGTCTTGATGTATAATTGTTCATTCTTTCATTCAGTAGTTAAGATGGCTCCTGAGCCAGTGAATGGTCTTACAATAGGGCTTGTCAAATTTCTCAGCTAGAAGTGAGGTTAGACTCTTATAGACCAAGGCAGTAGTGGGGGCCCATACCCCCTGAAGCTGAGAAAACAAGTGGAGAAAACGAGCCATGTTAGATTTCTCGATTCATTATAAGCTCGGCATTTATCAGATTCATTTTAACAGGATAGCATTGCGGTAGAGACGTGTTGACATACATGCAAAAGGGTTAAAAAAATCTTACATGTACATCAAAGAATGATTGCTGTCTATCTTGCCCCAAACGTTTGTAGCAGCAACATCAAATCTGACACCATCATCTATGTTACCTGTTTTGTGGTGCAACACCTCATTTGAAATAGGTGCTCAATTCCTAAATCCAAGCATACCTTCATCAGTTGGGCAGTAATATTTCGTAGTTTGTTGTGTCGAACAAACATAAAGCCACTTTGGGGTAAGCTTAGTGCACTTTCCAACAGTAAAATGTTGGCCGCAGTTACATGTACACAAGGAAGGCAGGTTAGGAGGATTCCAGCCATACCGCAAGCAAAGGGCATCTCTGAAAGCAAGTTTGTGGAGGACAAAACCATGTTCTACTATAGGTACTGACAACCAACTTGAGGCCCCATTTACAGATGACGCTTCAATCACTCTGTTCTGTTGTTATAAGTCTGTGTAGTACCAGGCAGAACCTAGTGGTTCCCCTTGCTGTACACCAACTTCTGAGCTTATTGTACCTAAAGGGTGTTGCAATAAAGGATGCTGGCCGTAATACCATGACACCCATGGAAACAACTCAGGAGAGTGGATACCACATTCCTTGAACAGAGCTTTCCGGGAAACAACATTACATGCATTAAGCATGTCGATCTTAATCATTATGAAATTGGTTGTTCGTACAGTGTTCTTAAATGCAAGACCTAAGTCCATGAATCACTTTCTCAGCCCCTGATGGACAGGCCACCTCAAACTGATGAGGGGCAATAAAACTCACTAGCCTTAACTTTTCTACTGCACTAAAGACATTTCTCAACCAACAGTGTAAAGCTTCCCCTGGGCGAATGTGGGTAGAAAAATCTGATAATAATAATTATTCTATTGTGTATGAAAAGCCATTTGGTCATCAAAAAGCCGCCTAAAAGCAATGTTCCCATTACATGGCTGTAATGTAGGAAGAAAATCCACCTCTTTTGCAGCCACTCCTCCCAAGTCACCTCTTCAGCTTCATAACCCTCTCACCACTTGCCTCCAAATTGAGCGCATCATCTGAATGCTCCTCGTTTAGGCGGAATCATACTGTCAGTCTTGATTGTATTACAACCTGTTGATCTTCATATCCACAATTTTTCTCCCTGGATTTGAAGGCCTTAACACCATATCTCTCTCTCTCTCTCTC
>JABACO010000002.1:9132200-9139503 GCA_013339895.1 Ephydatia muelleri | reverse complement strand
AGAGTGAGAGAGATGGTGTTAAGGCCTTTCAATCCAGGGAGAAAAATTGTGGATATGAAAATCAACAGGTGTAATACAATCAAGACTGACAGTATGATTCTGCCTAAACGAGGAGCATTCAGATGATGCGCTCAATTTGGAGGCAAGTGGTGAGAGGGTTATGAAGCCGAAGAGGTGACTTGGGGAGTGGCTGCAAAAGAGGTGGATTTTCTTCCTACATTACAGCCATGTAATGGGAACATTGCTTTTAGGCGGCTTTTGATGACCAAATGGCTTTTCATACACAATAAAATAATTATTATAATCAGATTTTTCTACCCACATTCGCCCAGGGGAAGCTTTACACTGTTTGGTTGAGAAATGTCTTTAGTGCAGTAGAAAAGTTAAGGCTAGTGAGTTTTTTTGCCCCTCATCAGTTTGAGGTGGCCTGTCCATCAGGGGCTGAGAAAGTGATTCATGGACTTAGGTCTTGCATTTAAGAACACTGTACGAACAACAATTTCATAATGATTAAGATCGACATGCTTAATGCATGTAATCTTGTTTCCCGGAAAGCTCTGTTCAAGGAATGTGGTATCCACTCTCCTGAGTTGTTTCCATGGGTGTCATGGTATTACGGCCAGCATCCTTTATTGCAACACCCTTTAGGTACAATAAGCTCAGAAGTTGGTGTACAGCAAGGGGAACCACTAGGTTCTGCCTGGTACTACACAGACTTATAACAACAGAACAGAGTGATTGAAGCGTCATCTGTAAATGGGGCCTCAAGTTGGTTGTCAGTACCTATAGTAGAACATGGTTTTGTCCTCCACAAACTTGCTTTCAGAGATGCCCTTTGCTTGCGGTATGGCTGGAATCCTCCTAACCTGCCTTCCTTGTGTACATGTAACTGCGGCCAACATTTTACTGTTGAAAGTGCACTAAGCTTACCCCAAAGTGGCTTTATGTTTGTTCGACACAACAAACTATGAAATATTACTGCCCAACTGATGAAGGTATGTGTTTGGATTTAGGAATTGAGCACCTATTTCAAATGAGGTGTTGCACCACAAAACAGGTAACATAGATGATGGTGTCAGATTTGATGTTGCTGCTACAAACGTTTGGGGCAAAGATAGACAGCAATCATTCTTTGATGTACATGTAAGATTTTTTTAACCCTTTTGCATGTATGTCAACACTTCTCTACCGCAATGCTATCCTGTTAAAAATGAATCTGATAAATGCCGAGCTTATAATGAATCGAGAAATCTAACATGGCTCGTTATCTCCACTTGTTTTCTCAGCTTCAGGGGGTATGGGCCCCACTACTGCCTTGGTCTATAAGAGTCTAACCTCACTTCTAGCTGAGAAATTTGACAAGCCCTATTGTAAGACCATTCACTGGCTCAGGAGCCATCTTAACTACTGAATGAAAGAATGAACAATTATACATCAAGACGGCTCTTCTGCCTGTTATGACACCATACGTTCTCTGCAACAATTTCTACACGAGCATCACACAGACAAGCCTCCAGTTCAACTAGAAGCAAGACTTCAATTATTATTATTATCATAGGCAATAGTCCTTGTGTAAAAAAAAATAGTTTAAAAAGGTTAACTAAATGAACACAATGCAAATATAGTGACCAAATGCTTTTAATCTACATGTATTTGCAAACATCCTGTAGAATTCGTTGTACTGTACATGTAGATGTTATATGTAACAGTGAATTATTATTATTTACATTGATAGTACATGTACTATGATAAAGTAATGAATGGAGTAACAATGTAAAATTAAGATGCACACCAAAAGAAAATTCAGCTATACAGTATCGGCCAATAAAAACTTTATGGATCGGCTTTGAAAGCAGGAAAGCGGGCGGTCCGAAATCATACCGCCTATTGGCCGCCTATTGACCAACATATCTTTCGAACCGTACTTAAATACTTAAGTCCGCCGCCGATTTTGATGTTGTATAGGTAGGTTGACCGTCTAATCGTTCGGCGGTCGGTTGACGGTCGGTTGATGGTCGGTCGACCATCATTCAAAGTTCGGTCAGCTGCCTCAGGAAATTATTACTTTGCATGTTTAGGTTTACCGAGCCTTTATTTTACTAACCACTTTTCTTTCCAAGTTCAGTCTATCTCTGTAGGCAACAGGATGGTTTTCATGCAGCGATTATTTGAAACAGCGCGAAAAGTTTCATTGTTGTCATTACTAAAGGTCCTCAGACCGTTTTAACGATTCGAGGTCCTCACCACCACCATCAGAATGGGAAAATGAATTTTGTTTATAATTATTGTGGCTAGAAAAGAATTCAGTTGATGATTGATGATTATCTCTGGTACGGCAAGAGAACCACAAGTGCTATGTCGACAAATACGTATACGTTTTAAAAGTCGGCAATACGAAGCGTTCCCTCGGGAATCACATTTCATTGACATGGCCCAAAGGATGTACGTTTTCCTTCAACTCGTCCTCTGTCAAGTTATGTGAAATATGGGAACATTTTTAAATTTTAATGCCAAATCAGACAAAAACCATGCACCCTATAGTACTAGTCTCGTAACCAGATTTACGTAAGCATTCCATTGGCGAGTCAGAGCAACATTATTATGGATACAATTTTTTTAGAAGTTATATGGGAGAAGGATATGTCATCACCTACGGATTGAACTTCCGTACATCAGCGGATACGAGTCTGCATACTGCCTTCGAGTCTTAATAGGATTCTTGATACTGGTCTTGATGCGTCCTATACTGGCAATCCGACCGTATATTGAATAGTTAGCCACGGACCGCACCAAAGTTTTGAGGTGGACCGGACCAGGCGTATCGGACTTATTTCATCGGACTAGACGGAGGTGGACTGGAGTTTTTGGGACAGACCGAACTTACCAGGACCGGACTTACACCGAGCGGACCGGAAGATTTAACGGACAATTGGCAGACAATTGCCGAACTCCGACTACGGTCCGACTAAATTCCTGTCCGACTACGAATCCGATTCATAAAGTTTTTATTGACCAATACTGTACATGTACAATGTACAGGTACATGTACATCCTTACCATCATATGGGAGGTGGTCAGTGCCTGGGAACTGAAATACATGTATAAAAGGGTAGGACACAATTAGTAAATCATGGTTTAGGAACACATTAGTGTACAGCACATGAATACACATGTGTACATGTACATATCCATGTTCCGTACATGTGATTTATTAGCTCCACTACCCACACTGTGCTTCAACGTACATGTACATGTACATGTATAATGTGTGCCATGATATATAGCTACACTGTACAGGGTGTCCATAAATGAATAGGACTGGTTTAAATGGTTATAGCTTTATATTGAAGTCAGTTAGTTAGTTGATATTTGTACAGTGTAGATGGCTTTGATTAATATACATGTAGGTGCATACATGTAAGTTGTACGGTTAGATACCTAAATTCAAATATTAAATTTATCAAGGCCCTCTGTAATGATCAATGTTAAAGTTAGCAATTAATATTTGAATAACTACTTTTAACTAGCCTGAGGTCAATTTATCTGATTTGGATTGACTAATTTTCAAGGTACTAATTTAAATAATGAGTTAAATATCATTTTATGTTTAATAACTTAAAGTCTAATTATGAAAGATAATTATAATTAAACTAATTCCTTAATTAGAGAAACATAAATTTATCACTGATCATCAATGCCTTAATTAATTAACTTCAATAGTGAGTTATTAAATTCCAAAGTCTCTTGATTGTGTGAGGGTTATCAAGTTTGATTTGTTGATTTGATGCTTAATAACAAAATGTAGCAATTGAAATAACGACATTATAGTTTGGACATTATTGTCTGCTAAAAAATAAAAATAAAAATACAGATTGTCGCACATTATTAGTTAATGTTAATTAAAATTATTGTTGTTGGTTTTAGTTAACATTAAAGGTACTCAAAATTTTGTCTGCACTATTATTATTTTGCCTTATCATTACAGTGTACAACCTTGTAATAAATTTATTAACTATTACTAGTTTGGAGTTATAACTATTAAAATCTGTCATGTTCATTTCTGGACACCATATATATGTATAGCGTAAATATAGCACTGAACAGCAAGTGAACAGTGTCTCTCACATGGTGAAAGGCCTCCATCAGCTCTGTGAAGAAGTCGACACTATTTCTTCCCATGTCGTTCAACACTTCCTGCACCCTAGCCTGAAGAGGATGTGATACTACTGACTTGTATAGTGTGGATACATGTAGGCAAGTGCATACAGTATATGTATAGTTTAAAATACACACAGCAGCTTATCATGGAGCAATATGTACAACATATAGCTAAAACAGAATCGTCTGCAGGTTGCCCATTTATCAGTCACAAGCGCTCAAAAGCGTACAGCACACACATGGAGTCGAAATAAACACTAATTTTCTCTAGAACTGCAGTATCAATAGCATTGCGCGCACATAACAACGCTGCATGGTACATGTGCAGTGTACTGCATGTGTCCCCTACTGTACAGTGTCCTGTATAAATATTTGTACCCATAAATGTACAGTTGTACACGTACAGCATACATGCATAAACATGTACACAACTGTAAGCTAACACATACATCTTGCACACACCTTTGAAATGATGCTCCTCTGAATCAAGAAGTTCAAAACTGATGGTTCGCCTTGAAAGAAATCCTCCATCAATTTTCCTGGGTCCATCTGCTCAACAATGCATACATGCTCAACAATGCATACATGTACATGTACACATGTACATGATAACATAATCATAACATCTTCACAAGCATACTGTACAAGCATGTAGTGGTCAAGTACATGTATGAGCATTGAAGGCATGCATAGAAACCACTTTTTGTACATATACGTATGGATATAACCCGATATGATAATAGTTACTAAACTACATTAATGTCAATGCACTGTAATATAACGCAAAGTAGAAATAAATTAAATAGGCCTTACAATAAATAGTTTGAGGAGCAAATGTGCATCCCTAGTGCTCTGCACATGTAAGTACATGTAGTTACATCATGCAGTTATTATCTTGCTAGGTAACTCTAAAACTTAGTACTGCACAATTTACATGTATCACCACAGTAGTCCAAAAAAAAACTGATCCATGCAGTAAACCAACTTGATCCCTCTCCTCCAAAAAAATGTGCAAACCTACAGTATGTACAGTATAGTGGACCAGGGGGTGGAGAGTTAACAGTTTATATGTAGTACAGTTGGAATTTGTATAGTAATGCAAAATTATTATGCCTAAACATACTAGTTGTAAGCACTGTCCCCACACTGCTTCTTTCTCACCTCAACTCCCCAAGCCCTCCCCCCATGAAGATGGAGTCCTGGTTATCCACACAGGTACAGTGTACTTACCAAACTTCATTAAAGCTCTTTCTGTAGCATGTAGTCTATGAATAATCTTGCTACAATGTCATTACTAAGGTGTCATCAAACATACTACATTACTTATTAGCACAATACCATGAGCATGGAAAATCATGTACATATACATGTACATGTATATATATCCTTGCATTAAATAATTATACTGAATCAAGACTCTTGAAAACAAGTTGACATAGTGGTCAATGATTCGAACTGGATCACTGGTTAGGTACCATATTTCAAAATGCTGTAATGTATGCTAATGTATGTAATGTATGCTACTAAAATGTTGAAAACCATATACAATATCTATCACATTTAACAAGTATGTTCAATCAACTATTGAAAAATTGTCTTTCATCCTGCTCTTTTTACATGTAGGTCCTATATGCGAGCTTTAGTTGAAATTATATAACTTGGAAGGCAACAACATTTTTGAACTACTGTACATGTACATGTATGCATCAACATACATGTATTAGTTTATTCACTAGCATTAAACTAGAGTTAGATGCGTTCACAGTACATGTACATGTACTGTGCTGTACTGTAGTTGCCAAATACATAGTACATGTAGCATGCACAGTGTTCGTGAATACATGTACATGTACATACATGTGTATCAATATGTTTCGCACCTACGCGACAAAAAATCGCAAAAGACAATGAAGACATCCATGGGTGTCTTTCATCCTAACAGGTTAAACACACTCACTGATGTGCCAACATGGGTGTAGTATGAAGTGAAGAAGTCCGCCAGCTGTGGATGGTGACATTTCTTTGCATGGTCTATCAACCAGTCACGCTATATTGAAGAAAGCAAATGTTTTGAAAATGGAAAGGGAGAGAGAGATAAATAAATACTGCAAATAGATATGGGTCGTGGGCAATACAATATACACTGTACACTGTATGCTGTGCTACATGAGTACAACATGTACATGTATGTGTAAAACTGTACGCAAAACACATCACACTTCGAGCGCAAAGTAAAATTTATAATGCAATGTACATGTACATCATGTATGCATATGATAGTACTTGTACATTTGTTCTCAAGCATATGAACAAGTGTTCTGAATTGAAACTCACACTTCTGTTGTTCAGAGCAGCCTGCAAACACACTTGTGCAAACTCGTGAAGGATCTCAATCAACCTTTGCCTGTGAGCTTCTTGCCCCAATCCATGTCTCTAGATAGGAATGGAGATGGACACATGAGTAAAGATAGAAACACCAACACTATACATGTACTGTACTGTGTTGCAGTTCAAAACTACAGTACAGTAGCTGCCACAGTGGAGTACACATCACTTATGTGCATGTACATAGATAAACATCCATGCACCTGTACACGTGAAGTGTGTGTTTGACATGTGCAAGTAGAAAAAGTACGGTACAAGTAGTTTAATGCACCCATGAACCACTAGATTTCGACCATTTGACCACTAGTGCAAGAATTTTTTATTTAGTGAGTGAGGTACGGTTGGAGGTAAAGGAGGCACGTATACAGTGTACATGTACATGCATGTAAAGTCCTCACCATCAGGTTGCGCTCGTCAGAGCTGCTAAGATGAGTGGAGTGGCTCCGGGAAGGCGGCTGTCTTGCGGGAGGTAACGCCTCCACTGGCTGAAATAGCTGTGAAGGGTTTGACATTCACAAGTGCAGTGTACTGTGTACTGTACCTACTGTAGCACCGTTCATCTTCACATGTAAGTTTGTGCACATCTGACCCATACAGCTGTATACAGGTGTACACAGTGTACATGTACAGGTACCTGTACCTGTACATATACAGTATACACATACATGTACAGTGTACCTGTACATGTACACCAGAACGTCTCTGTACAGCATACAGTACACATTCACGTGACATTTCCCCCATACAGCTACATGTATAC
>JABACO010000002.1:8937200-9127200 GCA_013339895.1 Ephydatia muelleri | reverse complement strand
CTGCACGAAGTTCTTTTTACCACTTCATAGCTGATATATTGTGGTTTTGTGGAATATTTGAAGCCATTAGTGTTTACATGGGACATGCATAGGAAAATGTGTACAGTACAATTGGATGCCTACCTGTGATCTTGCAGTCAGTTTTGCTCCTTTCTCTACTAATAGCTTCACAAGGGGGAGGTTTCCGAGATATGCAGCATCAGAGAGGGCAGTGCTAGACATAAGGACCATGTTCCCATTGACGGTATAGGGGCCCGACTGGGAGAAAGAACAAGCACATGCACATACACGTAAGAGTAGTCCAACTGAGCCAACATAAAGAGTGATTGCCACTTACCCTGACGCAGCTCAGATCAGCACCTTTGTCCAACAACAGCTGCACAATGTTCTGGTGGTTGTCAAGGACTGCAGCCATCAGTGCTGTCGTGCCATTCTGAGGAAGGAGGAAGATATAAAGATGGGACAGTATGTACAGTGCACTCCCTCCCCAACTCATCAAACTACAGACTCATCCCTCCTCACTCATCCCTTCTCACACCATTAGGTAAAAATCATGTCAATAAAAAAAGTGATATCTTCAAATCCTCTCCACTGGATGAGGTCATTGTCTAGTACACACTGACTTTGATACTTCATCCAAAGATCAAACCACTTTTGAATTGTGTGGGTTCAAAGTTTTAGCCCTTCGTAAAAAGAAATCACAACATTGGGCGTTTATAACTCTTGAAAGTGACCTTTACAGTAAAATACACTGAAGGATATGGTAACCCATTCAATGTTTGTGGGGACAGAATCTAGTTCAAATGCTGGTGTTTTATGTACAGTGTATGCTACACATTATAAATGTACGCTACATGTCATGTAAAACTTCCAAAGCACTACAGCTGTACAAACCATGAAGTAGCAATACACTGCACCAAGTGACAAGCTTATGTTTTTAACCTCTGAAAAGATATAAGTTACTGTAGGAACTGCACACTGTACCAAGCGAAGTGTTTTTAATCTCTAAAAACAATTGCTATACATTTACATGACACATGTACACTAGACACCATCACATCCTACATGCACATGCACAAGCTAACGTGAGGTGACTCCAACAGATGCCCTCACCTTGTCTGCAAGGTTCACATTGGCACTAGTAGAGAGCAACAGCTCCACGGTATCCAAATGACCTCTGGATGCCGCGGCAACCAGAGGCCTCACTGCACTCTGTGTGTGTCCATTGGCCGATGCCCCAGCTTGAAGCAGGAGAGAGACGGTGCGCGTTGCTGTTTCCATTGACAAACCAGTCGCTATAGCCAGAGGAGTGTTGAATCCATCCTACACACAGAGACATAAATCATGGAGATACGTACAGTACTTATACCAGATGATAGCATCTCTACAACAAGATATATGTATGTACTATACACATATAGAGTACACATCTCCTCCCCAGTTTAGGTTGTTGTTGACAGTTGGTCATTGTTGACATTATTTTCACAAACGAAGGCAAATGTTGAATGTAATTTCTTAATAGGATGTTTATTATGAAACTAAATAAATTTATGGAAACGTATAATGTACAATGCAGCAGTTAGGCAAATACAAAATGTGTTATTCACTCAAATCTGATTACATGTATCTTTAATACATGTACATGTAATGAGGTGTAAAAATAAAATAATTTGTAATTAATGAATATGGTACAATAATTTTAATTAATCTGATGATTTACAAATTAAACATTAACTGGGATGAAAGTTTCAACAATGATAGCAATACGAGCAAATTGGGTCACAAGGTGTTCAAATCATCATCACTGGAGAAAATACGTATCCATGGAATAGTACAACTTCTCAAATGGATCTTAACCTGTGTACATGTACAGTAAGCTCTCTGAAGTTCACACCCGCTAGCTCATCACACAAGGCCAAAATCTGCTGTACAGGTACATGTATTGGGAACCTACAGTGTATAAAAGTCTGGTGTAAACTGAATGACAGCACAGGCAACATGTTGCATCCTTGACTAAATATTCTATGCACAGCTACAGCTGTAGGATCAAACAAGATGACTGCCTGAACCAATTTTATCAGCTTCATCTAAAGACTGCTTTTTTCCAACCAAAAACACTTTCACCAGTGCACATTTCTGTGCAGATTAATGGCAGCAGATAGCCAACAAAGGTTCTGCATGTACAGTAATCTAAACAGAAATGTACACTGTATTTCTTTCAAATGCAGAGAAGATGGATACATTAAGAGTCATCGTGTCATATCATTTGAAAAATGTTTCATACATGTACGTACTTGCAGATGGCCTGAATATTGCAACTTGCTTAAGGCTGATCCTAATGGGTGCCCCGTGCAATGGTACTATCCAGTACAGTACAGTACAGTACAGTACACTGTACATACATGTACATGTACATGTACACAGATAAGGAATGCAGATGACAGACAAGGAATGGCAGATGTATACCACATGTATACCTGTACAGTGTACATGTACATGTATGTACAGACTCAGATTGAAAAAGTTGGTGAAGCATGTATAAGTACCTACATGTACCTGTACATACACGTATACACGTACATGTTTTCATGCATGTACATGTACAGTGTAAGTACAGTACTGTACCAGAATGTTTCTATTCTAATTATAGTTTTCAAGACCTAAGGAATGTCTGTATCACTTCAGAAATGAGCGATGAGAATGAACTCAAACTATTCTCTCACTGAACATGTACTGCACATGCCACAGTGTGCAATACAATGTTTAGGTACTTGTATGTACATGTACATATATACACACACACACATCTTATACAATGTACATGTACATAATCTATCTCACTCATCTTCATAGATACATGCACCTCACCACTCCAATTTACCTTTGTGGGAACATCGAATTTAGCTCCCTTTTGGATCAGGTAATCAACTATGCCTGGTTCTTGCAGGGTGTTCGGTAAATGGAGACAAGTCATTCCACTCTAGTGGTGTGAAATAGGAATGGATATACTGCAATGTATTGCACACTGACTAAACACAATATACAAGTACATGCGCCTCACAACAGCCAAAGCAATACTGATTTGCATGCACAAATACATGTACATGCACACAACATGCTCTCCAGTACAGTATTGGTCAAAATAAACATCACAGTTCGTCACGATGGTGCGACGAAGATACGGCTTCCCTCATTACCATCGTGTGGTTTAAGCAATAACTAGTTATCACATCGGTAGTGTTAAAATAATGCGTGCGTCATTGTCTTTTAGCGTTCTCCCACATGATGGTTTACAGTGACTATTTGAAGCTTCGGATTATATTTCTTGCCCGCAAAGGATACAAGGCGCAGACAATTTGCAAATGGTGAGAGAGGAGAAAGCGAGAAAACGTGTATCACTTTCCTAAGAGGTATGAGGAAACAAAATCGATTGGCAGATTGTGTTTCCTTATTTGGGCGAGAGCGCGCGTTTTCTCTAAATTATAAGTTTTTTGTGCCATGTCGATAAATCTCTACAAGTACTGTCGTGACCCGTTCAAGAATCATCGGCGCCGCATATATTCACACCTTCGAGTACAGCTTATAGCAGAATGTGCATCTCTGTCTTTGAGAAGTGGAGACTTGCTGAGCAAGTCTCCACTTCTCAAAGACAGAGATGCACATAAAACTTATAATTTAGAGAAAACGCGCGCTCTCGCCCAAATAAGGAAACACAATCTGCTGAGTCATGCTAACAGTGGGCAGTTGTGGTGAGACAGTTTACATAACACCACTTGCAGCGTATGTCAACAAAACAGAATTTTGATGAGACAAAAATGGCGCCCTCAGATAAAACCTTGCGTGGTTCTCAGGGGTAATCAATACACAGACTTTTTATTCCTGAAATTTACCAAGGTTGATAGTCCCTTCACTTATGTGAAAAAAAAATTTTTGTATTTCAATATGGACAGCACCTACATGTAATAACTGCAAATGGTACTTAGAAGCTGTTAAAAATTTAACCCTTTACCCACACCCCAAAATAATCATCATAGATCAGTACTGATCATGGCCTTGAATTTGATGCCAAAAATTCCTCTGTCAATTGTATTGCAGCTAAGATATGAGACTGCAAAGTTACAAAATTAATGAAAAAATAAATTATTCAGTGGCGTGTAATTCGTAAACCATTAACGTTATTAACTCAATAAATGGAAAAAGTCACATTCATATCAAGACCAACAAATATGAGAAGTTGGAGCAAAATTGGAAGACGTGAGGCACAACTCCTGCTCATTTGGTATGGAATGACCCACCATTAACACATGAACGTGACGATGGTCGGCTCCGCCTTAGGAATAGATAATTTTATTCGATCGTATTGCATAGTGCAACCAACGAGACGAACTGCGATGTTTATTTTGACCGATACTGTATGTATATTAATGCTACAAGTATGCACGGTACATGTACATGTAGCTATTCAATGAACACTGTACTGTACCTGTGTCTCACAATTTAGTTTGCTCTTAACACAATTCACAATCTTTTACTACAGTGTAATTTATTATACATGTACATGTAAGAACATTAATATCAACTTCATTCTGAGGGTCTTGATTATATTGTAGCTGATTCCTCAAAAAAGTGATTGCCAACATTGTGAGACAACTGCACATGTACATGTACAGAACACGTGTGTTTTCAAAACGATGCCAATACTTGTAACACATTAATATATGGTAGAACATGCAGCTCTCTAACTAAAGAGAACAACATTCATTTCATTTCATCACCGTGGCAATGCATCAGACTTCTAACAATATGCTTCCAACTGAAAGCAATTGCCAAATTGTGAATGTAACTACATGTACATGTACTGTAAGGCACTAAATAGGCCTACCCATTACTGCCATTAGTGATCAACTTTGTTGTATAAGTCCCTAGGGGTTATGGATACAATGATGCGGAAATTATTCATTTATCCAAATTGCACGAAAGTTTGGGGGGTGGTAGCTGCTGATACTAACAGGGCTGGGTCTCAAATACACTTGGCTACCTGCTTTCAATAGGGAATCCCAGCACAGTGTATTTGAGACCCAGAATACTGATCAGCTTCTAACCCTGTTGGTGTTACCCCCCAAAATTTACTACAATTTGGATAAATGAATTATTTTCCCATTTAAAAATATTCATTATATCCATAACCCCTTGGGACTAATATGTATACAACAACAGTTCATTACTAATGGTTTAGTGTAGGCCTGTTTAGTACCCTTTATTATACATACGAGTCCACAGCATAACCATAACAAGGCTAAAGCACTGAACTCCCATGTAGGCTGACCGAGAGAGAACAATTATTCAGAGGGGCGATATTTCATAAACCTTATACATGTCCACAGCATAACCATAACAAGGCTAAAGCATGGGAGTTCAGTGCTTTAGCCTTGTTATGGTTATGCTGTGGACTTGTATGTAACTCAGGCACTGATGTGGCTAAACGTAACAACCACACAAATGCTCACATTGTCCACAGCATTGACATTGGCCCCATGCTCAACTAGAAGCCTGACTAACTCGATCAACTGCTGCTCACAAGCCAAGTGCAGTGGTGTCCTTCCATCCTAATGAGCACACATGGAGAGAGAAAAGGCATACACATGTACATGTACAGTGTACATGCAGTAGGAATATTGTATGTGAGGGCAGCGTTTCCCGCAGCATACCAAAAACAGGGTGCTCCGCCCTGTTTGAATTTCCCAGAAAATGTATAATTAATCTCCCACTCCCATGCTGTTAATAAGTCAAAGTGTGTGTGTGTTCAATTAGTGCATCTACAGGAACAGTGTAATTAGCAAGCATCGGGAGAAAGTTGCAACAACAAATTTTAACGACTCACCGCATGTATCGTAGAGTGCGGGTACTAAGCCCCCCTCCGCTCCCACCAAAAAACATGGCCTGTGTTTGAATGAATATATTGTTGTAATTTCGAGCGCTGCTGGGCGCCGTTCTTCGAAATCTTGTTAGAGCACCATTTCTATCCAGAAATGTTGAAACAGGTACGCGCTAGCGTTAACATCGACTACGAAGATGCGCTCGTTTAAATACGAGCCTTTTTTTTTGTGGGGGTGGAGGCTTAGTATGCGTATCCTACTGTAATCCTATAACAATTTATCGATCCACGATTGTGAGTTAATATGGATTAGTTAATTCGTGACATGCAATAATCTCCATAACTCTTTTTTATGACATGTATGGCATGTTTTTGTTACATGTATGCCACAGTGGCACAATTATACATACACTGTAAGTGCATTTTATCTCGTTATCTCATTAATTATTCATGAGTGACCTGTTTGAAAAGCATTCTGCGGGAAACACTGGAGGGTGCCGCTAGGATTACACTGTACATGTACATGTACATGTAAGCAGTTTTCAATGCATTATACAATATCCAATTAAATCAGGGTTTTCTTCTTTTTATTTTATTTGAGCCCTGTTACAGTGTACTTGATTTAAATCAATCCAGCTATGTACAGTAGAATTCTAAAACAAGCCAGTGTCAACATGAATCCAAAGTATGAAATGGGCAACAATTACACTGTAGTGTTCTCAATTTTATGCGCATTTATCAACAATTACTAACAATAGTTGACCTGTACACTGTGCATACAGTACACTGTACACTTGTGTAAATGAATGTACATGTACATGTAAACATTTTAATAAGACATACAATGCAGAAGTTACGAAAATATGAGTTGTGTTATTGCAATCTGATTGCCTTTAATACATGTAGGTGTAGAGATTAAATCAAGTCCTTTACAATTAATTTATAAACATAATTGGATGATTTATACACAACAGTGTATATGTTTCAAAGTTAGAACATTTTTTGCAGTAAATATTAAAAAAAAATTAAACTTGAAAAGTATAAACCAATTTAAATAACTCACTATTACACACATGTACATGTAATTTAATACCAAATCAAATGGTTTTTTCTTCATTTCAAAGTGGGCAGGCTGATCAATGTTTATTGAAATTAGTTGTCAAATAAAATATTCAGCCTGATTAACTTTTAAACTTATCACTCCGTTAAACTTTAATAATTTAATATTGACTTGAATTAATCCTGCTCTACTTCTCTTGCACTACTTATTCCTAATTAATTAGCTCTAAAATTAATCTAGAATAACTTTGACAATAGGGCTTGAATATGTTCATTTATTAGGGTTTTGATATAGATGTAATTACTTAATCGCTTACAATATAATCTAGCTGAAGTAATAGTATTTGCCTTACTATTGTAATGCATGTATAAAAAATAAATCAAGTGCTAAATTAATTTCAACCCTGAGTTACAGTACATGTATATTAATTTAAAACCTTTGCCTTCATTTACGAACGTCTGGTACACTGTACTGTCAATGTACACTGTACACGTACATGCAAAGTGTACTGTGCATGCACATGTACTCGTACATGCATTGTTTAATGTACTATACAGCAGAAGTTGTTACTCTGCGCATGATGTACACACGGTACAGGTTGAATATCAATCATGTACAAGTACAAGGACATATTTAAAACCCCTGCCAGACATCATACAGTGTATGAATTGTCCCTCGACCTACGGCCCATGTGAGCATACAACTCACCTCCCTGGCTACATTGGTATCCGCTCCATACTGGAGAAGCACCTGCACTTTGTCAAACATGATCCCACCAATGGCCAAGTGCAGGAGATAGGACCTTTCATGCTGGACCAGCAAGAGAATGGATGGGAACATGAACATGTACATTGTACATTTAGTGACTATATGTCTACACTGTACATGTACATGTACAACTACAGAAAGCAATCTATCATTAGACACTACATGTAAGCACAGTATCCACTTAACAAAACTTTATTTTCACGGATCAATTTTCTATGTTTGTCATAGTACTTTAACAGAGCTCTTATACAATGTACATGTACTAAAGTACAATGTCACCTACAGTGTATACATGTAGTCAAGTATTCGGTTATGTGTGATCAGCAAAAAAACATTGACAATCAGAATAGAATAGCATAACAAAAAGGTACAGTACTGCAGTTTGCACATGTACAGCTGCACATGTACAGTATGTCCTGTTTGCAGGTCTACATGCCTACATGTACAGAGCAACAGCTGCCACTACACCCCACATGATCAACTTCCTTCCTTCTAGGTATACAGCTTGAGTGCTAACACACAACTCATCTACTCAGACATACATGTACATAGTGTACAATATGTGTGTGTGTGTGTGTGTGTGTGTGTGTGTGTGTGTGTGTGTGTGTGTGTGTGTGTGTGTGTGTGTGTGTGTGTGTGTGTGTGTGTGTGTGTGTGTGTGCACTGGAGAATAAGTAATTGCACTAACATTGGTGGGAAGATTGATGTTCGCTCCGGTTTGGACAAGCAACGCAAACACGTCAAATTCAGTTGGGTTATTGAATTCAGCCAGCAGGTATGGGTCACAGAGCTGCAGCCAATGTAGGACATAAGTACATTAAAACAGGTGCATGTACCCGCACATTGTGCGTACACCATGCATTTAATGTACTGTAAAGCACACGCACATACACTGTACACACACATGCGGGATGAAGTGTCCTGTGTGTTTACCTCAATAGGGCTGGTGGCTGATGATGGTGCAATAAGCTCATTTTGGAACATTGAAGTTGAGGACCCAAAATCATTGGCCTTTGCACACACATGGAAGAAAAGGTGGGTGATGATGGCAAGCAACAGTGTAGAGTTGTACAGTACTTGGACACTGTACCCTGGTGTTCGAAATTGCTACATGTATTCACAACTGAAAACAGCAAACAAGTACTTAGCTACATTCCAAGTACCAAAAGTCAAGTGGACCAGTACATCACTATTACTGCATGTGCACATGCACAACCATCATGCCCCATACCTGCGACAAGGGTGCTGCGCTGCCAAGGCTGTTGCTCTCCATAACAGAAGACAGTGAGTTTTTCAAAGAGCCGGAGGAGGAGGTGGAGTCAGGACTGCTCAGAGACGCTTCTGGCAGCACACTCCCGGGAACAAACTGCAGGGGACCGGACCCTTCACATGACGACGGTGGAGTAGTGATGAAGTCTGTAATGTGACGTGATTTTTCCCTAGAGGGATCGGTGGGGCCCTTGTCTCCAGAGGGATTGGTAGGGTCCTTGTCTCCAGAGGGATTGGTGGGGGCCCTTGTTTCCAGAGGGATTAGTGGGGCCCTTGTCTCCTAAGAAATTGGTGGGGCCCTTGTCTCCAGAGGGATTGGTGGAACCCTTGTCTCCAGAGGGATTGTTGGGGCCCTTGTCTCCAAAGAAATTGGTGGGGCCCTTGTCTCCAGAAGGATTGGTGGGGCCCTTGTCTCCAGAAGGATTGGTGGGGCCCTTGTCTCCAGAGGGATTGTTGGGACCCTTGTCTCCAGAGAGATTGGTGGGGCCCTTGTTTCCAGAGAGATTAGTGGGGCCCTTGGTTCCAGAGAGATTAGTGGGGCCCTTGGTTCCAGAGAGATTAGTGGGGCCCTTGGTTCCAGAGAGATTAGGAATGCCTGTGGCCTCAGCTGGAGAGACATTGAGCAATCCATTTCTCTGTCCTACAGTTGTGGTGGGTGAGTATTTTTTCATACAAGTATGGTGATGTACCCAAAGTGGACACATCAGGTGCATACACTGTATGTACACATGTCCAGTGCCCATGTTAGTGTGTGTCCCATGTACAGGTGCCCATGTTAGTGTGTGTCCCATGTACAGGTGCCCATGTTAGTGTGTGTCCCATGTACAGGTGCCCATGTTAGTGTGTGTCCCATGTACAGGTATACATTTAGTATGGATTAATACACACATAAAGTACACATACATGTACATGTACATGTAAATGTACAGGTGTACACATACATGTATCTGTAAATTTGAAGTCCTAACTAACCATTGTGAGTTGACCCTATTTTGTATCAAAAATTCGTGAATTGAATTTTGTAGTAAGTAGTAGAGTAAAACCTGCTATCAATGAAGCTGGTCACTGTCCTTGATTGGAGCTTCCCCCCATGCAGTGCACAACATGTGGCAAAACCTGTGTCCCGAAAGAGGGGAGGTGGTTATGCCTTAGTGTACTGTACCTGCCATCTCCTGCGTATTGTTGGGAGAGCGAGTGGCCTGGGCACTGGACTGGGAACGAACTGCTCCCCTCTCCTGGAGTCCACCAACAGAGTCGTCCTCTACACACTCTGACTGAACTGAGTACGGCATATGTGAGAATGAACACACGCACATAACCATGGGATAAAAGTAAAGTACTAATACATGTACATGTACTATACCTGTGTACATACAAGACCCAGAAGGTGCAGTTGTATAAATGTAGATGAATGCCCTGCTCTCTCTCTCCTCCACGCCCCCCCCCCCCCCCCCCCCCCCCCCCCAAAAAAAAAAAGCTCCGCAACGACTATTTGAATGGTGCAAGGTGAGCCTACAAGTAACAGAAGTATAACAAGTGTAACCATGGGATAAAAGTAAAGTAGTACATGTACTGTACCTGTGTACAGCTGTATGTACACCAAAAATTAACATGGCACGACCCAGAAGGTGCAGTTACATGTATATAGATGAATGCCCTGCTCTCTCTCTCCACGCTCCCTCCCCCCCCCCCCCCCACACAGAAAAATAAATGCTCTGCAATGACTATTGAATTGTGCAAGGTGAGCCTACTGTACATGCATAACTATTACAACTAACTAACCTCAGTTGGTTGTGCACACCCCATCCCCATACTTCCCATTTCACAAGTACTCTAGTAAAGTTTTTCTCCCCCCCTCCCTCCCTCCCTCCCTCCTCCCTCCCTCCCTCCCTCCATCCATCCATCCCTCCCTCCCTCCCTCCCTCCCTCCCTCCCTCCCTCCCTCCCTCCCTCCCTCCCTCCCTCCCTCCCTCCCTCCCTCCCTCCCTCCCTCCCTCCCTCCCTCCCTCCCTCCCTCCCTCCCTCCCTCCCTCCCTCCCGTCCCTCCCTCCCTCCCTCCCTCCCTCCCTCCCTCCCTCCCTCCCTCCCTCCCTCCCTCCCTCCCTCCCTCCCTCCCTCCCTCCCTCCCTCCCTCCCTCCCTCCCTCCCTCCCTCCCTCCCTCCCTCCCTCCCTCCCTCCCTCCCTCCCTCCCTCCCTCCCTCCCTCCCTCCCTCCCTCCCTCCCTCCCTCCCTCCCTCCCTCCCTCCCTCCCGCCCTCCCTCCCTCCCTCCCTCCCTCCCTCCCTCCCTCCCTCCCTCCCTCCCTCCCTCCCTCCCTCCCTCCCTCCCTCCCTCCCTCCCTCCCTCCCTCCCTCCCTCCCCCCCCCCCTGGGGACTCACTGATGCTTCTGATGTCACAGGCCACCTGGTGGTGAATGGGTACCTCATTGCCCGACTCACTCAGAGATGCATACAAACAGAAGAGGGTGTGAGGTGTTTGATTTGCAGAGATAAAATCACTGATTGATTCAACTTGCTCAGTATCCGTTCTGAGAGATGAGAAGTGTGGAAGGGGAGGAGGGAAGTGGGGAGGAGGGGGAGGGGAGGAGGGAAGTGTGGAAGAGTGGGCGGGAGGAGGGTGGGGAAGGGAGTAGGAGGTGAGAATGAGGGTGGGGAGGGGAGATGGGGGAGGAGCAGAAGGGAGGAGAGGAGGGTGCATAGTGAGGAAAATGTGCAGGTACATGTTATACATGTACATCCTACATACAGCTGCATCACAACAATCCCATCCCCATGGATTGCTCATTAAACCACACTTCCATTAAAGCCAACCCATCACTATAACCCAATCCCCTAAGCAAATGGGTATCCATATATATGCCTGCATTCAAACGATTGGACATCATATTCCAAAACCAGTAAGCAACAGTGTAACTATTGGTAAAACAGATTCTAGCAACACGTGAGTAACACGTGATTAAGAACAACAAGGGGCCATATTGTCCCCATAGCAAAATATGCCAGGCTACCGAGCTATGAGTGTGGCCCTGGTGCCTATAGGTCACATGGTGGTGCGTTTATATCGGACGTATTTTTTCATTCAGAGAGACACAGATACACAACCAAGAAACGTATTCCATATGATGCTCACTTTAAATTTGCCAAAGAATCAGGCGCAATGACGTTCCGCTTTTCAAGGAAAGGTATCAGCTTTCCTACCCGAAGCCGCTCCGACGTGAGAAGCGGGATAACACGCTCCACGATTCGGTCCACCGTTGATTGACGGGGGTCTTCTCTTAAGGAGCCTACGATACATGTAAAGGTATAACGTGCATGAGACGTCACAGGGATAATTGTATACCTAGAGGATATATTGCACAGACTCATTGCTTGCATGGCTTCGTACAGTTATATGTATTTGTGTGCGTGTGTGTGTGTGTGTGTGTGTGTGTGTGTGTGTGTGTGTGTGTGTGTGTGTGTGTGTGTGTGTGAAGGGGGAAACGCAGTTGTTTCGTTAGATGGAGCTTCGGCTTCGCGCATTAGCTTTGGGCTGTGCCCGATTACAGATACTTTTGTCCACAAGGCAACGCGACACATGATGCATTCACGTGTACAGCCAAGTCCTCTTGCGAACACACTCTCTGTTGTCTACACTTCCCACACTTGGTACCTGGTCCGAACAGATCTTTCCATATCTGCTTATCTTCTGGAGATAGCGAATAGCTATTATCCATGGCGTTGGTCAAGCCCTATCACAAGACCGTAAATATGAAACAATAATAAAATAAATTATTTTTAATAACATATCTTGGGTCTGGGTACGGGACTACCAGCGGTAGTCAGACTAGATCCAGCCTAGACGGTTGGAAAGGGGAGGGGTTGGCTGTAGGCGGAGCCGTCCCGGGGAGGGTGCGGGGGGGGGGGGGCACCCTTCCCGCCCAGCCCAGCTAGGGGGTATGGGGGAGCGCTGGAAGCGCTTTTTGCGTTGGAAAACCCTCCAAAACTACGTAAAAACTGCAATGAAAGTATAATTACAAAATGGTCATCCAGGGAGCCTGGATTCCCAGCAACCTCAAAGGAACCCTCCAATTATGTGTCATCCAGGACCACGGCCGACACGGCTAACTACACGGACAGACACCGATTGCGACGTGCCCAATCGCGAAAAGTGAGACTCGGACTGTCTGTATATTTTGAATTTAGCCTTTTAAGATGGTCCTGCCATGCGCGCTTCGGACAATAATTATTGGTTATTTATTGTATTGTCCCGACCCCCATCCAACAATTATTGTGAGTGCTGGCGGGATCGCCACACAATTATTGACAATAATTGTGAAATATTGTTCGATTGGAAAATGGCGGCTGTAGCAGCTGACAAGCCCACAAACAAACAACTGGCTGAAACTTTCTTCGAGATCAACGCTCATGGTGATGATCACGCGTGTCGTTACGAGGACTGTAAAAAGAAGAACAAGAAAGTGGCGCAAGTTCTCAAGAACGCCTGCAAAATGTTTCTGATTGAGCCCGAGCCAGCTGCACCAGCCGCTGCTGCCGCTGCTGATGGTCGCGTCGACTTCCAAGCAGCGTTAAAAAAACGCAAGATGGATGCAGAGAAGAAAGGCTCCAACTACACATAGGCGTCCGCTCGATGGGGCAAGGGGGGGCATTTGCCCCCCCCCTGCGTACCCCAGCTTATTAATTTCATGATTACTCAAATATTATAACTACAGCTCGTGGTGATAACCGCAGCTTTGCGCACGTGTTTATACGGTTCAGAGAGAATGGATAGATTCGTGAAAAAGGTCAAACTCACCAGTGATGCACCATCCACAACAGCAGTATGCAACTCCCCGTCAGATGCTACATTACAAAGCAGCGCTAGGCAGGTAGCCGACTATGAAAGATCACCCCTTGTCATAGTCCTAGACTCTGACTGCGAAGTAAACGAAGAAGCCATATGCATACAATCATCTGCTATGCCCACCATTCAGTCACGAGCCGATTTTGAACCTGGCGTTTCTTTTTCGCAATCGCACACAGCCAGTACAGCGTTGGCTGTAGCCACAACCGAAGTCGATCGTGACATCAACCAATTTGATATTGGTCTCTACGTTAACCGCACGAATTTCCCCGATCATAGACGGTACGAGTTGCTAACGAGCTGCTGGATTCCCCCAGAAAACTATGAATTTAAAGAGGATGCATCGGGATCTCGTTCATTTCGACAACTGTGGCTTAAAGACTACTCTCCTTGGTTGGCTTATTCTCGTCACCTAAAAGGAGCTTTCTGCAAGTTCTGTGTTCTTTTTCCTCAGAAAGTTTCAAGAGGTTTTCAAGGCGGCTTCATTGCTACACCTTTTACGCGTTATAAAGACTTTCATTCCTATGCCAAAGAACACATGAAATCAAGCTGGCATCAAGGCTCTCATGGTGATGCAACAAATTTCCTTAGCATATGTGAGCGAAAGCAGCTTTCTGTTGTTCAAAAACTGAGTGATGTTCACTTGAAAACTATTGAGGACAATAGGAAGAAGCTTTATCCAATTGTATATCCTCAATCGTGTTTTGCGGGACCCATGATCTTTCTTTACGTGGACATTCTAGTTCTTGTGGGAACTTTCAAGATTTATTGAATCTGGTGATGAAATCCTAAAACATCATATGGAGACAGCTTCACATGCTGCACGATATACATCTGTGAGTACCCAAAATGAAATAGTGGAGATTTGTGGAAGGCTACTGCAACGTGATGTAGTTCAAGCAGCCAATAGTTCTGCAGCTTCTCAATATTGGCTGATGAAACAGCAGACATATCAGGCAAAGAACAATTGTCATTGGCTGTTAGGTACATGGAAACCAATTCAGCAACTCCACGTATCCATGAGGAGTTTTTAGGTTATGCTCATTTACATCAGGTGACTGCAGAAGCAATTGCATGTGCAATTTTGGATAGTTGCTTGGAAATTGGCCTTGATATGTCTAAACTGGTTGGGCAGGGCTATGATGGGTGTTCTGCTATGGCAGGAATACAGGGAGGAGTCCAAGCTATTATCAAACAAAAATTTCCAAAGGCATTTTTTGTTCACTGCTCTTCACACAGGCTGAATCTGGTTGTTAATGATTTAAACAGCCTTAGTGTTGTGCGAAATTCTGTTGGCACAATAAAGTCTGTGATCAAATTTTTTCGCGACAGCACTATATGGCGCCATTTAATACCCAATATACCAATGCTGTGTGAAACTAGATGGACTGCTAAATATACAAGCATACGAGTATTCTTCGAGAACTTTACCACAATTGTTAAAACTCTTCAAGAATTGAGTGAGTCAGCTAGTGCTAGTGTAAAGTGTCGACAAGAAGCACATCAGTTGTTCTGTGCAGTAACTGCATCATCTTGCATAATATGCATAGTCATCATTGCAAAGTTTGTTCGGGTTTGGTTCTTGTCTTCATTGCCCCCCCCCCCCCCCCCCCCCCCCTGAAAATAAATGAGCGGACGCCTATGAACTACATCAACCTCAGCTTTATTCCGACTGGCTCTGTGGAAGTCGAGTCGCTTCTTTCGACTGCCAAGTACATTGCCACGGATTATCGTGCTCGCTTGCTGCCAGTCACTCTGGAAATGCTGATGTTTCTCAAGCACAATCGCCGATTTTGGGATGTCAGTCACGTGCATGAATCTCTGCAGCTGCCCGACAGTGAATTGTTCGATGACGATGACGGCGATGACGAGTAATGCCACCGCCTGAGGTGTTTGGCGTGCACGTGAGCAGCAGCACAATAACTCACATTTATTGTGACATCAACCAACAATTATTGTGACGATCGTGGTTCGAACAATAAATAAGTGTACATCCTTCAATTCAATTATTGTCCAGTAACAATATATTGTTTCCAAAGCCCGCTGCCATGCTCTCTGCCATCGATGAAACACACGGACGTGCACGTAATTAACAACTTGGTGAACAGCTGTACTACATGTACACGGACAGACACCGATTGCGACGTGCCCAATCGCAAAAAGTGATCGAAAAGAGACTCGGACTGTCTGTATATTTTGAATTTAGCCTTTTTAGATGGTCCTGCCATGCTCTCTGCCATCGATGAAACACACGCACATGCACGTAATTAACAACTTGGTGAACAGCTGTACTACACTATAATAGTATTATCACTTGAAACACCCATGCAAAGTATACTGAATTTTTAATTGGAGGGGGGAGGAGGGGGGGGGGGGGGTTGCCCCCCCCCCCCCCCCCCCCCCCCCCCCGGATCCGCTACTGGCAGATACGGGCATTACATTAGGTTTCATCCCCACTTTTACCTATACGGGACGAGTAACAGCATAGCATTGGAATGTGGCTTATCTTTTGTATAATCCGTTTAAGGTACTATCTGGGTTATTCACCCTTAAGGCACGGCTGTTACGGACGTGCCATTAGGTTTTACAATTAGATCGTGTGAACTGGATTACGGTATATATTGAAAATGGCGTAGACAAACCTCATTATTAAACCACCAACTTTGGAGCTATTTATGCAAAAATCAGTGAAGCAAAATAAAAACCAGTACATGAATGGTGCTGCACACATATTTAAAATACTTTGTAAGTAAAGGCGCAGTTGAAAATGGCTCGTTATAAGATGCTACAGCCTGTGCGCATAAAAGGATTTAACGAGGGGTTAATAATAGCAGGTTTTCTAAGCGGTGGTACTCCCAATCCTCCAAATAGATAAGCTTCAAAAACGTTTCACCAAGCAAGTGAGCTGCGGTGAGTATTTCTATGAATGAAATAAGTTACTACACGGTCTGTAACGGGTCTTATTTCCTATTCGACCGCTATGGTATAAATATGAATAATCGAACCGCACACCACAGGATCTATGGCCCCTGCAGTACACAGGTGCAAATTGGATGAGTTATGTAGGGTGTGTGGGTGCAAAGTTAGCACAAAACCAGCAGCTAAAAAACGATACCCGTGCATGTATCAGTGTGCTGCGTTTAGTGAGGAGCTGTTGTCAGCATTTCATATTGCAACAACCAAGGATTGCTATCAGATCCACCCACCAAGGTTTTGCAACAAGTGCTACCTCACTATGAAGCATGTCACAATAGCTGCTATACACAAGAAACCTTACAAGTGTGGTCTGAAACCTTATGACTGGTACAACCATACAATCCACAGCTGTAAGATATGTACTGGTGAATGCAATTGTACAAAGGGAAATCCCCTTACACATATAGGGATGCAGTAAGGGTATGCCTCCTTCTAAGGCACGATGGCCCCTAGCTGAGATATCTGGCAACACTCCAGCCCAAGTTGTACAGCACATCATGGCCATAGCACCATCAGAAACCATTCAAAATTCCATTGTACCACCATTGGCCAATACACAGCTACTTTCTGCTATTAGTGAGCTGAACTGTCCCATTTGCCTCAGTGTGTTGAGACGGCCAATACAGTTGCCATGCGAGAGACTTGTGTGTGCTCGCTGTCTGACTGAATGGATCCACCTGAGGGGTTCATTTTGTCCCTGCTGCTATGACACCAGTCCATTGGAGTGCACACAACTAAAGCCAGCGTCCAGAATGGTTCAGCTGCTGCTAAATGACGTGATGGTGTCATGCGCATCATGCAAGAGGAATGTGAGAGCTGCTAATTATGACACACACACTTGCACTGATGAGGTCAACAGAGAGGAAATGCAGCTTGTGCATACCGTTGTGCACAGAATGTTGGATGCTTCAAAGGAGAACTGCATTCACATTCCAACTGGAGGAACAGTAAGTGATAATCAATACAAATTGCTGTTATTTAACTTGCACTTACAGCCATTGACGTTGGCTCACGTGACAGTGCCAAAAGCCCCCATCACACAGTTGAGCAAACGCACATGTAAGCGTCATGGTGCTTGAGCTTCAACGGACACGCAACATCTTAAGTGGCAGCTCTGATGATTCTGGCATCCTCTTTGAGAATGAAGTCAGAGCACTGAGTGCAGACCAAAGGCAGCAGCTGCTCCACAGTGCTGGGATCAAGCTGAATATAGAGCCCACACAAGGGCTTGCTATCAAATCCATGATTGGCTTACCATGGTACAGGCTGAGAACCCTCAGCAGGTACATGTAAAGGAAGAAAATACAATGGTGTACATCTATTTGAATTTCAATTTCAGATGGTTGATACACTCTGGTATCAGCTTTGGTAGTGAGCAGAAACATCATGCCCTCTGAAGAGAGCTGATAGGAGACAACTTGGAGGTGGAGCTTGCTCCATTCTCTTTCAAGTTGGCTGATGGTGGTGAAGAAATCAGAGGGGCAGCTCATACCTATACACCCAGCCTCACTGCAAAGATCACCCAACTTCTGGAACAGAATGAGATGTATAATAAAAGGTAGTTTATGTGTCATAGAACATGAATGGAATTGTTTTTACTTAGGGAAAGCACACTCACATGGCATGAAGGCATGATACCAGATGACGATCGAAATATGGCTGAAGCTTGGTGGTGATAAAGGGGGTGGTTTATTCAAAATGAATTTTCATATCGTGAACACACACGCGCCAAATTCTGTGCATAACACATGTGTGTTTTCATGTTTTGAGGCTGATGACACACGTACAAACCTCCATGTGGCACTGGACAGGTTCAGAGCTGAGGTGACTGCACTTCACACCATGAAGTGGAAGCAAGTTGTTAAAATTGTTTGTATTAAAAAATACTTCTTGATCTTTAAAGGACATATGTACTGAAACTCTTTCTCAGTGGTGACTATGATTTTCTGTGTCTATAATGTACGGAACCTCTGGTGCAAATGGTAAGCTAGATTTTATAGGAAATTGTTACTACATATATTTTGTATCACAGGAAAACATCCATGCCTGTGGTGCCTAGTGACACTAGATCAGTTACGGACATCATCACCAACTAGTCGTCTGTGTGCCCGTCGTTCCTTGGAGACAATGTTAGCTGACTATCAGTGGTTTATTGCAAGTGGTGGAGATATCAAGAATGCAAAATATTACAACAACTGCATTAACGAGCCAATCTGTGTTCCTTACACATCACTCAAGGAATATTCCTGAAGCTCTTTTCTATGTTTGAGGAAGCCTGCCACAGAATCGACTTGAAACTGGCACTGTATTGTCCAACTGCTCCCCTCAGTAGATCCCAATTTGACGAGTATTCCAAGGCACTTAAAGATCTGAGCGGAATTGGAAACAGTGCGTCTTGAAGAGGAAACCTTTCAACAGTTAGCAACCTACTGTTCAATTTCTGCTGGCAACTTCACACCATTCATTGGAAGTCTCCTTGAACTCTCCAGTAACTGGCATGAGAGGAGAAAAGTGTTGGTGAGTTATTTTTTTCCAGCCGATCATAAACTTTAATTTGTTCTAAAGGAGAATCGGAGAAATCTTATCACAGAGACTGTCAACAAGGGTTTCGATGGTCCATGCATCAAGAGAGTTCAGTCTTGCTTGGATTCATTTGGTGTGTGTCGCCAACGTTATTATGGTGGGACATTTGTTGGAAACCATGTCCACAAAATTTTGAAGGTGCTACTAGTTATGGATGCATGGCAATAATGAACCATGTATTTTTACATATATATTACAGCCCTCCAATATTGAAGAGCTCTGCTCATGCATATTAACTGCAATGGCCAACTCACCAGAATTGAACGATGAGGCAGAAGCCGTTCATGCAAGGTTCCTCACACTTCTGAAGCAGTTTTCTGAGTGTCACTCCCTGTATGATTGCAACGCTACCACACCTGATAAAGTACAACACCTTGGTATGAACATACTTTCAGTGCTCATGCAAGCCACCATGCACATATTCATATTTTTATTTAACAGACCACACCATCAAGAGTTTTTTTTTGCCACCTTTGATAAGGAATTCCAAGGTGTTGGCAGAACAGTGAAGATGCACATTCTTGAATGCCATACTGTGGAATGGCTATCACTGCACCAGGCAGGATGTGGCCTCATGGGTGAGCAGGGTGCAGAATCTATCCACGCCAAGTTCAACTCCCTAAAACGTACCTATTCTAGTATAAGAAACCCATTAGATAAGTTGAAAAGCATAATGCGAGAACATTACCTAAATATAGCACCAAGTATGTCTGCCGCTGTTCCACCTGTTGAGAAAAGGAACAAAAATTAACGCATGAACCTTCGTTAAAAAGCAACTTATTCTGACGTCCATAACTCCCACATAAAATCGAGTAGTAACGTATTGACAACAAAATGTCAAACAACAAGTTCAAGTTACTATCCCATACCTTTTTCACACCAAATCATCTGGAGGTTTAGCCAAAAACACGAAATGTTCACACGACGTCTCACGAGGATCCTTCCGTATTAATTTGTATAGCGAACGTACAAAATGTTTTTATGACAAGAAAAATGCACCGACGTTTTACTAACTGCTTTCTCTGTGCACACGTCCTGTTACTTCGTGAAACCAGGCGATTACAAGCCTAGACAAAAAGGTTTTTTCCAAGGTAGGCGTTGCTACGGAACAAATGAGCCATGTTGCTAGGTACTTAATATTCACAGCGGGCGTGGACCTAATGTCCACGTTTCAATGTAATTGTAACAGCCGTGGACTATTTGTATACAATAGTTCGTAATGCCTTTTTTAATTTCTTTGTCGTAGATGTTATTTTCGATTGACTCGCGCGCAACGTACGCCTACAGCGATGTTGTTACTAATTTTAAATTATGTCGGCTAAACATCTACATGTACCACTGCGCCACAGCATTTAGTATGCAGAGCTGTGCAGAGTCTGCATATCAACCATATGCAGACGGGTATCATTGAAGTGTTCATATGCAGACGTCTGCATACGAACACTTCAATGATACTCATCTGCATACGGCTGATATGCAGACTCTGCACAGCTCTGCATACTAAATGCTGTGGCGCAGTGTACATTTTCCCTATTCAATGCTTAATAGATGTTCTTTAACTATGCACAGCAGATTGGAGCAAATACCAAGCCAAGTCTATTAAACTTGGCATGAATCAATTCAGCCCCCTGTTCTCCCAAAAGGCCGAAGCCAGCATGGTATATAGGTATTTGCCTACTTCATGATCCTCCAGGAGATGTGGGGACTGTTGCTTCAGGATGTGGTAAAAGGCTATGAACCTTGAATAGCCTTGGAATCCACCTTCACTGACTGGTATAAACCAGGTAGCCTGCCAGCATTGGCAACCGAAGTAAGAGTATTTGTATTCACTCATACATTTCATTTTCATTTAAGAAGTGGACAACCTTATCTACCAGATGGGGAATGTAAACTAAAGGAGCTCCTTTGATTTCATCTCAACCTGAAGGAATGGAAATGTAAAGGGGGCAACTTTCCCTTTCCTTTGAGGTTATCCCCCACAATGTGGCTGGAGATCTCACCAGCCAGATGAATCCCTGATGATTTCAGACACCTGAAAATCAGTGAGTTATCTTTGCTGCATTGCATTATGATATCATATCGTCTTAGAAGTCTCAATTTATTCCAAGGTATAGCAAGACCAGCCTTTATTGCCAATACCTGAGCTGGAACAATTTCAATGGATGATGAGATTCTTGCAGTAACTAGCCAACAAACATTGTCGCTCTTCATCACTGAGGGTGAGAACTTCTGTTTGGATATGAGAGCAGATGCTTCTCCACTGACATTACTTTGTATTCTCTGCATTTCAGAGCATCTGGTACTTGAGCAGGCGGCTGTGGTTTGTTGCTTAGCTTTGGTGACTTGCATTAATGTCATTGGCGGCTAAGGTGAGTGTATATATTATGTAACCTCAGTACCAGTCAAAACACTTCCTTAACTGCTCCTCCTGTAGCAAGCTTTACACACCTTTGTCGGAACTGGTAGAGATGGCCCTCTATAGCAGCTCAGCAGCTTGCTTCTCAGGTGTAAGTGATGAGGCACACTCATTCCTCTCATAATCACCACTTCTAATGTCCCTGTTGCAACCAGCACAATGTCTTCTAACATCTGATAGCAGCAGAGGAGTATCGCATTTGATGCTGGTCTGACATATGACAGATCGTCGTCTGGGCAACAGGGACAGCTCAGAGCACCAGATGCTGCTATGCACTATGTGAGGCACCTGATGCATACTAGTGCACTGCACGTCAATTCTAGTGGCTGTGAAAGAACGTTGGAACACAGTGCACACTTCAGCTTCTTTGAGATCGACAGGTTGTTCGTGCTGGCCAAAGTTGGACTAGGCTCATGCAATAAAGCTGGTGGAGAGGCAAATGTTCTGAAGATGAGCTATTAGTAGTGTACTAGGTGCCTGGCGAATGCTTCTTTCTACTTTTGGCCTTTTCATGTGTCGCACTGAAGTGCTCGCACCATGATGTCATATTATTGTATTGTTCAAATAAAGTACATTGTACCTTGCATTGATGAAATGTATGTTTGTGCCACTGAAATAGACACTGTGATGCACTCCTTCAATTCATTATGGCACTGATCGTTCTAACCATCAAATTGCTTACAGAGCAAGCAGAAACTTTCAAGATTTGTGTTAATATCATCCCTCAAAAGTGTTGATGTCAAAAGCTATTTTTAGATCCTCCTGTGAATGCATTGCATTCATATGATCTTTTGCTTTGCTTTGGATTTCCACAGCCTCTGTCCACACACTCTACAACACATGGGTACTTTCTCTATGTGGTATCCATACCTATAATCATGTACCAGGTACATGTACATGTACGAATGAAACCACAACTTGTATCGATTATTCATGAAATTCGCTCCGCTTGTTCGTGGTGATAGATAATCCGTCACCACTTTAGGTTCGTAAATACGTATTGCCACATGCCTCCCGATCACTACCGTAGTATGCTTACCTTCCAATTTTGTTCCTGAAGTTAACGTCATCTTACTTTGTAATGGCCCATTTGAAATACTTGCCGCGTGACCTTACAAAAACGGCCTGCGCGTTTTGTTTATGTGTCATGTATACTATGCGTATAGAGTGGGCATGCTAGAAACTTAAGTACAGTGCGTGAATTTGATTTCATATTTTGATTTGCAGTTTCTGGTGAGACATGGTAAGTTTTGAAACATTGGCCATGGGTGGCTATAATGAGGCGTCACTTCAAAATTATAGAAATTGTCTAATTGTACACCCAGTTTCCAGCCGCATACAACCGTGCGGCTGGTTGGCAGTGGCGTATCCAGGATTTCAGCGAGGGAGTTACTTAAGGTCAGGCCCCATACGAAAAGTGGGGGGGGTGGGGGGGCAGTCCACTTCAGGTCCGATATATGGAGGGGGGACAGTCCACTTCAGGTCCGATACATTTGTTTGGCACACAGAAAATACTTTATCGTTAATTATAAAGGGTTACAATTTTGACCAAGGGGGTAGCTCAAGCACTTCACACGCGCGCGCGAATAAACTTTATTGTTGTTTTTAATTGTATTCATTCTTCATTCTTGAGACGGAGGGGGGTTGCCCGAGCCCCCCCCCCCCCCTAAATATGCCACTGATTAGTTGGGGTACCGAGGCTAAGTGGGCGCTTTCTCAGCTTGCGTCTCACTGGCCACAAGACAAAACTGTCCAAAGTCCACAGCCACTGCAGCCCTACAGTACTGCTCACCCACAAGTTGAGACTGTTGAGTATACGTTTCGAGTGTCGCGCGAGTACACGTACTGTACGTTGGCTTTTCTATGCTCACATATGACGTAATGAAATATTGCATCCGCGTCGCTATAAACTGGCGGTAAATGGGCATAGGCCATTAGTCCATTGCAGATCTAGAATGCCAAGGTTCGAGATGGAGGATTATTTTGTTGCGCAAACGAGGGACAGTGTAGAATATATTAGAGAAAGGTTGCTAGAGGAAGGGATTGCTGTATGCATGCATGTACACTCCCCTATGTTGAATTTAGCTCTGATACGAGCACCACCCACCAACTGTGTATAAACGGCCTTGTTCTCGTTCCAGATGGTGCCGCGCTTGTGGTGTGTATCTTAGATGTGTACTAACCATCTGCTTTAGGTACAAGAAAAAAATCATGGGTTCCAATATCGTTTGCACGCACATGACATCTCTCAACAACTGAATGATATCTTGCAAGACCGGGTCATTAGACAGCTGGCATGTGTCAGCGTTGTATGCCTAAGTGTCATTGCAAGGTTAGGACTCTGGAACTATTATCGGCTGACAATCAAGCAATAGGAGGTCACTCAAATGCTTAGACTGATACATAGTTCATTGTGAACCAACCAATTGGCTGTAGGTTGCTGCAGGACTTTTTGTTTTCCATGCCACCAAGCAGAGAGGCAAAAACGGTTTAATCGCAAATGAGGTCTTGGACCTGCCACGATAGGATATTAAGTGGTACAAGCATCAATCATGATAACCATATAGCATTTTGGTTATAATCAACACATGATAGAAGAATTTTGAGATGCAAAGACATTTATTAGATGGCATGAGTAACTATGGACCATATTCAGTCATCCCACTATTTGGTAAAATGACATAATCCAGCATATGGTCCATTTGCAGCTGTAGATATATTGTCCATTAGTTGTTACATCATGTCACAACCTAATAAAGACTAAAGTTTATGTCATAAACATCACCCTCACAAAACAATACTCACATATGACACTTTAACATGACTACACACTAACATCACCGCTACCATGACCCTATCTGATGCCCACCAGGGCTAGTCACTGTCTATCTGGCCACTACCATGACCCTATATGATTACCACCAGGAACTGTTTGTCAGGCTACTACCATGACCCTTTCCGATGCCCACCAGGGACTAGTTGCTAACTGTCCAGCTGCTAGCATGATCCTATCTGATGCCCACTCTGTAACTCTTTGTCAGGCTGCTCCAATGACCTTATCTGATGCCCACCAGGAACTAGTCGCTAACTGTTTGTCTAGCTGGGGCATGACCCTATCTGATGTCCATCAGAGAGTATAACTGTTTGTCCGGCCGCGACCATCACCCTATCTGATGCCCACCAGGGACTAGTTGCTATGACCCTATCTGATGCCCCACCAGGGACTAGTTGCTTACTGTTTGTCTGGCTGCTAGCATGACCCTATCTGATGCCCATCTGGGACCACAACAGTCTGGCCGCTACCCTATCTGATGCCCACCAGGAACTGTTTGTCTGGCCGCTACCATACTAGCTTTATTAAAGCCCGACTACTTACACATTGACCAATTGTTTACTTGACTCTACACTACAGAAAAGTCAACCATCACCGACATCCATTAAATGATGATCAAGCTCTTAGTACTTCAAATGTTGCTTTCAAAGAAACTTTGAAGGTCACTCCTGAAAGGATCCAAGAAATAGAGAGAAACACACGTGAGCAAAGACACTTTTTCACTGTGGTTTTCTGTCCGACAATACCACATCACGTCTTCTGTCTTTGGATCATGATCAGTTTTGAAACGCAGGCCAGATACTCCTCCAGACAGCTTGGTTCTCAGTATAATTCAGCCAAGGAATTTTTCTTCTACTGCAACCCAGTATGGAATAGACAATGCTGAATGCAAAAATTATGAGAGTATGTAGCACACCAGCAGTCACATGAGCATCCCCTTCTAAATGTTTCTGCATCTGGTTTTTTATCAGCTATCAACATCTCTATCTTGGAGCATCTCCTGATGGTACAGTGTATGACCCCTCTAATTGAAGCACCTACTGATGGTGCAGTGTATGACCCCTCTAATTGGAGCACCTCCTGATGGCGCAGTGTATGGCCCCTCTAATTGGAGCATCTCCTGATGGTGCAGTGTGTGACCCCTCTAATTCTCAGTTCCTGTTCAGTTTTGTTGAGGTAAAATGCTAGAAATATTCTTCCATCACAAGCTTATAGTGATTCTAGCTTTTGCCGTACCTTTGACTCTCAAACGGTCTCTATGATGCTCAAGAAAACACATTGTTACTACTGTCAAGTTCAAGGCCAAATGGGGTTTGGGGAAAAATCTTGGTGTGACTTCGTACTCTATACTAAAAGAACGTACAAAGAATCTGTTTTGATGAGGCATTCTGGAATCAAGAACTTTTGCCCAAATTGACTTTATTCTATGATAACTGTGTTGTGCCTGAAATAGTTAGCCCTCTGCATGCTTTAGGACACCCTATGAGAAACATGTCAAAGCAATGATCATATTCCCGCTTGTCAATGGTAGTCAGTGAAATATGAAAAGTATACGTTGAGCACAAGAGTGAGAAAATGAATAGCTATGAGGAAGTAAGATGACATGCCCCACATTCAATATTCATAACTGGCAGACATCTGTTCTCAGTACTATGTGTAGTAAACCAAATAAGAAACACTGCTATGCATCACATTCACTACTTTCAGCATTCTCAGAATCAGATTCTAAGTCTGAAAGTTGCTTGAAGTAGGATTCTACATCCCAGTCATCTGGCTCTTCTGGAAGAGGAATCAAAACTGGTGGGAAGTTGGTGGGAAGAGGCACATACAAAAAAGATCTGGTTAGTAAGACATGCCAAAGATACAGGTATTGGGCTTTTTAGAATAGAATATAATTTCATTTGACCAATTGCTCTCTCAATATGAATACGCAGCAAAGCTATTTTTCTATCAACTTGTATCTCTTGCGGTGGTAATTGCTGGCATCCCTCCCTGAATGGCGTAATATTTAGTTTAACACCACTGTTATTTAGAAGTTCCTTGATAATGAAGGCTCTGTCAGCCATTACTGAAATGACTGCTTTTCCTCTCACAACTTCAAGAACCCACTGAGTCGAGTCAACTCCACATCAAAGATAGATCCTACATAGACAGGGGAGATGAAGAATAGCACCTTTTGGTGTAAAGGCAACCAGAAAATTATGGTGCTTATACTGACTCCACGTTGAAGACTGGAGGTGTAAATTTACATAGAATCAGTGGTCTGTACAAACATGCACAAGTGCAGTTGTATTGAATAGAATACATGTGCATGTGACAATGTGAGTGAGAGTGTTTGTACCATCATCAGACAGGTGTATTGTTTATCACATGTACATGTATAACTGGTGTGTGCAAGTATGCTGTACACGAGTGTGTGTGTGTGTGTGTGTGTGCATGTGTGTGTGTGTGTATGTGTGTGTGTGTGTGTGCGTGCGTGTGTTGCGTGCGTGTGTGTGTGCATGCGTGCGTGCGTGTGTGTTATGGAGAGGTTGCTGCCTCAATTTCAAGCTTGGCTAATTGGTGCCTGGTGCTCTGTATATACATATACATTTGCAAATAAACAAATGTACATATAAAGATCGTTTGGGTATGCTGTATACACCCAGCCCAGCTCCAAACACTTAGGGTCATTGATTTTATGCTTTCTGGTCTCAGCCTCCTCTGCTGCAGCCCTTTCAGAAGGCTTGCTGCAGTTAGGATTGAAGGAATTAAGGGAGAGGTCACTGTGATGTCAAAGACAGCATGTGTCTCTCACTCCCAAGTATATCCGCTGGCCAGGTATGGGTTAGGTCAGGTGTATGACCGCTGCCCAGCTCTACCCTCACTCCAAGGTGGACATGATGGCAGAACTCAACAAACACGTTGCATAGATGATTGTGGCACCTGCTTTACAGGACAAGGGTGAGGAGATTAACTAACTACTTGTACTTTGTACTCAAGCTCGCAATGATTTTTTTTTCACACTGCCAATCAAACACTATACAGCCTGCATAATGGCCGCAGAGCTGTACATGTATGTACCACATTTCATATAATTGCATTGATCTTAAAACCCCATGCAGTGGTTGGAAAGCAACTGATGGTATGTGTGTATGTAACCAGTTCAGCAAAAGGTCGCGGCATGCAATCACTTTTAGAAAAGCCTACAAGTATAAGATCTGCAAATCTCTAACACACACACATGCGTAGGTATACATGTAGCTGCATGCCTACAACTTTGTCTCCCTCTCCTGGCCTCTCCCCCGCACACTCTAATCGTATGCCTCAACGTACATGTATGTATGCCAGTGTGCCCGATGTATCCCAGGCTCGACCTAATACACATGCCTTCCCATATCGGAACGCCCTTCTCCAAAAGCCTTGTCAATGTGCGGGTGAGCGTGGTATGGCATGCGTATGTATGTGCGTGTCACAAAGGGCAGATTGAAAGCTTGCGTTTGTCTACTCGGTGGCATATACAATAATGGTGGATTGAAAGTTAGGTAGTATGCATGTACAAGCCTTCTTATAGCCATACAAAAACGCAAGCGTATCGGTACACACACAGAGTATTACTAAAGTACTGTAACTGACCTTGTGTATGAAAAAAAAGTGACTTGAGGTGTTAGTTATAAATATCTTGCAGATGAGCTGTTATTGATATTTGCGTCAAATTGTGTATTAACGTTAACGTGATGCTTATCCAAATGGGGCGTGGATGTTACAAGAGTATCGCCATATATGGTATTGGCCGCCATTGTCAATGACCGTTATGTCCAGGAACCGGCAGGTTTAACTCTTTCGCGGGCAACAGCGCTATACTGCGCCGCAGCTGCTATAATGCCACGTTTTATTTGCTTGTCAAATTCCCCGAAGCTGTTTAATGTTTCCCCAAAACGCTTCACGGCGCGACAGTGTACCGTATGCAGCCTTGTATATTGCACCCATACTAATCGATACTCGTCTGCACTCGACACGTGGGAAGTTTTTCATACGTCACGAATGCGGCGCCATGTATACGTCTCAGAACGAACACTTCGCTTATACACGGCTGTTTGCGGCCATACATTTTGTGGACACTAGGTTATTTACCTGAAATATTGAAATGATTACTTAGAGCCTTAGCAACGCCCATGACAACCCCAGGGTTGAACAAAAACGTGAGCCAGCACAAAACAGGTTCGTTATTGTCACCTTTTGAAAACACGAAATAAAGCCAGCATCATTTTTCTATTTACAGTGCTTACCTCATGCTACAGTTTCGTTGCCACGGCGCGTTATAGGTCGTGAAAGCGGGTAACTCGCGATGTACCTCCCCTATTCGAAGCGAATTATCTACGTTCCCAACCGATAGAAAGTCGAAATCAAAGCTGAATCTTGAAGGACTTAGAAGGTACTAGCTTATAATTGTATGTGCTAAAAGCCAACTTTTTTTTTGCCAGGGATTTTTGATATCAAAGTTACGCGAGAAAAGCGATCATGTCATCGCTGGTAGGAGTGTCGCTGCCACATTTTGTGGAGCCACGGAGAGTAGATGCTCCTTTACCATTAGCACCAATTGTCGAACTTTGTCAGGAACTGAATGGTACGTCCTTTGTAGTCCGTTGAACTTTGCATGTATGGATTCAGCCCCCTGTGTTCTCCGAGGAGGCCAAATCCAACATGCGTTTTCCTGCTTTCTGCAGGTCAGCCTTCGCTGGTTCACCATTGCACTGGTGTGTGTGTGTGTGTGTGTGTGTGTGCGCGCGTGTGTGTGTGTGTGTGCGTGTGTGTGTGTGTGTATGTGTGTGTGTGTGTATGTGTGTGTGTGTGTGTGTGTGTGTGTGTGTGTGCCATACTCACAAGCCTTAATGTCCTTCCTACAGGTTTGACACAGTAGTGCCTGGATCAATAGTGTTGCTGCCTTTATCTGTGGTGCAGTTAGTGGAGTATCCATGAAGCAGCATGGACATTTGACCCACTACAATTGAGCACCTTGAACACCTTGAACCACTCGACCATGCAGGCAGTGCACACCAGTGCCCTACATGGGAGCTCCAGAGGCTGGTGTAAAATCCTCAGGTATATGGGACACAGTAGTTGCTCCAGGATTGCTGGATTGTTGGAGCTGGCCATTAAGTGGTCAGCCAGTAAGGATTCAGTGGGAGGGGCTTTTGCATGCATGCCTAAAATTATCTTCTGTGGGCTGTGGACAACTGCAGGCAGGGTGATAATGTATGGCAAATCAGAATGTAAGGTGAACACAATTTACTACTATCCCCCACAGTCAACAGCAGGCAGCACAAGTTTGCAACAGTATAGCAGAACTGCTGTAGAAGCAAGGAGGGTGAGTTTTAACTATGTCATTGCTGGTGTTAATAGCAAAGACAGTGTACAAATGAGCTGCAACCTTGGCAGATGTATGAACTCCTTGTTTTCTTTTTCCTAGCCTCCACCAAGAAGCGACCACGCAGCTCTTTGACTGTCGTTTAGTGGTGCTCCATCCAAAACCACACCTATTATTCATAAAAATACTCGTGTCCAGTTCGGTGTTAAAAAAAAAAGTTGGCTAGTTGTGAACATGGTATATATGCTCTCCCATGTGTGTTGTTTAGTGTTCTTGCTTACCGTCCTGTTCTGTCGGTTGGTTCGGTCGTACACCAAGCTTGAAGTAGACCCGCCAAAATTACATAGGCTTAAAAACGGGCTGCGCATAACTATTAATCAAATCAAAAGCTGTTGCGCGTTTATCATATTGTTGACTAGACTGGTAGGGTGTGTGCGGGAGCTATTTGTTTCAACAGAATTGCTTACAACACGTATGGTATATGGATCGCCAAAAACAACATGTATAATGAGGTACGAACATCACAGCTTTAGGGGCGTATACCGTATTGTCTAATTATAAACCTAGTGTCCAGCCGCAAACAGCCGTGTATACTTATACGTATGATATCGTGGTCTGCATATGGATTCAGTATATTCGTCATCACCTGTCTGCATACTTCAGATGAACGCGTGCAGACTCTGTACACGTCATGTATTCGAGTCGTTTCAAATCCATTTTCTGTTCTGCATACTTGAAGGCTAGTGCTTAAACCCTGAACCACGCCAGCAATAATTCAGAATTTAACGGCAAACTTTAATCAAATTACAGCTGAAATACAACTTGGTCAAAAAATAAACAGGTATAGTTCCAAGCTGGCGATCAAAGTCTCCATCACATCCTGCTGATGTAGTTAGAAGGGCACTCTCCGCCTAGCAGAGGCCTCTTGGAAGGCGAGCACGAGCCTCTACTACTCTCGCGGCGCTTGTCGACGGTTTCCTTACAAGCACACGCTAAAATATTACAGAGGTTATGCACAAAGAACTCAGCATTTACTTACTCTCTGACCGCGGTGGTAGCTAGCTTATGCTTTACAATGCTATCGTCGTCATCCCCTTGGTTGGCCATGCAGCGAAACGTTTTCATTTGGCCGTAGTACACCCTGGCGTCGGATCAAGAGCTGTGGTCAGAAATGAAAGTCATAGCATGCCTACTCTGTACCTGCGTTTCTTCTTTTGCCGGGGTTGGTCACTTCCACCCTTTCAGTCTCGATGTACTCGCTTAAATATCTCCTGACCCTGAAGTTATTGGCACGCGCACATAATCCACATGCACATATACAACGTACTATGCTCTTCGCGTAATGGCGTTCTATTGGTCGGCACTGTGCTGAAGAGAACAAACATGACGTAAGCATGTAAACCTTTGTGACAACTTGAAACGCCGCCTAACTGCATCTACTGAATCACACACTTGTCCTGGTTTGACACAAGCAACACCTACAGTGTAAACACGCACAACTTACCAGGCCTAGACTGCTTAAGTCCGTTTGGTATGCCTTTATAACCTCCGCCTGTCACCCGCGTTGTCCGAAACTCTCTATCTTGCACAGTTGCACCTCACTGATTCGTCAGCTATATAGTGATCAAAATCAACAATCCGATTTCTCTTACGTTGGGAACGGCTCCATTAGTACTGTCTCCACAGATAGCCCAGTAGTCCAACTTTCCTTTCCTCCTATTTCGTTGGGAACTCAACCAAGTTGCCTATTTTTGTTTCCTTTGCTCGATCGTGCGTCGTCACCTCCACTAATGACCAACACGTGCAAAACTTAAAACCGAGCATGCGCAGATAATGATATCAAAATTAATTACTCAAATAGGCCTACAGGCTACACCCGCTAGAAATAGTCACAGATGTAGGTATCAGAAGTTTACAATGATTATAGGGATCCAATAACTTACCTGTGAGTACGCGACTCGGTCGAGGTAATTATAGTAGCCACACTCATATGAATGCGTTTTCATGGGTGTGGTTAAAACTGCCTATATTCCTATTTATTGCGCACTATCGTAATTTACGGGCTAAACTGCTGCTCGCGATATGGGTGCGATACGCAGCCGATACTTAGCCCCAACAATACCCATCTGCACACTGCACTGGACATTGACATATCTAGGTACGAGTATGTATATTGGTCCGCACATGTGCATGTCTGGATATGTATCTGCATACCATGGCGTGGGCAAACTCTGCATATTACTGCATACGATACTATGTCACGCAGTGAGCTTATTCCTCACAACACCGCAATAATTGACAACGTCCTTGACACAGAAAACTATGTTCTTCATGATTACGGCTGCAGTTACCAGAAGCCGTGATCGTGAGGAAGTTTAAATTTAGTATAATGTTTCATTATTGCTGTATAGGTGTTTGTAAACAGCATTGAGTATTTTGATAACCAGATAAACTTTTCCTCTGAACAATGTGTTGACTTCAAATGGGGAAATTACAAAAAAGCAGCGCGATATTGCACTGTTGCATGTGAAAGAGTTAAGGTAAAAAAAAGTAAAATACATTGGTGCATAGTGGACAAAAATCTGTTGCCGCAAGTGAACAATCCAACATGAATCAAGAGTTATAGCTGGTGGAATAATGTAATTAGGTCAGAAAAAAAACTGTACTTGTCTATGGAAATCACTATTTCGCCTCCAGGAACCTAAACTTTCAATATAAAGGTATTTTCTTTTTAGAATCTAAGACAGAGGATTCTGAGCAACAAGATTCCGTTGCCGCAAATGAAGTATCGTCATGGAATAGTTAGTAATTGTCTAGTATAGGTGTTTGCTGTACATAATTAATAGCCCGTATTCTTGAATATTAACGGATCACGGATAACTCACAAAAACAAACAAAAAGAATCATTTTATATGCACATACAACAGAAATCATGCGATGGAATCTCAGAAAAAAAAAACTGTAACTTTTACAACTTTGGTGACCGCTCATTTATCCATATGACCATTTTCTTGCAAAAAGATTGTATGGTGAAATTCAACTACTAGTATACACCTCATCACGCAAGTCACCTATACGTTGCACTAGCATGCTCAATTAAGTCTGTCCAAATATATATCCTAATTAATAGTTAGCGCTTCCGTAAGTTGCACGGAACACATGAAGAGAAAAACCCTTTTCAACACTGACGACCACGGGCTGGTAATCCGTACAAGTAAACCTTTCTGAGTAGCCGTAGACTAAACGGAATGTCTTGGGCACTCCTACTTCAGGATCTCCAATCGCCGTATGCACTCCTCCCTCGTGATCAATCTGCATGGAGAGGCAATTCTATTGTACACGTGCACTTGTACAACAAATCAACGATCATTGATATATATAAGCATGCAACAATATCCATTCATGAGCATGCAGGACTCACTGCATTATATTTCACCAAGTTATTGATAACGGCCCGAGTAACATCATTGTTGGAATGGCTAGGTGAACCGTAGGTGGCGCTGAAAACAATGAGCTGACGGCCGGCTGGAACACTGATGTGCACTGGTTGGTAGTCTTTGCACGTGAACTCTGTCACGACGCCATAGGTTAAAATGAACTTCTTTGGAACGCCATACTCTGCAATTTCAAGGTACAGTGTAGATATATGAGCCACTGTACATGTACATGAATACATGTACATGTATAGGCAGTATCGGAAAATAGAAATTATAGAATACGTGTACGCTTGTCAGTAATGTATGGGATGCATGTACATGTACACAGAAAGTATTTTTTCCGTTTAATAAATTCATCGAGAAAGCAAAACCTGTGCACGTTTGCACAGGCTGCATCGAATGGCCTGGTTTGGCTGATTTTGCTGAAACTGACGTTAAAGAATGGTTATTAATAAGTATACATTTGCATTCAATGAAGTGCATGAGTGCAGGTACGCGTACGGTTTAAAAACTTACGTGCACAGCTCGCGTATACCCAGGCTCATTACCTCCTATATCCCTACTATATAAGAGCAGGCACAAATGACATGCCAATTAAATTTTGCCCGCCAGTTGACCACAAAACAAGCTGCTATACATGATAGCAGTGGTGTAAACAACTGCACGGCTTAATCGTACAGTAGCTTAGGAAATATGATGTACATGTACATGTAATAGAAAAGAAACTGTATCCATCTTTACTTTACCAGGATCTCCAATGGTAGGAATCGTGTGAACTCCTCCGAAATGGGAAAGTGTGTTACCCACTACGATGTCTGCGATTTGCTTTGTCACATCCTTAGATGGGAGGGAGGAGGGGCGGGAGGAGTGAGGGGTATATTAACAGATACATGTATGTAGTACAGCTAGGGTAAGCATATTGGCAAAAACTGTTCATGTGACGCAGGTGGGTTGGGGAGGGGGGGGGGGGGGGAAGAGGTTTGATCTAACCAAATGATGTCTCCTCTCACCCTCCACCCCCCCCCCCCCCCCCCCTGAATCCACCCTGTTTACCTGTTAGAGCGCGTGCGCATACGCGTACACACGCTCACCATGCCATTCATGCCCTCAAAGATCGTTGCTTCCGTCAGCCTGCATGTTCGTCAATTTACATAGGGAGATATAGACTGGGTGACAGATAAGACACGCTTACGCTTACCATTTCAATATTAAAGGCCTGGTGACGAACAGATACCGTATTAGTCGCGTACCCAGACCCAAGTACGTCACAGCTGCGGATGGATTACATCACCGCTACGCTAGAACTAGGGCATAGGTTTATCACGGCGGTTTGCTTTCATTGAACGCGTGGAAAGTAGGCCCTCCGCCCCGAAAAAGTGAAATGATTTACGCAACGAACCTGACAATCGATGTCCTTTAGAACCAGCTATGTTACTAAGTTCTTAAAACGCATTAAAACGTAAAAGCCACGATAAACACCTCTGACCTTTTTAAACATAAATCACGTGCCCTGACGTTGTTGACTGTCAGCTCTGGCGCTTCGAAAGCAATTGACTTACAAACGGTGATCGCCGACTTCGTGTGTTCAAACAAAAATAACGACACTCAGGAACCGAGATAGAACAGACCCAAACTATCACGGTATAGTGAATAGAATGCTATATCTGACAAGCTAACGGTGACGCATTTTCTGAAGTAGTATTCAAGTCTTTTGATAATCCGCCATTTTGTCGTGCTTTGGGGGTTGGAATTGTTGCAAATATTTAACAGAATGTCATCTCACGTTTCTCATGGTATTAAATATTTGAATGTGAGCTGCATTACACAGCTATAGATTCTTTACTCTCCTAGCTAAAGGGGGATGATGGCAGCTATCAGTTGTGGTTCAATGCTTAACCGATTATACGCGGAATTGTAACATTTTTCATGCATGGTATCAGAATACGTTCGTACTGTTATATACCGCATGCATGCATGGCGTGGAATATTTCAGAGAGACAATTTTTTGAGATCTTGTCAGTGAAGTTTCGTTTTGCAGTGGTTGTGATCGGCGCAACTCTTTTGAGCGAGAGATGATCATTTGTGTATAATGTCTCTGATTGAATGTAGTTATGTATGTACATAGCTGGTAGCGCGTAGGTGTACGTGAGTGGACTTTGTGTTGCGTGTGGGTGCATACATGGTTGTACGCTGAGTATACTTAGGGATGCATTGGTAGCAAACGCTGAATGTACGCCGAGTGATTTGGCTGTGAAAAGAGCCGTTCTCGCTGTCAACAACACAACCAACGCCCACAGCCATAATCGAATAACTAGAAGATAACTTAAATAACGTAACTATTTTAATGTCATTCATTGCAAATGGCTACGTTTTTAAGCCAGATTTCTTTGAAGGCATTTTGTTAGCGATACACTGCACATTGGCACAACAAGAAAGATCTCCTACGATAAAGTACTGATCGTACTACTCTCTTGTAAATTTCTGGGACATAGAAATCGCACAAAGCGAAATGGCTGACCTAACACAAAACAGTTTAAAATATGGCGTCTGTATCGAAAACACCGTTTCCTTTTACCGGACAAAAAATCCAACTCGAGCAAACGATGGGGAAACGGCCACTCTTTACAATATACCACGATTCGTAACAATTCATAACCAAATGAGAGAGAAATTTACCAAAAATCATAAATGGTAATTTGTTTACTATCCAAGATCGTAGTGAAACCAAAAAGTCACGTGATGTGTAGTGTTTATGAATGCTAATTGGCAAACAATTATGTAACAAACGTGCGTTGTCAGATTTTTATTTCAGTGTATATCAATCAAAAAACATTCAAGTGAACCAAATTCACATCAAGAAAAATTTTAGGATCAAGTTCCACGATTTCCACTGTAAGAGTGCTCATCTCTTTTGTTTGATATCAATCAGCCTTCAGCTGCAAATTGCAATGTTTGTCGTGGTACTGCGGCTAGTTCTTAAATACATAATAATCTTGTGGCACGAATTAAAGGAATACATGAGAAGAGAAATTAAGCCACGAACAAATGATGAGCTTATTGCTGGTATAATTGTATTTTGGCATATTGTCGATATGTAACATTGCAATATTTATTGCATGGAGTGGAATGTATCAATTACTCAGATAAGCTAAGTACACAGTGCAAAAAGTTTGTTTTACGACACTGTATATTATAGCGTATATTCGAATATACGCAGCAATATAAGCTGTCTGCGTATTGAACATTATAAGCAAATGCAATATAGTCAGTCACGTGCGGTTTCTGGTATCTTAGCAAACCTTTGAATTTCATTAATGTTACACGCTTTGGTGAACCGCGCACTATTGTAATTTGGGCTTTGACCTTCCGTAAACCAGTCCTCCGCCCCCCCCCCCCCGTCCCCCCATTCCCCCTCCCCCCTTTGCAACTGCTTGGTTATAAAACTTTTCTTCGCACATATAAGTGGTACAACACCAAACACAAATATTCAAACACCATAGTGCCTTAAGACAGCGGTTCCCAAGTACTAACTTAGTGTGACCTGATAAAGACGAAAATATAATAACATTTGGCGCCAATTGAAATGGCCATACTTACCTCTAGTGATGGACTTGTTGGTGCTGTCGTTGTTTTAGTTTTGACCTAACCAAATGTGCACAAATTAAAAGAAAAATACATTTTAGTGCCCCCAGCATACTTACCAGTTCGAATAGAAACGCTGCAATGAAGGTAGCAAAGCCATTGCGTACTTACCTCAGCAGAATCGACCCGCGGTTGTGATAGCCGAAACCCATAGTCCTTGAGACAGCGGTCCCCACGTACTAAGTGACCTGATAAAGACGAGAACATAATAACATTTGGCATCAATTGAAATGGTCATACTTGCCACTGAGTAACTTACCTCAGCAGAATCGGCCGCTTGTGATAACCGGAGACCAACCCCAATAAAGTGCATTGCACACAAATTGTGAGCCGCTTACCGTATACTAGGCTTGCCTTCAGCAGGTTGATGAGGCTGATGTACTGCATCACAAACGCATCCCCAAAATAACACAAACGTGATAAGCAAAGACACGTACCTTTCCAGGCCACACTCACACAGGAACCCGCCAAAATTAGCCATCACGTGCAATGGCATACTCTAATTGGTGCACTTTTAAATTTGTTTATAAATAGTGAAAAACAACGATAACTGTGTATAACAGCACTAACCTATTGTAAAATATGACAAGTAAGACTATCACCTATTTCTTGAACTGGCATAAGAAATCTTTAATGTTACAACATTTACAAGCCTGCGTGAAATTGTAAAAAACAATACCATACTTTCCATATCATTATGTACTGTATATCCATGCCAAATTGAGCAATAATGGTAAGAATGAAAATGGTACACATTAACATTACTGTAATGACACACACTTGCACATACATGTCCACACGCTCGCGGACACACACAGCACATACACGCAGATGTCCACGCACACGCATAAACACATAACACACAGACGGACAACATGACAGATGTCCACACACACGCATACAGACAGATTTTCACACACACGTATACACAGACAGATGTCCACACACACGCATATGCACAGACACACACACACAGACAGATGTCCACACACACATATACACACAGACAGATGTCCATCCGTATCTGCTAAATATGAGGGGCTTTATCTTCTGAGGAAGTAAGGTGGCTTCACAGTGTTTACGATGCATTATATCCAAATTCAGAAATTGCTTACATCCCCATGGCTAATGAAGTGTTTTATGAAATAGACATATTTGATGAACACTTCACATCACTGACAGTAAAATCCAAAGAAAATCACTCTCCTGTTGTTACATAAAGGCCTGCATCATTACAGCAGAATGCATGGCCCTGTATGTGAATTAAGTGCTGGAACTATTCAGTATACCTTTTTCCCCCATACCATTTCAATAATAATATCATCTTAAGGTTTTTGCCACCTTAATTAAAAACGGTGGATCATTTACATAATGTCCTGTTGTGCAGTGTGGGATACAACTGTGAAGTTTGACTTTGAAACAGATCATGTACTATTGCTCTGTCCAACGAAAAATAATATCCATCTATAAATACTCGAATGCATTGGCTATGTGATACGTAATCTATGCGCATTTGTGTGTGCGATGTAAATATATGTTTGCTCAGTCATGACATGGTGTAATTGTGATCAGTTCTATGTCGACATAATTGTGATTCTATATCGGCATGCACTTTTGCATTGCACTCGTTTGCCAATTGATAGGAATGTCACGTCCCGTCGAGTGAAGAACTGTGCATCCAAGCCTGCATGCATATCTTACTAAATGAATTCGTATGTGTATGCATGCAAATGTGTCAGAAGTATGTGCGAGTGTGAGCATGATGGGTTTGTATGTAGTATGTAGTGTGTGCGAAGTGAATTTATAAGTTACATCGATCTGTATATAGCTAGGCTCGAATTCCGACTTCGGCATTGAGCGTGTCAACTTCGGTTTGTACTGACTGTCGCATGCTAAGTACTAAAGGCAAGCGCCGGCTCCTTAGTAATTAGATGCTTATTAACGCTTATACAAGAATTGATAACTCGCACACAAATATACACACAAGAATATGTGAAACTTGAATATACACGGTGGAATATACTTACGGGGGTATATTTTGTACACTTCATTGTGCCTATATAGACAGTGACGTATTTAACACTTGCGGATTCTTGAATATACGCCGTCTTATATTTTATATATAGTACTCAGGCGTATATTTTGCGTATTCTCAAATATAAGCAAATATACCGTATCGTATATCTAACTTTTGCACTGTGGTAATTAAGCAATGACGCATATAGGGATATGTATATAGTTCAATTGCATGCAGTAACTCATGTTGGTGCCAACGTTGACATCGCAACATTTGCTATGAGCGTATTGACCCTGATGTTCGTATCCCCGTCCGGTGAGGGAGTCAGACCGTATAAATTGAATTTTAGTTGCACATCAGGACGGAAGCACAGGCAGTGATCGAGAGGAGCCGCCAAAATGGAACATGCCCAACTCATCTCCTTTCTTCAGGTGATCTCCGGGCTTCACTTTGATCTCGCAACTCGACACCTCCGCCATCCCCACTGCAATAAAGCACATTAGACCAATGGCCGGATTCTTGGCTTCGATAAAAACTAGCGCACGCGTCGCGACCGCGGTCAAGAACCCCTGCGTGTTATTCGGCCCCGAAGCATCGGGGGAGTTGTCAAAAAAAACTCTGGGACTGGCTCTCCAGGTAGTAGGAACCGTTAACCACATACGTCCTTTTCACGGTGCCTGACACCGGGCTGTGCCACCGGTGGTAGCTGAGGGCACTGAGAAATGCCTGATATACCGTTCCGCCGACAAACTGAGGGCTGTATTCATCCCAGTTGAGCATGTTTTCCAGCGAGTAACGCTGTTCCTTGAGCCAAAACTGATCCGACAAGGCAACGTTTTGGCTCAAACGGTAGGGTGCCGATTCGCAGGCATTGACGATGACGCTATCATCATCTGGATGGCTTACCGGTCGGACGCCATCTTGGAACCCGCGGACGAAGAATTCGTCCCAGCAAGCAAAGCCATAGTACTGATCATGGGGATTTGATTTGAATATTTCCTCAAATCTGTCAAAAGGGCCGACTTCCTTATCACCAAGGGCCTTGTTGATTAGATCGACAATCCAACTCTGCTGAGCCAGGCGAGGGAATGTTCATTATTATCGACAAGGACGTATCGCGAGTCTGGTGTCTTCAAAAACAGCGCCCAATAATTTAAGATTCTTTTGAACTGCTGGTTGACAAGGGCATTGGCAAAGACAGCGTATCCCGCAGTTGTGGCCATCGGCCAATTGAGTAGCGCATTGATTGGAAACCCAATCAGCCCGGCCGGTTTCTGACAGTTGGAACTGTCGAAGTAACATTCCGGCGCTGTCGTCATGATCACGTTGAGTAGTTTCAGGAACTCTTCAAAATCCTCGACTTCCGGCTCCCAATCCAGCGGGGTATTCTCCCTGTGAATTCTGGCCTCGGAAAACATCTTCGTGACGTTGTGGTGCAATACCTCGTCGTTTGTATACCATATGCATGAGTTCCTTGATAGGAGGGACCAGTTCTGACTTGCTTGCATTCGCGGCACTCCTCAGTTTGCGCATCCATTGATCAATGTGTCGTGGTTTCTCCGGTAGGTACTGGTGGCTCGGCAGATCATTTAGCATATTACAACTTCCTATTAAAACCAGTGGCAAGAAATGAGAGGCCACACCAAAGTATGATCTTATAACCAAATTATTCATTACGGTAGCGGTTACTCTCAAAAACCAGATTTAATTTTAATAAGTTCAACTGCTATCGGTGTACACACCCAGGCAATTTATTATTATTATTTTGTATCGTATATAAAATTTATGAACTCTTTCATGGGCAACAGCGCAATATTGCTCCGCAGCTGCACTTTTTTTAATTTAACGTTTTATTTGTTTGTCAAATTCCTCGAAGCTGTTTACCAGGAAAGTTTCCCCAAAACGCTCATTCCTCACAATCATAGTTGCCATGCAACGCCCTCGACACTGTTCTTCATGATTACTACTTCAATTACCAGAAGCCGTGATCATGAGAAACGTAAATTAGTATAGTGTTTCATTATAGCGGTATTGGCATTTCGGGAACACCTCACATGGAGAAATGAGCGGTCACCAAAGTTGTAAAAGTTACATTGTTTATGTTTCTGAGATTCCATCCCATGATTTCTGTTGCGCATATTTAGAAAGACATAATATGATTTTTTTTTTGTGTGAATTATCCGTGATCCGTTTTTATAAAATATTCAAGAATACGGGCTATTAATTATGTACAAGCAAAAACCTGTACTTGATAATTACTAGCTACTCCAAGATGATACTTCACTTGCGGCAACGGAATCTTGTTGCTCAGTATCCTCTGTCTTAGATTCTAAAAAGAAAATACCCCTTTTTTATTGAAAGTTTTGGTTCCTGGAAGCAAAATGCTGCTTTCCGTGGACAAGTACCATTTTTTCTGACCTAATTTCAATTTTCCACCAGCTATAAATCTTGACTCGTGATGGATTTTCACTTGCAGCAACAGATTCTGGTTCATTATACACCATGTGTTTTACTGTGGTGAAAACATATATTTCACCTTAAACCTGTTGGTTCCTGGAGGATTTATATTATAATGGTCATTGGTGCTCATGATTCAATGATTATTATTAAAAATGGCGGAAATGCCATATGTGGCGTTACTCTTGTAACACCTCGCTCGTTCCCCGGCCCCATTTGGAAAAATTAATAAGCATCAGTTAATGTTAATTGCATAATTTGACGCAAATAACAGTAACAGCTCAATTTATAATTTCTGCAAGATATTTTTAACTAAGACAAAACATGTACATGTTTTTGAACATCAGTTTTGACTTTGTGCACAAATGGAACGCTCAATAGGCAGAATTAACAAAGCAGCGCACCGGCCTGGCTGAATTTGCACAAATCTACCGTTTTACAGTTTTCAGGCTCTCAAGCGAAAAAAAATTTCAGGCTCTCAAGCGAAAGTTTAGCTTTGAATGCATGTACATGTATGGGAGAATATCGTTATCTAATAGAAATTGTAAGGTCTGCACATGTGGTAACGTTTACGTAATACTAAAACCACCTTTACCACTGCTGATGTAATCTGGCCTACCTTCTCAACAACCTACCAGGCTTCCCTTCTCCAAGAGATGCCAAGGTGTCTTCTCAATAGCCTCTCTCCTCTCCTAACCACAGTCAAACTAAATGCACATCATGCATTTGGTACACTCTTAAAACACAAAAAGCACACGCACTAGCACAAAAAGCATACATAAACTATCTTATCAGTGATAATTAATCATGGCCATATTAAATTGTTTTAACAAAAAATGTATACACAATACTATATTATTTATTCAATTACAGCTAAATGAGAAATACAGTACTAGTACTATAAAGCGACCTTCAAACGAAGATCCTTTCTCTGGACAATGTACAGGGTCCAGTCTCGGTCAGAGTTGGGTGGTTTTTTTATCCACCTGGTAACCTTAGAGAATGACCCCTAATTGCAGTGGCAAGTGTAGCATTGTGTAAACTTACCACGGGTGCAGACCTTACAGTTGTGGCTAGATAAGAACTCCACCTGAACACAACAGCAAATAAAAAGGTGAGAGAGTTGCTCCTTCATGACAGAAATTCTTGGCGATGTACATGTACATGTATCTTTTGAACACCAGTTTTGACTTTGTGAATAGACGGAGTGCTCAATTGACAGCGCACCCCACTGGATTAGCGTCTCGACATGTAATTATCCACAAGAAGCAACTCAACCGTTTCTCTGCATTTTTTCAGGTTCTCAAGCAATATGTTTTTTTAAATATTTTAGTTTATTTAAATAATAGAGTTGAGCTTTCTTGCCTTAGGAATACATGTATAGGAGATCTGCCAGAGAAAGTGATATCCATATCTAACAGAAATCATAAGGTCTGCACCCTTGGTAAAGTTTACATAGTACTAAAACCAGCAATCTGACCCTTGACCAGCGCTAATGCCTTCCCATACAAAAGTCTGCTCTCAAACAGCTCCCCTCCCCTTCTCATTTCCTCTCCTACACCATGGTACATGACAACACCCCATATCTCACACACAACACTAGTAGCACACTCCTAAATATGACCAGCACATACCCAAGGTTACGCACTGATCATGGGGATTTGATTTGAATATTTTCTCATTCTCAAATCTGTCAGAAGGGCCGATGACAGAACTCAACAAACACATTACGCAGATGATTGTGGCGAGTGATGACACCTGTTTTACAGGACAAGGGGGAAGAGATTAACTAACCACCTGTACTTTGTACTCAAACTCACAATGACCTTTTCACACTGCCAATCAAATACTATACAGCTGCATAATGACCACAGTGCTGCTGTACATATATGTACCCCATTTCATAATTGCATTAATCCCAATAGTTGGAAAGCAACTGATGGTATGTGTACTGTACATGTAACCAGCTCAGTAAAAGATCACGGCATGCAGTCACTCTTTGAAAAGTCTACAAGTATAAGATCTGTAAATTTCTACCACACACATGTGCACATGGCTCTATTACATATCACAGCATGCCTACAACTTTGTCACCTCCCCCCCCCTCCCCTCATACACTGTAATCGTATGCTCCAACATATGTATGCCAGTGTGCCTTGATGTATGCCCATTTCTAGGCTTGGCCTAATACATAGTACCTTGCCTTCCCATAAGTCTGAGGTGAAATGTGATATAGTTTCATAGCACAGCACAGTGAGCAAGCTAAATAAACTATAAAGGTGTTTAGTCCTGCACATACACACATGCATAGGCACACACAAGGTGCACACTTACCTGGACTTGCTGCCATATCCAATGATATCCTCTGTAGAAGAGAAATTGCTCTGATTGCCATGTAGCTATCAGATCTGCAGGATATACATGGTTATTCTGTGTACAGAGGTCTGGTATGTGTGGGATCTGGCAGGTGGTATGTACAGAAAGTGGACTAGAGGGAAATTTCTTATCTATTAAAGTACCAGTAATACATGGTAACTATGTGTTAATGTTGTGAAGGAGGGTGTGTGAATGTAACACAATGAACCTTGTGTCACACCTATACCACTAGATGTGGCTGCATACGGCAAACTGTTCATACGGAGGCAAGGTTTATACTGCTGCAAGGCCGCCCCAAAGCGTACCACAGACAAGCCCATTGGAAGCAATTGAAGAGTGGTCAGGCCAGCAGAGAGCAGGGGAACGATTGGAGGGAGAGGGGCAACCAGTCTCCTGCCCACCTCCAGAAGTCTATTAACCTATTCCCTGCAATCTGAGGGCATTATTTGGGTCAGGATGATAGGAAAAGCACAACAAAAGCATGAATTGTCAATATCAATATTCATTTTGTGCCACTGAAGTTTTGCCCTTAATATTCAAGTTGAACTTTGCTGGTTCATTATGCCTTTAGCTAGCTGGTAAATAGCCTTTATTTTTGAAAAAAGTATGACTTTCTAAAATCATACTTTACATGGACAAAAGCAATGGAATCTTAGAATCTGAAAATTTATTACAACTCTGGTGACTTTGTTCGTCCCATCTTTTTGTTCGAATCCAAATGCATTAGGCTATTAGGGAGATGGATGAACACAATAAATCACCCAGGACAATTACTAAGCTTCCCTGGATATCAAAGCTAACTACCATCGATAACTAATGTGTCATCCATCCCCCCTGTAGGCCTACGGTCTTTAAATGGAATAGCTAGTCCATATCTGAACGCCCTTCTCCAAAAGCCTTGTCAATGTGTGGGTGCATGTGTGTGTGTGGGTGTATGTGCGTGTGCATGTAAGTGTATGCGTGTGTATGTGCGTGTCACAATTGGCAGATTGAAAGCTTGCGTTTGTCTACATGTGAGCGTTTGTAAATGCGTGTGTAAGTGTATGCGTGTGTATTTGTGTGTCACACGCACGCACACATAAGAGTAGATTGAAAGTTGGGTAGTATGCATACAGAGATAATATATATTATCTCTGTGTGCATGTACAAGCCTTCTTATAGGCATATATATGCATAAACGTAAGCGTAGTCGGTACACACATAGAGTGCAATACGTACTATAGTAACTGACCTTGTATAAACGTAGAGACTCCACTTGAGGTGTTTTGTCTTAGTTATAAATATCTTGCAGAAATTATAAATTGAGCTGTTATTGTTATTTGAATCTCAATTAACATTAATATGGTGCTTATTAATTATTCCGAATGGGGTCAGGAGACGAGCGAGCGGTGCTGCATGAGTAACGCCATATACATGTATGGCATTGACCGCCATTTTGAATAGTAATCATTGAATCATGGGCACCAATGACCATTATGATATAAATTCTCCAGGAACCGACAGGTTTAAGGTAGACAATATGATAGTAAAACACACTGGTGTAGTAGTGGGCCAGAATTTGTTGCTGCAAGTGAAAATCCATCACGCATCTAGATTTATAGCTGGTGGAATACTGTAATTAGGTCAGGAAAAAGGTACTATATTTAGTCTACGGAAAGCACTATTTTGAATCCAGGAACCAAAACTTAAGGGGGTAATTTTATTTAGAATCAAATGACAGAGAATACTGAGCAAAAAAAATCCGTTGCCGCAAGTGAAGTATCATTTTGCATTAGTTAAGTATAGGTTTTTGCTGTACTGCACTTATTCTTGAATATGTTACTGAGAAAACAGATCACGGATAATTCACACAAAAAAAAATCATACTTTGTCTTTGCACAACAGAATACATACAACGGAATCTCAAAACAAAAAAAAAAAGTAAACTTTTACAACTTTGGTGACCGCTCATTTCTCCATATAAGATAATGACCCGAGAGTTCAAAACAGCGTGTAGTTGGGACGCAGTTGTTTTGTCGTCCTTCATCTGCTCTACAACAATGGCTTTACCTCCGCCGTTATCTTCGACTTACGTCCACTCCCATGCTGGCTTTCTTCCAATCGTACTATCCGATTTGAACTTCTTATCGTTTAAACCTATCGAGAAAAAGAACAAGATACGCAGCTTTTTGTAGTAACATTTTGAAGATAAAAGAACCACACTGACAATGACGCATGTGTGTCAGGAAGCGAGTACTTGCACATATCCAGAAATGCGCGGTCAAAGGGAATGCGGCTTGTACACTCGCGTATACTTCCGGATAACTCCCATAGAAAATGAATGGCTGTTTATAAACTTGATTGTTAATTCATAACGTAATAGGTTACAACTTTTTTTGGCATCAATATTGCTTCAGATACGTACGATCTTGATTTAGCTGAACAAATAACAACTGCTTTGTATTGAAAATTGTTGTAGTTTTTGTGAAAAAGGCACTTTCCATAGAGATGTATGGAAAATCAACTTTTGCACGCCTAATTAATGTATTCTGCAGCTCATAATTCTTACACCAGTTTAGATTCAGATTTTGTGGGCCCCCAGAATAAGAGGTCATGCAGTTGTATTATTTTTAGAGGTATTTGAAAATTTTTACCTAGTATAGATTTTGGCCATTTGAAATTTAAACTGTTTTGGGTCACAAGGACTAGGATTCAATTAGCGCCATCTTGTTAAGTGCTTTTAATGTAGCTTCCATGGATACAGATATATGTATGCAACACGATTAATTAACTGGTACGTTAGCTTATAGTATGGGTTACTTAGAGTATACGTATACGGAGTACTAGCTAGAGCTCTATAGTATAGCTGGCTCGAGCTCGAGTCCAGGACATATATTCGATATTCGCTGGCTGTATCAAGGACTACTAGCTACTAGCATTAGTCGCTGGCTGTACCAAGTGAGAGTATACATGTAAGTGTGTGCGCGTGTTCTGTGCGCGCGTGACACGGCGGTTTGCTCTCATTGAACGCGTGGAAAGTAGGCCCTCCGCCTCGAAAAATTGAAATGGTTTACATGCTCCATAGCAACGAACATGACAACCGATGTCCGTTAGAACCGGCTATGTTACTAAGTTCGTAAAACGCATTAACACCTAAAAGCCATACTAGAAGTGACAAACACCTCTGACCTTTATTTTAAGCATAAATCACGTGGCCTGACGTTTGTTGTCTGTCAGCTCTGGCGCTTCGAAGCAATTGACTTTCAAGCGGTGATCGCCGACCTCGCGTGTTCAAATGACGATAACGACGCTCAGGAACCGAGATAGAACTGACCCAAACTATCACGGTAAGGTTAATAGAATGCTGTATCTGTTTTTGGTACAAGCTAACGGTGACGCATTTTCTGAAGTAGTTTTCAAGCCTTTAGAAAATCCGCCATTTTGGCGTCTTTTGGGGGTTGGCAAGTGGATGTTTACTATTTTGACAGAATGTTATCTCGCATATTAAACACTCCAAAGTGAGCTGCATCACATAGCTAAATATTTTTTACTTTCTTAGCTGGAGGAGGGATGGCAGCTATCAGTTGTGGTTCAATGCTTAATAGATGTTCTTTAACTATGCACAGCAGATTGGAGCAAATACCAAGCCAAGTCTATTAAACTTGGCATGAATCAATTCAGCCCCCTGTTCTCCCAAAAGGCCGAAGCCAGCATGGTAGGTATTTGCCCACTGTACTGCTTGATCCTACAGGAGATACATTTTAATGTTGTCTGTTGCTTCAGGGTATGGTAAAAGGCCAGAATAGCCTTGGAATCCACCTTCACTGGCTGGTATAAACCCTTCATGCCAGGTAAGCCTGCCAGCATTGCAACCATGCTTTTAAAAGTAAGAGCATTTGTATTTCACTCTTACCTTTCATTTTCATTTAAGAAGTGGACAACCTTATCTACCAGATGGGGAACGTAAATTAAAGGAGCTCCTTTGATTTCATCTCCACATGGAAATGTAAAGGGGGCAACTTTCCTTTGAGGTTATCACCCACAATGTGGCTGGAGATGCGACACATCCTTTCCTCACCAGCCAGATGAATTCAAGCCACCTGAGTGAGTTACCTTTGCTGCATACATTTATGATATCATAACGTCTTAGAAGTCTCAATTAATTCCAAGGTATAGCAAGACCAGCCTTTATTGCCAATACCTGAGCTGGACCAATCTCAATGGATGATGAGATGCTTGCAGTAGCTAGCCAACAAACATTGTCGCTCTTCATCACTGAAGGTGAGAACTTCTGTTTGGATGAGGGCAGATGCTTCTCCACTGACAATACTTCGTATTCTCTGCATTTCAGAGCAGCTGGTCCTTGAGCAGGCAGCTGTGGTTTGTTGCTTGGCTTTGGTGACTTGTGAATGTCATTGGCTAAGGTGAGGGTAGATATTCTGTAACCTCAGTACCAGTCAAAACACTTCCTTCCTGTAGCAAGCTGTACAACACCTTTGTCGGAACTGGTAGAGATGGCTCTCTTCAGCAGTTCAGCAGCTTGCCTCTCCTCCTCAGGTGTAAGTGATGGTACACACTCATGCCCTTCATAATCACCATTTCTAATGTCTCTGTTGCAACCAGCACAATGTCTTCTAACATCAGCAGAGGAGTATTGCATTTGATGCTGGTCTGACATGTGACAGATCATTGTCTGAGCAACAGGGACAACTCACAACGCCAGATGCTGCTATGCACTCTGTGAGGCACTTGGTGCATACCAGTGAACTGCACACATCAATTCTAGTGGCTGTGAAAAAACGTTGGAACTTCAACTTCTCTAAGATCAACAGGTTGTTCACGCTGGCCAAAGGTGGACTAGGCTCATGCAATAAGCTGGTGGAGAGACAATCTTCTGAAGAGGAGCTATTAGTGCATTAGGTGCCTGGCGAACGCTTTCTACTTTTGGCCTTTTCATGTGTCCACCCACCCACATGCACGGAAGTGCTCACACCATGATATCATACTATTGTATTGTTCACAAGTACATTGTTGTACCTTGCATTGATGAAATGTATGTTTGTGCCACTGAAATACACTGACTGTACACTTGTGATGCACCCCCTTCATTATGGCACATATTGTTCTCTCCATCAAATACTTACAGAGCAAGCAGCAGGATGTGTGTTGACATCACCCCCCAGAAGTGTTGATGTCAAAAGCTATTTTCAGATCAGTTGTGAATGCATTGCATTCATACCTGATCTTTTGCTTTGCTTTGAATTTCCACAGCCTCTGTCCACACACTCTACAACACTGGGTACTTGCTCTATATGGTAATTATCATGTACCAGGCATATATACATGTACGAATGAAACCACAACTTGTATCGATTATTCATGAAATACGCTCCGCTGGTTCGTGGTGAAAGAAAACGCGTCACCACTTCAGGTTCGTATACACGTATTGCCACATGCCTCCTGATCACTACCGTAGTATGCTTACCTTCCAATTTTGTTCCTGAAGTTAACGTCGTCTTACTTTGTAATGGCCCCTTCAAAATACGTGCCGCGTGACCTTACAAAAACGGCCTGCGCGATTTGTTTATGTGTCATGTATACTATGCGTATAGAGTGGGCATGCTAGAAACTTAAGTACAGTGCGTGAATTTGATTTCATATTTTGATTTGCAGTTTCTGGTGAGTCATGGTAAGTTTTGAAACATTGGGTGGCTATAATGAGGCGTCACTTCAGAATTATAGAGTGATACCGTAAATTGTCTAATTGTACACCCAGTTTCCAGCCGCATACAACCGTGGTGAGTGCGTGCGTGTGTATGTATGTGAGTGCGCGCGCGTGTATGTGTGTGTGTGTGTGTGTGTGTGTGCAGTTTCCCCCCCCCCCCCCCCACACACACACTTTATTATTCGTGAAAAATAATTTCCAACGTAGTGAAATCCAGCTGTCATTGCGACCGCCTAATCATGTTTACAACTATAGTGAAATCCAGCTGTCATTGCTACCGCCATTTTACTACGATGGCTGCATTACCTGTTCTCGCTCTCGCTCCTGCTGTGTTTCCCACTCCGGATCTCCACGACTTCAAGTATTCTGACCTCTTCAAGGCTACGGAAGACGAGATAAGTGCAATTGCATGGTGCCAGAACAACGGCCTCATAGCTAAGGACAAAATGTGCGCTTCTTGTGGTAGTCCGACGGCATTGAGGGAAAGAGATACGGTCAAAAATAAGGGGTTCAACTAGCAAGCGAAGCTCCAGGCGCGCTCCACGAGGAAATCGCACAACTGGAATTACTGAACACCAGCAGGCAGAGAAAAGAAGGAAGAAGGAAGTTGTGCGATTTCCTCGTCCTTCCTCTGATTGGTTCTGAAAAGAACCGTTTTGATCGTCCAAATTAAAGCAACATCCTCGGCACCGCCCTCAGCCACGATAGCGTCGATAGTTATTAATTTTTTACGAGCAAATTATTTATATTTATTTCCCAATAACTCCAAAATGGCGACGTTACCAAGCTGCTTTTCAACTTTTAGCTGTTTTTGTACGTTGCATTGAACGATACAAGTACGTAAGGAGGCTGATTCTATACCACATGCATCGCTCGCTTAATACTGAAAATTCGGAGCGATTCCGCACTTGCTGGAGAGCACAAATCGACGAACAAAAAAGGTAACAAAAATGGTACATTTTGGACTTTTGGTGTTTTAAAACCGTAACGATTGATCGAAATTAAGTTGGACGCGTAAGACTGAAAAGGTAAAGACAATGATGAAGTGTCTATAAACCTAATTTAGCTGGAAACCACCCAATTTTCAGGGGAAATTTTTTTTTTTTTTTTAAAGGTGGTGACCTCAGGTTTTCTTCGCCAGGTGCACAGTTTTGTAAGACAGATGACCAAGTGAATGGCCATGGATACTCGCTATTTGTTATCTCCTGAAGATAAGCGGACGTGGAAATATCTGTTCGGACCAGGTACCAAGTATAGGATGTGCATGTGTTAGCAAGAAAGCCTTGGCTATTTACATACATGCACGTTGTACAACTAGCCTAATGACGTCCCATGCACGACGTAGGCTCCTTAAGAGAAGACCTCCGTCATGCAATCAACGGTGGACCGAATCGTGCATGGACCGCGTTATCCCGTGGAGTCGCTTCGGCTGATACGTATACCTTTCCTTGAAAAGCGGAACGTCATGCATATTGCATGCGCCTGATTCGTTGGCAAATTTAAAGTGAGCATCATCAGAGATAGTCTGGCATTATAAATGGAGTGCCTTGGTTGCGTGAATTGCGTCTCTGTGTCTTTCTGAATGAATAGATGCACGCGCCGAGAACATGCCTAATCTTATCCGCGTGCACCAGCCTAGCATGGTAGCCTGACATCCTAGCAGTATGGCAAAGTATATCTGTTTTGATCGATAGCGTACATGTATTAACCAAGGCCTTGCTTAAGCCCACAAATCGTTTTGGGCTATTGTAAAGTAGATTATGATGTAGTAATAAATAGCGCTGCAGCTATACAACAAACAGTTAACTAAAAAAAAAAAAAAAAAAAGACCAATGCCCGACAAACGTGCTTACGTATGCATGATTTTTTGGGGGTTAGTTTTGAAAAACACTTATGACACCGCAGGGGCGTACGCAGGGGACGAACCTCCCTTTTCGCCAGAATATGGGTGGGGAAAACCACGCCGACCGAGCCATTATACATATAGGACCATCCCGATGATTAACCGCGTGCGCACGTGAGACTTTAAGAAGTCAGTTTGCATCTGTCATTCTTCTAGGATTTTTTTTCCACAAACAATTTACATAAGTCGTCTACAGTGTGGAAGTTACAATGAATCAATGCTAGAGCACTTAAGTTTGGAGGAGATTGCAATTGGGAAGGCAGAGTATCGACTTCAGCTGGTTCTTTCTGCTCTGACTCGGAAGGTACCTCAATGACATTATCATCTATATCATTGGCATACGTAAAATATGACAAACTCCCCCAAAGTCACGTTTGAAACCATGTTTTACGTCCCTCTCTATGCCTGTACGTAGTTGCTTACCAGGTTCTACGTGTGCTCTTTTGGAAAAGAAGGAATTTGTCTTATGCAACTTCGTTATTTCATCGTAGCCGAATTATTCAGCGAAATGTACTGTCTTGTTGACTTCTCAATAAAATAATGGTACTGCATCGCCTCCCGCACCCTCCCCCTAGTTGATCCCTTCCCTATATGTAACCCCCCCCTTCTCAAAATCCTGCGTACGCCCTGTCAAAAGCTACAAATTGTCACAAAACAAAACTAAAACATATGCAACATCACTTGTTCACACTTTGCAGATTAAACAATCGCCACAATCACTGTGCTACAAGTTGGATATACGATAGTGTATACTCTGCGTATATGCTAAATATACATATGAATATACACATGCTATACGCAAAGAATACGCATTGGTATATTTTGCGGATAGAACCAGAATCTCATGTCGTATATTTTGCGTATACTCGATACTATCACGTGCGCTTATTATGGGTTTGTTAACATATGTCTCCGTGCACCATGTCCGCTTCCGTACTCAGCACATATTTGGAAACGTCTCCGAATCTGTTCACTGTATACTAGCTTGTTTCTATTTGTGTACTCATGATCAAATTTATAATAAAATTATCAATACAATCGATAAAAGAAAACATAAAATGCGTTATAACGTTCAAGCTTTCTCTCGAATCATCCAGGGTTGTGCAGTTGGTGGACTGGATGCGTCTAAGAGCGGTCCTTCAACTCTCTGCTTCTATGGATGGAGCCTCGAGTTGCTAGTTCCTTTTATTCGTTCATCCAAGTCATCAATCAAGTCATTTAGCGTGTCAGAACGTCACAACGGACGGCGACGTTGTAGAGTTTGAGCGTTCTGGTCGTCGCTCTCCTCTTCTGACATCATTGTAGGCTTGATGTCCCCCATAACTGCTTCTCTTCTTCTATCAGCATTTGGCACCCTTTCTCCCACAACTACGTCACAATAGCCTTTCTTCTGTCTGCATAACAAACCTTTTTACCAAATGCTACAGCAGGAAAAGAGCATAACAAGACATAGGTAGGACGTACGCTGTTGAGCTTAATAGCCTTCAATTACCCTGAGTTCGCTTGTACCACCTAGTAAAAGGAGGATATGGTGGTAGGGTGAATAAATAGGATTATGAATTTAAGGCTCTACCTTTAACTGTAGCGACAATAGCGTGAAGGTCTTCATCGAACTCTGCCGCGATACATGGTCGTGATTGCGTTAGAAAAAAGCGCACAATCGCTTACCTTTCATCAAGCCGAACTGAAGTGCTGATCTTCCTTCTGACTGCTAGAATTCTGAAATATGCCTTACCTATATTTCAGTGGGGCTTCCACCATATCCTTGCGATGCAATACAGCTTCATCGATGTGTCTTAGTATATCAGCGACGACTTGCTATTCCATGGCCGGTGAACTTACCTGAAATCCAAGTCCGCGGACGCTGCGCTGTCCTGGCAATTTGCCGGGTGAGGCATCGTCAAAATGTCTTGGCATAAACAAAATGGTTTACGAACTATGAACATCTCAATATACTTTTGGACTAACCTGACGTCCGTCATCCAGTTCTTTCTGGTGTGCTGGCAGCTGCCTGATATCCCTGCGACCTCGATCGCCCACTCCGCGTGGTAGTTTGGCGCCAAATTACTAGTACACTTGTAATTAATTTAATAAGTTTATAAACGTAGTCTACATGTATGACAAATGTCGTTTCAAACTTTCAATTCACAAGATAGTTTTACTATCTATGGTATCACGTATGTGTGGGGCTTGTGAAGTGCACTAATATTCACGGTAATCCACTTCTGAAGAAACGCGTAGCTGGGTTTGCTAGACTATTTTGTAGTTATGAGATTAGCATGCATCGTGCTATTTGTGTTCTGATTGGTAAGACGCTCGGTAGCCGGTTGAAGTTGTGAAGGGTATTCCAGTGTCACGTAACCACAATGAGCAGCTCAGCTTTCCCATGATGATATACGTATATAATCTATGGCACAAGGTGGGGGCGTGGCATAATAACAAATACAGCCGTCTATATAAGTTCGATCAGATGCATAGCTCCTCAAAATGCTTTCTATGCACCGTCACATGGTCTAGAGCTACAAGTGTATGTTGTATGCATCTATACTTGTACATGATCAGCCGCTAATAGGTATTAATCATGCACTGAACAAAACATTAATGTGCATGCATTGCATATTATTTCTATTAATATTGTTATTTTATGTTTATGAATCTTACAACTGCGCATGCATCATGTAGGATGCAAACCTTGAGGTGTTGTTCTAACTGTGCCGGCATTAATTCATAATTCGATACATGCGAAATGAATGCACGCGCGTTCTTTATTTTTATACATGATTCAATCCGATATGTGCTATGTGAGAGAGCTGTGATAATCATGACCCAAGTAGAAAGTCATTCAGAACTGCTGCTTCTATGTTTATGCATACTTATCACATGGTATACGCATTGAAACATGCTTTGTTGGGATTTTAAACAGGCATTCAGGTGTTAATCCTGGGTACCCGATCGCGAGCCCCTTTTCCTTTTGCATGTGATGATCATGACCCATGTAGAAAGCCATTCTGAACTGTTTCCCCTATGTTTACACATACCTATTACATGGTATAGCCATTGAAACATGATTGGTTGGGATGTTAATATTTATAATTGATGTTCCATTAACTCTCATTTTGGTCTTTCTCAGGGACTGTAGGTTTATACTGAGGTGTTCACATCTTTATATTAGGCTGTTCTAAGTGTTGAAGGTCGTAACAATCTCATTGTAATGTCCATGAACCATGTGATGGTAATGACCACGATACTAAAGTTACACATGCGTTAATCAATATGTACATATATACACGCATGTGCTGATGTACAATGATGATGGTCTGGTGTCAATAGTGGTGTGATGTCAAAGCTTCCTTGCCCTTTAAAGTAGCCAGCCATGATGTCCTGAATTGAGACAGAATTTAGGGCTCTATTCCACATTTGAACAGAAACACTATGACTCACGTGGCGGTAACGCCCACTTCCGGTCACAGGCTCATCTTGGGGATGGGTCACTCTCTTCACCCTGCAATGTGGACTGTCGTGGTGAGATGCTGCTCTGAATTGTGACAGAGTTTAGAGCTGAATTTCACATTTTAACAGAGACACTATGACTCACGTGGCGGTAACGCCCACTTCCGGTCACAGGCTCATCTTGGGGGTGGGTCACTCTCTGCACCCTGCAATATGGACTGTCGTGGTGACATGCTGCTCTGAATTGTGACAGAATTTAGAGCTCAATTTCACATTTTAACAGAGACACTATGACTCACGTGGCGGTAACGCCCACAGGCTCATCTTGGGGATGGGTCACTCTCTTCACCCTGCAATGTGGACTGTCGCGGTGACATGCTGCTCTGAATTGTGGCAGAATTTAGAGCTCAATTTCACATTTTAACAGAGACACTATGACTCACGTGGCGGTAACGCCCACTTCCGGTCACAGGCTCATCTTGGGGGTGGGTCACTCTCTGCACCCTGCAATGTGGACTGTCGTGGTGACATGCTGCTCTGAATTGTGACAGAATTTAGAGCTCAATTTCACATTTTAACAGAGACACTATGACTCACGTGGCGGTAACGCCCACTTCCGGTCACAGGCTCACCTTGGGGGTGGGTCACTCTCTTCACCCTGCAATGTGGACTGTCGTGGTGACATGCTGCTCTGAATTGTGACAGAATTTAGAGCTCAATTTCACATTTTAACAGAGACACTATGACTCATGTGGCGGTAACGCCCACTTCCGGTCACAGGCTCATCTTGGGGGTGGGTCACTCTCTTCACCTTGCAATGTGGACTGTCGTGGTGACATGCTGCTCTGAATTGTGACAGAATTTAGAGCTCAATTTCACATTTTAACAGAGACACTATGACTCACGTGGCGGTAACGCCCACTTCCGGTCACAGGCTCATCTTGGGGGTGGGTCACTCTCTGCACCCTGCAATGTGGACTGTCGTGGTGACATGCTGCTCTGAATTGTGACAGAATTTAGAGCTCAATTTCACATTTTAACAGAGACACTATGACTCACGTGGCGGTAACGCCCACTTCCGGTCACAGGCTCATCTTGGGGGTGGGTCACTCTCTGCACCCTGCAATGTGGACTGTCGTGGTGACATGCTGCTCAGAATTGTAACAGAATTTAGAGCTCAATTTCACATTTTAACAGAGACACTATGACTCACGTGGCGGTAACGCCCACTTCCGGTCACAGGCTCATCTTGGGGGTGGGTCACTCTCGTCACCCTGCAATGTGGACTGTTGTGGTGACATGCTGCTCTGAATTGTGACAGAATTTAGAGCTCAATTTCACATTTTGAATGTGAACGTGAAGCAAACCACTCATACCCATCAGTCACTTGACCCCTACCATTGGGGTGGGAGCTTAAACAGCAAACCTTGCATCACATACACTTGAATGTGCAGACATGAAAGTTTGTCATTAGAAGCAAACCACTCACCTGAGATAGCTATACCCATCAGTGTCACCATCAGACAGTCACATCCCCATTAGAGTCACATGACCTCTACTTGACCGGGTGACAACTCTGACCAATTTATACACCAAACCATGTGTCACATATCTACACAGATAGACATGAAAGGTTGTAAATTGCATTATTAAATGCAAACCACTCACTTTAGATAGCCACACCCATCAGAGTCACATGACTCTTAGGAGACAATTGGGGGTGACAACTCGACCAATTTGAAGCATATACACCAAACCTAGCCAGGAGATGGGCGAGGGGTGGGGATGGGGGGGGTTGTTGGGTCGGGTCGGTCGAACGACCCCCTCCCGACGACTACCATCCACTACAAGTTATATATAGAAATGGACGGCTCCCGGGTGTGGTACTAGGCTGCCATAACTCGGACCTGAAGCGCCCCTTCCCCTCCATTGGCCCAGTTGTGAATCCACCGCTCGCTATAAGTCGAGTCCCAAACAGAACGATGTCGACACCCCGGCCACTTTCAAGTGGCTGATCCTGCATTGTCCGAATCGAATATTACGCATATGGTCCCACTACAGCTTATAATTCTGGCATCAAAACTATCCTATTTTAACTGATCACATACCTTGTAAATTTTTAGTTGAAGGTATAGGTATTCGAATTTAAACCATCAAAATAGTTATAGGGTTATTAAGAAATTTAATGTTTTAAATTTGATAATTCATATCTACGTGGATATCGAGCATACTGCCTACGACTCGCGCTACGAGTCTTCATACGATTCTTGATATTTGCCTCTTGATCCAAGTCTATAGAGGCGTTCCCATGCTGGCAACTACCAATTCCTTTAATACCGACTACGAATCCGATCCATAAAGTTTTTATTGACCACTACTGTATGTCCACAATGCTCTACGTTCGAAATCACATTGGAAACATACAGCCATACATTCTTGATCGAGAGGTTCAAACTTATAATCTGAAGAGTCATATCAAAGTCATTTCTATTTTTACGTAAGTTATCTAATTTGCAAATTCATTGTGGTTTGTGTATTCTTAATACTTCGAGAATACGCGCAATGAATAATTGTCACCTGTGGATTCTTAAAATATACCAGGTGGATATTCGTAATATACACTACCCTTGGTATATTGATGGTATACGCAAAATATACGCAAAAATATACGCTATCGTATACTACGTTTTTTGCACAGTGCAAGTTAAAAGCTTTTAAAGTTCTGGAAGAATATGAACATGCAGATGTAATTGACCCGTGGCGGAAGCCCGAAATTCGGTTTTCATGGGATAGCTACAACTGCCGCAAACAAGAACATTTATACATATAACATACTTTGCAACGTCACAAGAGAAACCATTTTGCGTATACAGTGTTGTAGTTATAGCGTTTCCTGTCCCGTAAAATATCTGTAAGGTAAACTGCCAAATTAGAACTGGTTGGCTTTATTGGAACAGGGGGGTCCAAAGTGGTAGAAGACTAGAGGTAGGGTCATTCTTCTTTGTGCATGTACTGATACATAGAATGAGGTTCAAACCTCTACCTTTAGTCTTCTAAACTTGTATTTGAACATGACACACACCTTACTAGTATTGTTTTAACGTTTATTGTGCGCTAAATTCCATATACGGAAAGCACCTGTAACAGTTATAATGAAATTAACAACTGGGTAAACATACCATATAAGGCCCTGATCTGTGTATGTGATCATTCTGATGCATATATATGTTTACATATCTGGTGCAAATTATAGTCATTTTCTGCCCTTGGTACAGACATAGATTAAAGACCTTACGGAACGGGATTGGAAACGCAATACATTGCAATGCTGTTTCGCGTAAATATGACGTCATTCACGTGTTCGTAGTAACTGGTGCGGTACGTATGGATTCCTTGAAAAAAAGTAAGACTACTGACCTATATGGTTGTAATTGGTGATTGCCTAATACGTATACATTCACTATACTTCCTAGGATCGACAACGTATTTTAAGACAGCAGTGAAAGCTGTGGTTACAGAAGAAAAGTTTCAAGTCGAGTCAGAGTACACAAGTGCAGCGGTAAAGAAATCGCTAGCTCTACAGGAGTGGTGGAACGAATCTGCAAACGGAGAACAACTTTCACGGTTTGCCCATGTACTCGTTGTAAGGCTGCAAACGTGCAAGTATAGTACCATGGCATTAAAAAGAGAAAGAATGTGGAGATAATCTTTTTACAAGCATAATTTGCTTTATCCCTACCTTTGGTGTCTCTAGTTTCATCATCGTGCCTCGATAGAATTTAATCATATTCAAGCGGAACGATGATGAAATATTTGCACTCTATGGGAATGGATATAGCGTTTCCAATCCCGTTCCGTAAGGTCTTTAATCTATGGTACAGATAGTTCAATCACTTATGTACCAGGCATGACGTCATGCATGATACTAATATACGCGGGGAATTACCCGTAAATAACAATCTTGACCAAGGCCATGGATAATAGCTATTCGCTATCCTCAGAAGATAAGCAGACATGGAAAGATCTGTTCGGACCAGGTACCAAGTGTGGGAAGTGTTGACAACAGAGAGTGTATTCGCAAGAGGACTTGACTGTACAGTCATCATGTGTCGCGTTGCCTTGTGGACAATAGTATCTGCAATCGGGCGCAGCCCGAAGCTAATGCGCGCAGCCAAAGCTTCCATCTAACGAAACAGCTGCGTGTCCCCCCCTCCCCCCCCCCACTCACACACACTTCCCATATAACTGTACGAAGCCATGCTGGTCTTTCAAACAATGAGCAGTGCAGTATATTCTTCTAGGTGTATAACTATTCGAGTGACGTCTCATGCACGTTATACCTTTACATGTATCGTAGGCTCCTTAAGAGAAGACCTCCGTCAATCAACGGTGGACCGAATCGTGGAGCGTGTTATCCCGCTTCTCACGTTGAAGTCGCTTCGGGTAGGAAAGCTGATACCTTTCCTTGAAAAGCGGAACGTCATAGCGCCTGATTCGTTGGCAAATTTAAAGTGAGCATCATATGGAATACGTTTCTAGGTTGTGTATCTGTGTCTCTCTGAATGACGTCCGATATAAACGCACCACCATGTGACCTATAGGCACCAGGGCCACACTCATAGCTCGGTAGCCTGGCATATTTTGCTATGGGGACAATATGGCCCCTTGTTGTTCTTAATCACGTGTTACTCACGTGTGCTAGAATCTGTTTTACCAATAGTTACACTGTTGCTTACTGGTTTTGGAGTATGATGTCCAATCGTTTGAATGCAGGCATATATATGGATACCCATTTGCTTAGGGGATTGGGTTATAGTGATGGGTGTGGCTTTAGTGGAAGTGTGGTTAATGAGCAATCCATGGGGATGGGATTGTTGTGATGCAGCTGTATGTAGGATGTATAACATGTACCTGCACATTTTCCTCACTATGCACCCTCCTCTCCTCCCTTCTGCTCCTCCCCCATCTCCCCTCCCCACTCTCATTCTCACCTCCTACTCCCTTCCCCACCCTCCTCCCTCCCCACTCTTCCACACTTCCCTCGCACACTTCTAATCTTTCAGAATGGACACTAAGCAAGTCGATTCGATTTGCGATTTAATCTCTGCCAATCAAACACCTCACACCCTCTTCTGTTTGTATGCATCTCTGAGTGAGTCAGGCAAAGAGGTACCCATTCATGACCAGCTGGCCTGTGACATCAGAGACATAAGTGAGTCCCAGAGAGTGAGAGTGAGAGTGAGAGAGGTAGGGAGAGGGGGAAAGAGTTGGAGGGTGGAGAGGGAGGGGGATGGTCGAGAGAAGGAGAGAGGGAAAGAGAGCTCTACTACATGTATCATTTGCAATAGAACGTGTAGGCCATTATATGTCTGCACTAATCTAGTTTTGACCTTCATTTTGGAGCACATATTAGTGTTACAGAAATGTCTGTGCTCACATTATCACAAAAGTTGAGACTATGTCAATCCACATCAAGATGGACCAAAGTGGGACGCATAGTTTTAGATTTTGTTGCAACTTCCCTGTCCTAATATAAAAGTAACTTTGGTGAAAAAATCTCTTTTGGTTTACGAAATACATCTCATGAATAATTAATTTTTCCATAGCATTTTTGCTTCTTTGTTGAGTCCTTACTTTTCTCTCACAGATGTTGCATGGTTATATTTGGTATCACATCGATGCTCTTTCTATGCACAATCAAATTATAGTGTTTATTTATGACAGAGGTTACAGGGTTAAAAATAAAATGTATTTATAACACGCATTACAGAATTCTGGTCACTTGCAGATTGAAACTCGGCCTTTTTTTTACAAAATCAAAGCCACTCTTTGACTTGATGTTTTTTCAAAATAAAAAGTCTGAGTATCAGATATCTCTGGGAACCACATTCCCAAGAAGGTGCAGGCCCTAGTACCATTGGATCAACTCTGATCCAATGGTACTAGGGCCTGCACCTTCTTGGGAAGGGCTACTAGGGCCTGCACCTTGGCTACTAGAGCCTGCACCTTGGCTACTAGGGCCTGAACCTTGGCTACTAGGAAGGGAAGTGCTACTAGAAAGAACTGTTTGGGAAAGGCGCCACGGGTATCTACGAATGCTACATGTATTTCAGGATTCAGCTTACGTATTTTTCGTAGACAATTGCAGCATGCTCAATCTCCACTTCGAATACAGAGAGATGGTAATCATTGCAGCTGGTACAACTCGAAGATACGGGTATATACGACGCGTATGACTCATCAACGGGTCACAACAGAAATCAAGGAAGTTTATTGACATTGCTACAAAACGCAACAATACCTTTCAAAGCGTGAATGCCTTATTAGGATAAAAACGTAAGGGGGAGTGTCCTGATATGTACTGAGTCATGCCATCTACAGTTTACATATGTACACCAATTATTACATAACACCACTTGTGACGTATGTCAACAACACTCACTTCTAAAAAGCAAAAAATGGCGTCCTGACATTTAATTGAATGTGGTTCCCAGAGATATCTGATACTCAGACTTTTTATTTTGAAAAAACATCAAGTCAAAGAGTGGCTTTGATTTTGTAAAAAAAAAAGGTCGAGTTTCAATCTGCAAGTGACCAGAATTCTGTAATGCGTGTTATAAATACATTTTGTTTTTAACCCTTTACCCTCTGTCATAAATAAACACTATAATTTGATTGTGCATAGAAAGAGCATCGATGTGATACCAAATATAACACTGCAACATCTGTGAGAGCAAAGTAAGGACTCAACAAAGAAGCAAAAATGTTATGGAAAAATTAATTATTCATGAGATGTATTTCGTAAACCAATAGAGATTTTTAAATTTTTATTTCACCAAAGTTACTTTTATATTAGGACAGGAAAATATGAGAAGTTGCAACAAAATCTAAAGCTATGCGTCCAACTTTGGTCCATCTTGATGTGGATTGGCCCGACAATCATTTGGGAGCATAGTTTTTGGTATCTGCATGTCTGTACAAATGAACCTTCTTGACCATGATGTGTACTGTCTGTACGTTGTAATGTTCATTGGTACCATACATTCATGTACATGTGTTCATGCTGTGCACACACCAACTCATCAGTTCAGTCAGAGTGTGTAGAGGACGACTCTGTCGGTGGACTCCAGGAGAGGGGGGCAGTTCGTTCCCAGTCCAGTGCCCAGGCCACATGGTCTCCCAATAACACCCAGGAGATGTCAGGTACAGTACCATTTACTCACTTTTAGTACATTGCAATGTTCAATATGCACACCAAAAAACTCCACCTGTAGAGCAGAGAAGTGGAGTGTTTTGTGTGTTGTCTGCTGAGGCCACTCGCACCCCAAACCCTACTGGAGACCAAGGCTCCTCCAACTCCACTGGAGACACCAATGCCTCTAGGGAACACCACCTTGCAGATGGGATCCCTACTCCATTGCCCTCTTGCAAGGGGTCACACCCTCGGCAGTTTGTTTCCAGGGAGTGTGCGGCCGGAGGATAAGCAGACAGGTACTGATATCTCATGCTTATCAAAGAAGAATCAAATGTGGGTTGTACACACAGGGAGTGGTTTGGCTCCCCCCCCCTCCCCTTCCCCCTCATCCATATCTTTACACTGGACAAATTTCAAGCTAAACCAGGGAACTAAATAATATTGATAGGGCCTCGAACATCCCATCTTCACCATTCCTCCCCCATCCCAAAAGCAGTAAGAATCATTAGGTAGCTTGGTTATCGTACAACTGCACCTTCTGGACCAAGCTATGTAGTGTCACAGTACTTTATGTTGTAATATTAATGCACATATGTATGAGTTTATGTACACGTGTACAATGCTATACATGTACTCAGTTCAGTCGGAGTGTGTGGTGGACGACTCTGTTGGTGGACTCCAGGAAAGGGGGGCAGTTCGTTCCCAGTCCAGTGCCCAGGCCACTCGCTCTCCCAACAATACGCAGGAGATGGCAGGTACAGTACACTAAGGCATCACCACCTCCCCTTTTTCGGGATACAGGTTTTGGCCACATGTACTGCATGGGGCAAGGACAGCTGTGGAAATGCACAATGTGTATGCATGCTTATACATGCAAGGAAGGAGAGGGAGGGGAGGGGGATGGAGAGGGAGGGGGAAGGTCGAGAGAATGAGAGAGGGAAAGAGAGGGAAAGAGAGAGAGGGAAAGAGAGCTCTACTACACATGTATCGTTTGCAATAGAACGTGTAGGCCATTATATCTGCACTAATTCTAATTTAGTTTGGACCTTCATTTTGGAGCACATATTAGTGTTACAGAAATGCCTGTGCTCACATCTTCACAAAAGTAGAGACAATCATTTGGGAGCATATCTGCATGTCTGTACAAATGAACCTTCTGGACCAAGATGTGTACTGTCTGTACATTGTAATGTTCATTGGTACCATACATTCATGTACATGTGTTCATGCTGTGCACACACCAACTCATCAGTTCAGTCAGAGTGTGTAGAGGACGACTCTGTCGGTGGACTCCAGGAGAGGGGGGCAGTTCGTTCCCAGTCCAGTGCCCAGGCCACATGGTCTCCCAATAACACCCAGGAGATGTCAGGTACAGTACCATTTACTCACTTTTAATACATTGCAATGTTCAAAATGCACACCCAAAAACTCCACCTGTAGAGCAGAAAAGTGGAGTGTTTTGTGTGTTGCCTGCTGAGGCCACTCGCACCCCAAACCCTACTGGAGACCAAGGCTCCTCCAACTCCACTGGAGACACCAATGCCTCTAGGGAACACCACCTTGCAGATGGGATCCCTACTCCATTGCCCTCTTGCAAGGGGTCACACCCTCGGCAGTTTGTTCCCGGGAGTGTGCGGCCGGAGGATAAGCAGACAGGTACTGATATCTCATGCTTATCAAAGAAGAATCAAATGTGGGTTGTACACACAGGGAGTGGTTTGGCTCCCCCCCCCCCCCCCGCCCCCCTTCCCCCTCATCCATATCTTTACACTGGACAAATTTCAAGCTAAACCAGGGAACTAAATAATATTGATAGGGCCTCGAACATCCCTGATCTTCACCATTCCTCCCCCATCCCATAAGCAATAAGAATCATTAGGTAGCTTGGTTATCGTACAACTGCACCTTCTGGACCAAGCTGTGTAGTGTCACAGTACTTTATGTTGTAATATTAATGCACATATGTATGAGTTTATGTACACGTGTACAATGCTATACATGTACTCAGTTCAGTCGGAGTGTGTAGAGGACGACTCTGTTGGTAGACTCCAGGAGAGGGGGGCAGTTCGTTCCCAGTCCAGTGCCCAGGCCACTCGCTCTCCCAACAATACGCAGGAGATGGCAGGTTCAGTACACTAAGGCATCACCACCTCCCCTCTTTCGGGACACAGGTTTTGGCCACATGTAGTGCACTGCATGGGGCAAGGACAGCTGTGGAAATGCACATGTGTGTACATTTTTGATGACCTAAATTATTTGTGGTTGTCGCAAGTTCGGCCCAAATCCCCAAATGATAGTTCATTATAATATATCATCCATGCTGGTGGACATGATTACTACCAAGTCATTTCGTGAAATGTATTAGGGAAATTTTTGTCCTGGACTAAGAAAATGTACATGTTGTGTATAGTAATGAATACTGTACTGTATACGTGACACACACAATCATGGATACATGCTTGTGCATGACATGAAAGCACATATGTACATACATGTACAGTGCCTGTAGCTACAGTACTGTATAAGAAAACACACTTTGGGTACATAGCTAGGTTCAATATACACACTCACCACAAATTCCACCTGTAGAGCAGAAAAGTGGAGTGTTTTGTGTGTTGCCTGCTGAGGCCACTCGCACCCCAAACCCTACTGGAGACCAAGGCTCCTCCAACTCCACTGGAGACACCAATGCCTCTAGGGAACACCACCTTGCAGATGGGATCCTTACTCCATTGACCTCTTGCAAGGGGTCACACCCACGGCAGTTTGTTCTCGGGAGTGTGCGTCCAGCCTTGTCTCTGAGTAGTCCTGACTCCACCTCCTCCGGCTCTTTGAAAAACTCACTGTCTTCTGTTATGGAGAATGCTGTTCCCCTGTCACAGGTACATGTATGGGGCATAATGATATAGGTGTGTATAGAGCACAGGACTATTAGGCATGTGCTGTGAGCAATGAGTGTACAGGCACATGCTAAAATGCTACAGTGTACATACTCGTGTATACGTATGTACGTACTGTACACTATTTGTGAACTTCTAATGATTGCAGATGTGGGTATTGATGTGCTTAACTTGGTTGCTAAGTATATGTACATGTACAGTGTACGCATATACACAGTGCAGTAGATGTCGTCTACTGAACAGAGTAGTATGCTATTCCGATAGCCAGGCTACTGTACGCTTGAAAAATGCTTTGAATTTCTCTTTGAATACATTAGTACTTTGTGAATTTGCACATGTTTCCATTTCTCCATCCGCAAAGACTCACTTTTATTTTTGTATTCTGCGTGTGCATGTGTTGTGCAGGCCAATGATTTTGGTACTTCAATTTCCCAAAATGACCTCATTGCACCATCATCAGCCACCAGCCCTCCCATTGAGGTAAAGACACAGGACACTTCATCTTTCCCACATGTGTGTCTAATGTACATGCATACCGAGCATTCGCAGAGCTTATTACCTAGTATTGTGTGAATCACGCTATATGTACTCTACATTCGCTACAGCTCTGTGATCGAAACCTGCTAGCTGAATTTAATAATCCGAATGAATCTGATGTGTTTGCTTTACTTGTGCAAACTGGGGCGAGTGTCAATCTTCCTACCAATGTAAGTGCAATATACAGTATGTTCTCTAGTGTGTAGCTGGATGTGTATGTCTGAGTGGATCATGCCTTAGCGCACCAGTTGTAGAGACTTTGAATAAAGAAAGCAAATGTTGTTATGGTGAGGTGAAGTTGAGGGTTGCATGTTGCCATGGTGCACTCTGCAAGTTTGCTACGAAAGGGTTCGGAAGCGTGTGTCTGTGCCTTGCAAATATGCCCAACCGGTGCTGTTTAATAATAAATCCATGCATGTGCAATGTACACAGGTGGGTTTGTAAATGGTACTGATGGTTTGTCCACTGGGGAGACATCTCTCGACCTTTCCTTTGTCCAGCATGAAAGGTCCTATTTTCTGCACTTGGCCATTGGTGGGGTCATGTTCGACAAAGTGCAGGTGCTTCTTCAGTATGGAGCGGATACCAATGTGGCCAGGGAGGTGAGTTGTGTGCTCATATGGGCCGTAGGGTGCTGGATGTACATGGGTTTGAAAGGGCACGTGCACATCATGCTGTATTGTCTTTGTAAGCGAGAAGGAAACAAATAAAGAACTGATGATACTGTAATGTACAATGCATATTTGCTATGCATTTAATAGTTGCACAGTGTGAGCATTCCAAATTTGTGGATTACTGTTTCAGAAACAGTTTGAAAACACATGGGTGGTGTGCATTTTCAGTAGCAAAATGACACATGTACCTGTAGCCTGGTTCTGAACCATGTAATCAGACAGAGAGATTGTGAGACTACAACAACTCTACAGACACATGAAGTAACTGTATTGACCAATCAAAACATCGTCAATACGGGTCACTTCAAGTGTATGTAGTACAGTACTTTGAATTTCACGATCTCTGTCTGATTATGTACATAGTTTGGAGGAACCTGTCTAGATGCATCATCTTAGTGTTGTGCATGTAAGTACATGTATTCACATCAATTTCTGCATATGTCTGTTTTCATGTTCATTAGGATGGAAGGACACCACTGCACTTGGCTTGTGAGCAGCAGTTGATCGAGTTAGTGAGACTTCTAGTTGAGCATGGGGCCAACGTCAATGCTGTGGACAATGTGAGCATTTGTGTGGTTGTTACGTTTAGCCACATCAGTGCTTGAGTTAAGGTGGACAGAGTACAGTCAGATTGTGTGCGTCTCGCAATTCTGGATTTTGAATAGCTGTGACATCAATTTGAAGCCTGCTTGTTAGCTGAATGCACATGTATTGCACATCCCAATTATACACAGTAGCACATTTGCTTCAACTATAGATTCTTTATATGAATTATTTGCCACCAAATAAATTGCATCCGTTAAATGTATAGTTAAATGTCCTCTCTGTGCATCATTATTATCATTATAAATATAAATATATATCATTGTGACATAAATTAAATGGTGTCCATTCAATACCCCAACAATTAATGGAGGTACATTGTAATTGTCTTAAAACAAATCAAGTTTTGAGGTCGATCATAATTTTGCAAGTAAAATAATAGCATTATAATACAATTATGCAGGGTCAATACATGTTTGAAAATAAGTGATCAAATTGAACAACACTGCTTATCTAATTAGAATATGATTGATAAATGTACATACTGTACAGATAGTAAGTTGGAAATAACAAGTAGAGAAAAGCAGCCATGCTCAACTTCGCTTAATCCGCAGCATTACCTGTACCTACCTGTACACTGTCATGTAACTTCTTTGTGTGCTGGGTTCCATTGGCCCTTTGCCCTTCATACATGTAGTAGATAAGGCTTGATGTGTATCTATGTGTAAGTGTATGTATGTACTTAATGCAAATAATAAATCAACAACAACAAATTCTGTTTAATCAATTAATTTATATTGTCGGCGATATCTCAGATGTATGTATGTATGTGTTCTAATTTCTTATAGTTTTAAGAAACAGTACTAGCTTTAAATCATCTGCAATGTGAATCTTTGCCTAGTATTGCCAAAATGGTGAGATACCTGTACATGTAGTGCACATGTACATGTACACTGTAACTGAAATACAGTACATGTATGTACTTTATGCAGGTGTTCATTATCTTCGTGCGTGTACATTCAGTTCATTTTTAGGCTGCTACGTGTCTCATTTTGTTTAAGGTAGTGTACTGTACATATCTATAATAGCTATTCCTATTTCACACTCTAGTGCGGAATGACTTGTCTCCATTTAATGAACACCCTGGAAGAACCAGACATAGTTAATTACCTGATCCAACAGGGAGCTCAATTACATGTAGATGTTCCCACAAAGGTATGTACCTGCGCATGTGCACGCTTCTCTACATCACTCATTTCTGCTGTGCAAGCTTACATGTTTACATGTTGCTGTAAATCACTATTTTCTTCCTCTGTGTAGGTCTTATTAGTGATTCCTTTACTGCCCACAAATACTGTACATATATACATGTGTACATACATATACATGTACAATACACATCTCTTTGTAGAAATAACCCTTCCCTCGATCTCCCCTCCCCACTATTTACTTCCCTGTGTGCAGGATGGATTCAATACTCCTCTGACCATAGCAACTGGTTTGTTGAAAGAGACAGCGAAGCGCACCGTCTCTCTCCTGCTTCAAGCTGGGGCATCGGCCAATGGACACCCACAGAGTGCAGTGAGGCCTCTGGTTGCTGCGGCATCCAGAGGCCATGTGGACACCGTGGAGCTGTTGCTCTCAGCTGGGGCCAATGTGAACCTTGCAAACAAGGTGAGCGAGTCACCTCACATGAGCTTGTGCATATACATGTAGGATGTGATGGTCTCTTACATGTAAATGTAAATGTATAGCAAATGTTCTTAGAGGTTAAAAACACTTCTAAACTTGTCACTTAGTACAATATAAATTTTTGTACCAATTGAGAAAGGACCAGCAAATAGAGATTGGAATTCATTTTAATGTAGATTTTTTCACTGAAAGGTTTTCTACCTCCTCACCTCAAACCTCCCTCGTCACGCCATCCCTCCCTTTATTTCCTTCCTCAGGATGGCACGACAGCACTGATGGCTGCAGTCCTTGACAACCACCAGAACATTGTGCAGCTGTTGTTGGACAAAGGTGCTGATCTGAGCTCCGTCAGGGTAAGTGGCAATCACTCTTTATGTTGGCTCAGTTGGACTCATATACTTGTTCTTTCTCCCAGTCGGGCCCCTATAGCGTCAGTGGGAACATAACCTCTATGTCAAGCACTGCCCTCTCTGATGCTGCATACCTCGGAAACCTCCCCCTCGTGAAGCTATTGAAGGAGAAGGGAGCGAAACTGACTGCAGGGTCACAGGTAGGAACCAAATGGAAGGCAGTGTTTAGTGTACAGACCAGTCATTATTGAACAGTTTGAGGCTCAGCTATAATTTCAGCAAGTGTGTGCATTTCAAAAGTTGTGCAGTTTCCTTCTGTAAAGTGTAACTCCAAATCAATCCCAAAAAATTGGCCTTTATTCAGCTGCTACAATTTGCATAAAGTTATGCGGAAATTGAGTTATTCAAATCTTGAATTGTGAGAAACTATAGTAGTTCGTTCCTCATGCACTTGTATGTATGTTGAACGTTTCAAGTGATGATGATCCATGTGAAGCCATATGTTAATATCTTAAACCAAGTGAAGTCAAATTTGCATTTAGGACTTCATGCTTCAAATAAGTAGTCCATAATTGTCAATTTCTTGGGGTGTAATAAAAATATTTTTGCGCAATTCATTTTGGTTAGTGAAGAAGTTCAAAAAACAAATCATGATGTGTAATTAAGATGCTTGATTTCTCACAGTGCAAGATTTGCTTTATAAATAAAATAACACTTCACTTTAATTTACTCGAACTGTGATTTTTACCTAATGAATGTTATTATGATGCCATGTTATGATAACAAATTGTGAGACACCAGCTACTTAGTGCTATTGTAGTCCAAAATGGGCAGTAAAACGTGTCTTACAAATAATCCACAGTCAAAGAACGGCTCATAAAACAGCTTTATGTGTGTGTGTGGGGGGGGGGGGGGGGGGGACACACTACATATAGTGTCATACATGTATAAGTACATGTGCATGTAGCTTGCATCAATTTTAATTTGCATGCAGTACAGTGCATGTCTGCCCTCTCATCTAGGAGGAGAAGGCTCCCATTGTGTTTGCAGCGATGGGGGGCGATGTGCAAGTGGTTGATTATATCGTCACCAACGGTGAAATTCCAGAGAATGAGGTTTGTACCCTCTTTTATGTGTACAGTACATTTGCTGTGCGTGCATGCTGTCATTGAGGCTTTGTGTATTCATCTCTTGTTATGTATTTCAAGTTATCAGCCTGTGTTCATGGTTTAATAAAACTCATGTTGCTACCTACATTACAGTGTGTAGTTATAATCAGGTTGTTGTGATGTGCTTATAAACCGCCTGATTTGTTTTGTTTTAATTTCAACTATCACTACAAAGCAAGCTGTCAGCAAGACTTCAAGTACTCTTACATAATCATATTTCACGTTCTAATAAAGTAGACTGCAGTGTAGAGCTATTATGCTTTTAATATCACAAACTACATGTACATGTATGTACATGTATGCATAATGGATATCTTTGCTTACGGTACAGTACATGTAATGTGCATGTACGGTACATGTACGGTACATGTACGGTACATGCAATGTGTACATGCTGTGTTAATACTGTCTGTTCATTCTTTCATCTCTCTCTCCATGTTTCCACATCACCACCTACAATATATCCTCACCGTTGTTACCTAACTGCTCTTCTATGCCATCTGTAGCTGTTGGAGGCTTTTGAGGCAGCTTTGAAGCATCGTCATGACAACTGCGCTGTTGTGTTACTGAATTCAAGCAAAGGAAAGGTACTGTGTGTACAGTGTACTGTATGTGTAGTGTATGTGTGCAGTGTACTGTGTGGATGCAGTGTACTGTGTGTGTGCAGTGTACTGTGTGGGTGCAGTGTACTGTGTGTGTGCAGTGTACTGTGTGTGTGCAGTGTACTGTGTGTGTGCAGTGTACTGTGTGTGTGCAGTGTACTGTGTGTGTAGTGTATTATGTGTGTGCATTGTACTGTACATGTATGTGTGCAGTGAATGTGTGTCTTGGAGCTTTGCACTATTCACTCTTTCAATTTGTGTCTAATGGAGAAAACAACTTGCTTACTGGTTTGGCACGCACTTTATTCCTGGGCAGGACAAGATGCGTGAAGCAGCAATGCAGCATTGTACAGGAGAGCGTTTGGAGAAGATGTTTAAGGTGTGCATGTGCATTTAATGTACATGTACATGTACCTGTGTGCGTGTGTTTTGTATTGCATTACACACTTTTTTCTAATTGCAGAGCATTGGGGCTGGGGCTGTTCAAGGGCCTTCCTCTTCATCCCAAATGTCAGGTCCTGATTCTCATGTGAGCTTTCTTACTACGTGGCTGCATGCACATTATTAAAAAGATGTGTTGCTCATATGCTGCTGTGTATGTATAAACTATGGGAGAAAATAATGTACTCATTTTAGCTTGCTCTCAGTCGTGGTAATCAATTGCAAAAAATATATACGCACACTTGTGTGTAATAATGATCATGTAGGTGTGTTATTGTCATCCACAAGTATACAATGTACATGAAGCATGTATGTGTTCGATCACATCACAGTAAACTGATATGTATACGTATCTGCATGTGCTGCTGTGCATGACTTTGTCTTGAGTTGGTCGGAGGAGATATGCACCCCATGCCAGGTACATATACGCTGTAGGTGTCCACATCCACCAAATTTGGCTGGCCCAATTTTCTTACCAATGTAAGCATGACTGGATGGTATATTCATGCAACATTGTATGTCATGGCATCGCGGGTGTAACTGTTGCGCTTGAGCAAAGAAGCGCACGTGTAGTGATGACCTGATCTGTTTGCATGACCTTCTGACCTGCAGTTACCGTCTCTGATGGATGCACCACGAAGGGCCATTCTGCCAGGCATGGCACCTTCTGTAATAGGCATAGATGATGTGAGTGTTCACTGTACAGGTGTCCACATGCTATAGCATATTGTGCACCCTGTACAATCTACTGTACATGATGTGTCTGTGAGATTTGTATGTGAAAATGTGTGTAGATGTGTTTAGATTGTACTCCCTGTGCAGTATGCATAACCTGTAGAAGATCTGTGAATATATCAGCTTCAGTATTACAGTAATTTTTGTTTTTATTTAGTGCACACCATATGAGGACAATCACTTTATGTTATAGCTAAGTAACATTCTTTTTATGAGCTTTTCATTACATCTACAGTGTATACGAGTGCATGTGCAGTATACATGTATGTGCAGTGTACCTCCCAATTTCTATGTGTGTGGTATACAGTGTGTGTTTGTGAAGTGTGCATAATCATTCATGTACACATGCAGGTACCAGTAGGGTACATGATGTGTACAGTAGGTGTACATAAATGCATATGCATACTTTGTATATATACCAATACAGTACTTTGTATGCATGTACTGTATCTCACAATGTCACACTCTTCACAGCTATTTCAGGCAGTGCAAGCATTACCTCCCGCAAGACGGCAGCCAGCCCGGAGCCGTTCTATGTATCGTAGTGGCGATGATGATCACCACCTGATGGTAAGGACTTGCACTGTGTGTCCTTTAACACACACCCCCACCCCCCACCCCCCCAATCAAAATGCCTCATTCCCAGGCAATGTAAGAGGTCATGAGTACATCAAACCATACATATACTTGCACCGTTAATTAAAAAATAAACATCATAATTTTCACTTCACATGTACATAATGTGTACACAAATGTACATGTACGTGTTTAGATGACACATATATACAGTACTTAATACTGGGACAGTTACAGTGCACTTACTGTAGTTTCAGAGGTGCTACTAATGTACTGCGTTTGGTATTCCTGTCTTCTTTATATATCCATCTCCATTCTTTTCTAGAGTGAGGGATTGGGGCAAGAGGCCCACAAGTTGATTGAGATCCTTCATGAGTTTGCACAAGTGTGTCTGCAGGCTGCTCTGAACAACAGAAGTGTAAGTTTCAATTCAATGGATTTGTAAAAATAATGATAATGAACATGTGCACTGTATATTTCAGTACATTCACAGTACATTTACTGTACTTTTACACATCTGTAACATTGGAGTATCTGCCTTGTTCTGCATATATACCAAAGTGTATGGCAAGTATGTACAGTGCTATAGCCGTGGAACAGTATTGATAAGAATCAGGCCACCGTGTACATCAGTCAACAAAGAAAAAAGGGCATTCACACTGTACCAGCTTTGCATATGTGCACAATTCTTTGAGACATTGTAATGCCATCTCTATAAGGGGTCTGGTGCACGTAGCTGGCTCAAAACATCTCCACTGCGTACCCTAAGGCAACCATAGGCACACAGAGAATGGAAGTACACATTAGTACTGTATTTGTCCTTTTGGCCGCTCTTAGCCTGAATTCAAATATGATGACCCTTTGCAACATTGACTACACTATACAGTGGCATGCTATTAGCTGACTTTTTAAAATCTATACTACAGTGTAATGTACACTGTAAGGATACTTGGTATTGAAACTTCATCGATGTATTGATATCTGTTACTGTATATAAATTAAACGAAGCCTTTGTTGTGTGACCCTACAACTTGTGTGCAGCTCATCATGCATGATCTGCAGATGTTATGTTCAAAAGAATTGCTGTTCCCCCACATAGTGTGACTGGTTGATAGACCATGCAAAGAGATGTCACCATTCACAGCTGGTGGACTTCTTCACTTCATACTACACCCATGGTGCCACATCAGTGAGTGTGTTTAACCTGTTGGGATAAAAGGCACTGATGTGTTCTTTGTCTTTTGGGTATGGGGCTGGGAGGAAATGAACATATTCATATACATATATGACTTGGTCAGATTAAGTGCTCCCAGAATTCTAGCTATGATAGGAGTCCCTTAAATCCAGCCCTCCACTTTGTGGCCCCCTCAATCATCCTACCACTGGAGTTTATTGCCGACTTCAGCTTTGACATTTAAGTGTACCAAGTGAAAAAATTCAGAAAATGCATCTCTCAACAAATTATGACAGTGTACAACATTTCCTCTCGTTTGCATCATGTGGTTGTCCTGGGGATCCGTGATTGAATCCAGTCAAAGGGAATATCGCAAGCATCATGAAGTGTCTAAACAAGCTACCATATGATGGTAATATGGAGCTGATTTGGTTCAAAGAGGAGGCCAAGACCTTCTGATGGGGCAATTGAAAGCCATGCATGATAATGAATGAGGAGCAGAGATGGATAGTAAGCATGCCTTGTAAACCACTGAGGCCTATTAACATGATATGAAACTGATAGTAATCTAATTTTGATGACAATCCCTTATCTGTATCGATGTGGATAAAATGGAATCCAATGGAGATTTTTTCAGATGGCACAGCACAAGTGTTCAATTTTAAGGGTGTGGATAAGATCATTGGTGGACTGGTCATATCCAGTTGAACCAACTAATGCAATATACATGTAAGCTGCTGTGTGGGAAATATAACTGTTGCGGAAGTCAAATTTGCCTATGGGGAACTCTAAGATCTCCATGTTGGGCAGGTGGGACAAGCTTCATCGAGGGTGGGACAGGCTTACATGACCCAGTGTGACAGAACGTCACTATTGATGATGTTATCATGGAAGCTAAATAGGTAGACCCTGTCCTCCAAATAAGCAAGGACTTCTCTTACCTCCATGCTGGCCACACCCCTATTACCAGGCATGACAAGAAAATGAGCACTGCCAGCATCAGATATGGTATCTCAGTTACAGTTAAGCACTCAAGAAGCAACTGAAAGTCAAAATGGCGTATACATTTATATGTATGACTGAACCAAATAGATTTTGATGGAGAATATTTGATCAAAAAATCGCAGCATTTCAGGATATCTAACCAGTGGTTGCATAAAAATTACAGTCAGGTTGAAAAACTTGTTTTCAAAAGTCTTTATTTAGCTCATTAACCATATGCAATAATAAACTCTGAATAACATATTTTTTACATGTTTACTGAACAGTAACACAAAGTCCAGTAATGCATTATTACTGAGTTATAGCCAAAACAGGGAAACACCTTGTACATGTATCTAAATTGAATATACATGTACTTCAAATGTGACCTAAAAATCGCATTCACATGCACAGATTAAAAGAGATGTTACTTGGGTAGTATATCATTGTATGTGTCAATGTGATGATTGTTGTATCAAAGGTAATTGTCGCATCCTTGATCAGATTGATCCAAGTAAATTTGTGGCGGATTTCTTTCACGGTGAACCATCAGTTCTGACCTTCTTGATTCAAAGGAACATCATTTCAAAGGTACCTATCTCATCCTGTACATGTATATGTTTGTGTCAGTAGTACACTGTATCATATCCGCTTCAGGCTAGGGTGCAGGAAGTGTTGAACGACATGGGAAGAAATAGTGTCGACTTCTTCACAGAGCTGATGGAAGCCTTTCACCATGTGAGACACTGTCAACTTGCTGTTCTGTGTATAGCACATGTGCATACAAGGACGCGTACATCAACGTGTTCCTAAGTAGTGATGCACATGTATATTTCTTCCTGTATACATGTTTTTCAGATCCCGGGCACTGACCACCTTCCGTATGATGGTAAGGATGGATAATCGATTTTCTTTACATACACATCACCATTCAATTTCATTAATGCATCATAATTTATATATTATTTTTATAATAATAAATATAATTATATGTCATTATTATTATTATTATTGACAAACAAAATACACAAGAACATGACCAAAGCTAAATTATTACTATTCATTATTTTATACTAGCATAGTAGAATGGCTATTACACCAGATGCTTGCATATGTATTTGGTCGCAATTTCAGAGAGCAATGGATTTAGCTACTTAACCATTACAATAACAATACAGTGTACATACTAGTAAACTGTATTTGCCTAGTTAGTAAATAACAGCTCTTCTAATTAACTAATAAAAGAGTGAGTTATGGTTGTTTAATAACACATGGTATTAATTGCTAGTCCCTGAATACATGTAAGTGAAACAAAGGAAAAGGATGGCATTTGCAGTAATAAGAGTAACAAATTTCTGCCTCAGGCTATTGAACAAAATGGAGAAATTGTAGTGAAATGTCTGACAGGCTTTGTTTGAACGCTACACCAATGTCTCGAGTTGATGATTGAAAATATATGTAATATTTAACTCTTCTTTGTTCGATTGTATGATCGTCTTGATGTTTCCCTTAACATTTGATCATTATAAACCTACAATTAAGTAGAGTAATAGAAGTTTAGCAATTTATTAGCAAAACCCATGCAGGCATTATGTGGGTGTATTCATAATAACCTATCATTTCCTAGGTGACCTTGTGGCCAATCATCTTTTTGATGGGACGATCGTTATTGGTAAATACTACAAACCCTCCAGTGAACTGTTCTCTACTGATAGTTCCGAGCGTCAATCAACAATGCCCACCACTGGAGGTGAGTGCAAGGAACCTGTTACATTGTACATTGTAGTGTACTCTACTTGCACATATACAATCTCAGTGCACCATTGTATCTTATACAGTATGTATGCATGCAAAGTACACATGTACATATGCATGTTCGGTACTGGCATGCACTTTGTGTACTGTTCTTACATGTACCTGATGGAGATTTTTACAGACCTACTGTACGGTTAGCAAATCCTGTGATTATAGAGCTTGAACTAGCTAAACGTAGGTCTCTATGTATAAATTCATTATTGCTAAATGTCTATAATCCTTGCTTCCTTACTTTTTTACTCCATTGGTGCATTCAATTCCTACATCTATACCAATGATATAATATTTTTATTTTTATATCTTGTTACTTCCTATATTGTTCCTTTATGCTTCATAACATCAGGACATAGACTAGGTGGAAGCGCACCACCTGCCAACATGCGGGACTTGTATAGTCAACAAACCAGCCAACATAGTAGTCAACAAGCCAGACAACAAAGTAGTCAACAAACCAATCAACAAAGTAGTCAACAAGCTAGCCAACAAACCAGTCAACAAGCCAGCCAAAGAAGTAGTCAACAAGCCAGCCAGCAAATTAGGCAACTAACCAGCCAACAAACGAATCAACAAGCCAGTCAACAAGCTAGCAATCTAACTAGGCAACAAGGTGATCAATTTTCAGCACAGCAACCTCCACCTCAAGAAATAACTCAAAATCAGCCGTTACAGTCTCAGTCACAATCAAATTCTGTACCTAAACTACAGCAACAGCTAAGTAATTCACTTAAAGAGGTATGTATATACACTGCTATATATGTATATGTTGGTTATTTCATAGGCTATATTACATTTACTCATCAAATATTGCATCCGTATAACTTCTGTAGTTTAAGAAACCATTGCAATATATATATTTTTTCATATGAGTTTGACGCAAACATCCTTACCAAAGTGAGCCAGAGTAATTTTGACATACTGTACATGTACATATACATGCACACGTTCTTTAAGCGACATCTGTCGGTCAATACACCTCATTTGACAAAGCAGATGGACAGCACCTCTCAGATTTTGATGCAACTTCCCATATATAGTTGTCTTCATATAAGAAGACATTTGACCATTTATTACTTTAATAACCTTAATGGTTTAGGAGATATGCATTGCTGAACAATTAACCACGTTACTGATAAGCTCAACTTTGAAATGCCTTATCTTTATCCCCACTTTGAACATAGTTGCATGTTTGACATCAAATCCCAGATCTTAGGATTTATAATCAATATGTGATATGCATTTTGGAGGGAAGTCAAAGGGTTAAACATTAAATCAGTTTATAACAGAGATTTCAAAAATACTGTATGAAGAAGGTTGATAGTCGCCACTTTTTTTTACCAGTATGGATATGACATTTAACTTAGTGTTTTTGCAAAATAAAAATGTTGATTATGAATAACCCCTGAGAACCTCAAATTGTCTTATGTGCAACTGCCATTTTGAGTGGATTTAACAATAAGTGTGGCTAAATGGGTGGGTTACATAACATTCCATCCTCAGCAATCAAAACTATAATGTAAATTTACGTTATAGTTTTAATTGCTGAGGTTGGAATGTTATGTAACCCACTTAGCCACACAATGTTAAATCCACTCAAAATGGCAGTTGCACATAAAACCATTTGAGGTTCTCAGGGGTTATTCATAATCAACATTTTTATTTTGCAAAAACACTAAGTTCAATGTTGTATCCACACTGGTAAAATAAAAGTGGCGACTATCAACCTTCTTCATACAGTATTTGTGAAATCTCTGTTATAAACTGATTTAATGTTTAACCCTTTGACTTCCCTCCAAAATGCATATCACATATTGATTGTAAATCCTAAGATTTTGGATTTGATGTCAAACATGCAACTATGTTCAAAGTGGGGATAAAGATAAGGCATTTCAAAGTTGAGCTTATCAGTAACGTGATTAATTGTTCAGCAATGCATATCTCCTAAACCATTAAGGTTATTAAAGTAATAAATGGTCAAATGTCTTCTTATATGAACAACAGGTGTGTTCCCCCTGAGAGTGCAATTGATATTAACAGTCTTACATCTTCTCCTTGCCGACAATACACTCTATCAGCTGCATTAGAAAACATTCAATTTAACTCTCTTTTTTCCCAGAGCTCTGTGGCTGACAAGGCTCGTCTCCTGTCTGTGTCCTCTCTCCATGCCTCCGCTTGTCTCTCTGTAGTACCATCTCCAGGCCTGGGTCTAAGCCTAGACCCCAACGAGCACCAAATGGCCATCAAGTGGTGGCTTGGGCTAAACACCTCACCTGGCTCACCTCCCTGTGCATTGTGTCCAGAACATCCCTTGGATCCCCTAAGCCACCATGCAGTAACATGTAAGAGAGGTGGTGATGCTATATCCAGGCACAACAAGCTCAGGGATGTAGTGCTTCAGACCTACCATCGTGCCTGCATAAGCGCCAAGGCGGAGGCTGGTAGTGGACTAGGACATGAGCTTTGGAACACACGCCCTGCTGACATCCTAGCTTCCAATTGGCTCTGTGGCAAGCCTGCTGCCTTTGACCTTACTGTGGTGTCTCCGCTTAACCCTACCTTTATCTCTGAAGCGGGTCGCACAGCAGGGTCAGCAGCGGTTGCCGCTGAGCTATGGAAGCACTCTGCCAATGATGCCAAGTGTTCCGAGTTGGGGTGGACGTGTATTCCCCTTGTGGCCGAGTCATATGGAGCTTGGGGCAGCGAAGCGGTGCTAGCTTTTTCACGGCTCGCATCATACCTTGCCACAAGGACCAACTCCCCCAAGTCCAAGGTTGTCTGCAGCCTGTACGGCCGCCTTAATTTGACTCTTGTGCGAGCCAATGCCCGAGCCCTCCTCTTACGATGTGGATGTTCCCTTCAGGAGGGGGATATTTCATCATCGTAACTTTCATAGCTAGTGTGTCTCAGTGTGTCAGGGTATGTATGTATGTAATGTATGTATGTATGTATGTATGTATGTATGTATGTATATGTGTATAAATATTATTATTATTGAAATTTCTTTTATGAAGACAACTATATATGGGAGTTGCATCAAAATCTGAGAGGTGCTGTCCATCTGCTTTGTCAAATGAGGTGTATTGACCCCTGTGCTATATAATCATCACTTCTAAAATACGTATGATACTATTGGAAATTTGATACTTAACAAACTTGAACTAGTTGTATAAGATGCTTGAGATTTATTATATGGCTACATTATTAAATTGGTGTACAAAATCCTGTAAATGTCACTTTCGCCCAATAAACCAAGTTCAAATGTAGTAGATAGCATTGCATAATAACATTGACACACTTGCATGGTTAAAGTTTACGTATCCTAGTTCGATGTTGCATATATAAGCGTACATGAAGTGTTTATAATATATTAATTTATTTTTATCTACATGTAGCCTCCTTCAGGAGAAAGTGGTTCAAGAGCTCCTGCAGGCAGCAGTATTTCCAGCACACCATTGCACTATGGCAGTGGGGCAATGCAAGCTCTGCCAGGCATGGGGCAGTCCACTGTGTCAAGTGGCAGCTCCCCTTCAAGCAGCTGTAATGAAAACGTGAAAAATAATCTGTTGTGTAATAAAATAGGTTAGAAAGGGTGGGATCACTCTTTATATGTGCAACAAAGCACGAGCAATAAAGTGGAACATATTGCACGTTGGGGGACTTTGATATGGAATTTCGAATAGTTTCTTATGCAAAAATATTTATTCTTCAAAATGTGCTATCAATGATACAAAACCCTTGTCTAACAGTAGGCAAGCAATTGGAATATACTCACTTAATCCATGTGGAGTTTTTCTTTGCATGACAAAGCCCAGGGATCACATGAACCACACTATGAACACTCACCAATAAATACAGTCACATATGAAAGCATTAGTCTCATATCATGCAGGCTAGTACTGAACAGTAGAAAGCTTATACACCAACAAACTGGGTGAAATCTTCTAGTGTTGCTTGGCATACATAGTACAGGCATTCCTCCTTTGCAGATGTACAGTAGCTGGTGCAACACTCCATTATCTCCGTTATCTGCAGCCTAGGCAGCATGCAATGACTTTGGTGCCTCTACAACATTATGGCTGGGCACAACGCCCACCGACAGTACTGCCAAACACTCTTGAATGCTAGAAAGGCCTTAGAGTATTCAGCTAGAATAACAGCTCAAAATAAAAGATTTTTGTTAAATGTATTTGGGAATGATAAATTAAGTTACATGTAACTCTTGCTTAACGTAGATGTTCATATGAAGGTGTCATTGAGGGCAGCTCCAAAAAGGTGCATGTTTTTAACATGACGGAAATATATGGCGGTTCTGCCTACAGCTATGTAAGGAATCCTGAATTGAAAAATGTTAACTGATGATTTTGAATATACATGTAGTGCATTAATATGGTTATTCCGTAAAATAAGTTATTTCAAATATCCTAATAAACTTGAGTATAGTGAACAACTCGGTTACACTCCCAATTGTATGTGTACAGGTACAGTAGATGTTAATGTGCATTTGGTGTGTTTATATTTGTATTTTATTGCATGTTTTTATCCAACACTTTCCCTTTCAAAAATCCACATCCATACATATGCTTCAAAATTTTTTACCTGTGTTTTACATTGAAGACATTCTCAATGACTTCAATACCTTGGGCAATGATGGTGAGTTACTTTCTATGTTTACATGTATGCATGCATTATATCAGCCATTTTGTGTTGTGTTTACATTATTATTATGATTCTTTACTGTGTATGTTTCACACGGCCATACATAAACGATTAAAAGTGCATCCTTCATTTACTGGTGCTGAATGCCCCACCAGCACATCATTGTGATTCTACAGTCCTTGCATTGCTATTATTAACTCAAGCGGCATGACCAATATTGTCACAACAAGCTAGAAAATAGCTTTTTAAATTGTAGATTGCTTAACAAGGGGGCATTTTAATTATTGGCAACTTTTTCCAGCAAAGTGATGAAAGATATGTTGCTTTTGTGCTTACAGTACACCTTATCAAACCAGTCAGGGTTTAACATAACGACTGACGAAATACGCACATAATTGCAGTTAAGTTACTGTTCACAATAAAGGTGCAGAAGCTAGGATACAATAATGTGCAAAGTGATTTTGCTTTCGTGCCCACTACTGTACATTCAAGTGGACACTTGTGGTCTCACTGTTTATAAAGAAAATGTTGCATCTGCAGGTCCGCATAATCAAATGGCACGTTCTCAACCACAATTGCTCGAGTCCGGTCATCACTACATCTCAGTGGCAGATACTGTTGCATTAAGCTCAACAGAAAGGATGAATGCTTCTGTATCACAAAGTACTCCACCAGTGGTGGAGTCACCATCTAGTACTACTGCAGTTGTACTGCCTCCAGGGATTCAACAATTTCATCAGCAGACATCTGGACTTAAACCACAGAGTGAATTGTTGTCATGTGCACAGGCACAAACAAGTGAATTGTTGCCACGGCCACTAAGGAATGAAGCTTTATCACAGACACAGACACCAAGTAATGAAATATTGTCACAGACGCAGTCACCAGAGAATGAATTGTTGTCACTGACACCAAGTGAATCATTGCCACAGACACAACCACCAAGGAATGGTTCTGAGAGAACAGTGAGTACAGGTGATGAAGGGACACCAGAAGTGATTCAGTCGGGGACTGTTCCTTCAGAACATGCAGCTGCCTCACCAAAACCCAAGCATCCAAGTGTCACTGCTGCATGGGATAAGCCGTTTCATTCTGCTGATGGAAGACAGAAGCAAGATCGTACCAAAGCCAGCCCACTATTGACAGCGACAAGAGCAAAAGATGAAATAAGCAGAGGTGGGTTCTAAAATGAAGGAGTATGATATGTTAGTAGAATAACACAAATCCAAGAAGGTCTTGTATGCGGTTATGTTGCAGGGGTAAAACTTACAGAAAATGCTTATGTACAGAGTGCATTGTATGTATGTGATTCATAGTGCGTGTAGCATGAAGAAACTGTCATATGTGCATGAGGCAGACTTAAACATTGTAAAGCTAACTGTTTTGTACATGTAGATAATGTTTCTCTGGAGAGAAAATTGGCAGTTTAGGTCTCAACAATAAATGGATGTTGTTGTACTAAAAATCACGAGGTGATCTGTCATGTTTCGTTTTCTTTCTTGCATCATGCTATGCATGTAAGCAAATTGTGCCCATTTGATGAACATAAAGTAGAACCTTGTAGACACAACTTAACACATGCGTGTGTAAATGTGCAAGGAACTTGCACATTAATCTCCACCACCGTGCAATTCTTGAAAGCAATAGTACGAACTTGCATGAATGATGGAGTTATCGGGCGAGATCTCTGTGTGTTTGTATGTGTCAGGTTGCATCTGCATGGTGCTGTCCGTCTTTTGTCTTTTGATACATTACATTACACTGTAATGTATGAAGCATCGAAGTCAGATTTGATGATATATTTCATCCATCAGTCGGGAAGAATGTCTCAAAGCCTGCAGTTACAGCACCGGGGCCCTCATCTCATAGGGTACTGCAAGCATCAAATGCTCCATCTGCATTCCACAGACCATTGAAACCGAAAGGCACACCTGTGGCTGCTACTTTAGAGACAAAGCCAAGAGGGAAGATCAAATCCCCTGCCAAGACAACAGCTATCGCTGAAGAACATGCAAATGATGGTGGAGAGGAGAAGGCTGAGGAAGTAGGACGAGACAATGCCAGGGACAAAAAAATGGAGAACTCAATAAATGGGCACCGATCTGGTATTGAAAATGCAGAAGAGAATAAAAGTGAAGTGTCAACCGATTTCGTATGCCAGAATCAGGTAGGACTGGGGACTGGACGAGCAGCATTCCCTGGTGGCATCAGTACAGAACAATCACGCTCTTTTGTTGTTCACATTGACATTCCCGACGGTACATCTGGTTCAGCCCACATGGATGAACTGTCAGCCCGGTTTGAGGCTGCACGCACACAATGCATGTGCACTCATGCACATGTGACACTCAAGTACGAAAGCACAAGGGACGGTCCAGGGCAGCTTCCAGACAGCACCTTCATGGCACCACTATCACAGTGCCACATGTTGATATGTGCCCTGTGCACCTATATGAAGTGTTCCAGTGTATTAGTGTCTGCAAATTTCTTTGTGTTCTGATTTCTATGTGGTGTTTTACTTGCTTATAAACATTTGATTAATTGAGGAGATGACAACGGCAAGGGGTTAATAGATAACTGTATATTAAGGCATGTATATATTTATAAGATTCCAGTCTGTAGTAGCTATGTTTGCAGTTTGCACTGCTAAGGAACTGATCATATATACTTTGTCAAAATAACATTCCGAGTCATGCACTTTTGAGTATCAAGAAATAAATTGAAAAGGCACAATTTTGACAAAAACGGCCTACTATGAAAAAGAAGAAACAGAAAAGGACAGGACAGGCTATTCCTTTATGGCACCACTATCACAATTGCCACACAATGATATGTGCTCTGTGCTCCTATATGTAGCGAAAATTTATCAATTATCTGGACGAAATGAGCCGATGATCGAGAATCGGTTGATGTCGCATCGATTTAAAATTATTAAAGTATGCCCCTTTTAAAAAGAGAAGTGCAGCGCAGTTTCCCGACTGAAGTACTTCTGATTTCACACAGATGGGGCATTTAAATTGTTCAACTGATAACAGGGGGATTGAATCGAAATCACAATAATGAAAGATACATGATTGGGTGGCGGAAAAACAAAAGTTTAGATAAAAAACCAACAATCACAGCAATTCAGGGCTTTGATTCCGGGCCCGTGACAGCACGCAATATCACCCGGAAGAGCGTGCTTCCGAATTTTGCGCGCCATGTGCTCTCGAAATCGTGAGTGGACCGATTTCATACGAATGATTTCTCGGTCCCGGAGGATTATTTGTATGCGCACGGGGTAATTCGAGAGCAACGTCGCGCGCGAACGTGCAATTTTGTACGTGACCGAGGAACCTACCGTGTACGCGCAATATAGAACTATCGTATGACGTAAGGAAAGTTAAATAGACTAGTTAATACTATCACAGATTATTGATCACATAGTAAAAAATTTAATGTTTCAAGTTTACAAATATGAAACATAGAAAGTTGATAAGTAAACAAACCTGTTCGTAGAAAAGAAAGCATAACTGAAACAACACTTTTACCAAAAAATGGCCTTACCTCCCAGCAGTTGATGGTGACGTTGTAACATCTGACTTCCACAACACAGGTCGATCTTTCTTTAGAATAGTGCACTGCTGTCAACAATGCACGTGGAATACACCGCCATTTGAGCGAAAGGAAAAGGGTAACAATAACGAGGTGCTGTTACATCACGTACGTTTTAGCGCTCTTGTTCAGCCAGGATGTTTCAGGTAGATCAAGGAATCCAACATTTCTGCCATAATGCAGTAGAGAACACCATTATTCTGTTCCCGACGTTACGCCTTGGAAGCAAACAAAGTGCCACACAAAAACACGTAATTGACAGCTTACCTCGCTGTGTAGCGTAGCCGGCCGTTCTTTCTAACCAACAACCTGCCTGAATTGCTTCGCAGAACGTTATCCCAATACACAATTTCCTGACGAGCAAAGCTTTCAATTCAAAACGAGCGTAGGCTAAAGGTAACTCACCTGGCTTTCGTTTGACGATTTTGGAATAAAATGGCACCTCTCTGACTTACAGTGGAAGATGTAGTGTTCCACAGCGGTCATACATCCTATCAAAAAAGAACATTCTGTGGAGCCATACTTACCGACGCCAGACGAAAATAATCATCACGTGATTCACGTGGCTGCTATAAAATGCATACGCATGCGTCGTCATGATGTTTTACTAATGACATGGCGATTGCAGACCTCGCCTGCTGAGAACGTGAGGCATTCTGAAAGACATTTCCATAATGGGAGGTTGGAGTTGGAATCCTGATTCTTTGTATAAATGATAAGACAAGCGGCCGTTCATAAACTACGTCACCTATATGGACCCCTCTTATACTGATGTATGCTTCATGTATACATCGTCACACTGGCTGCTACCACCCTGCATGCTGGGGACCCTTCGAAGTGACGTAATTTATGGATGGCACCAAAGAAGACACCGAGAGAACGAGGTACATTCTAGCGATAGATTGTTTGCGTGCCCCGCCTCTTTATACGATGCATATAATAAGTAACATCACGCAGCAGAACATATAATATAGTCTCCAGGGCAAGCTGAAGCATAAACCATCGTCCAAGAAATACATTAAAATGCATTTCTTCATAAAAAATAACCAAGGCATTGACTGACCGCTTTGGTCGCCTCAGCTAATGCTCGTACCATTCTGAGTCGTTCTTACACCTTGTGCAGCAGGTGGATGAACTTTGTGTGTAATTGTGTGTGGTTATATACTTGTGTAGCACTGTACTCAGAACCAAGTCAACAATATGAAAAACTATTCATTAACATGACTCTGATAGGTGAAAAGATTCTTGATGCATTTCCAGTGAGTGCTGCATAGGTCATTAGAAGACCAGTGGGGTGATGTCTCATACCAATGTGAAGCTTTCTGGACAAACCTTGCGTCACATACAATGAAATGTAGTGATACTCACGTCAGTATGCATACCATTATTAGTGACAAACGACTTACCTGATAGCCACACCCTTCAGAATCACGTGACCCTCAGAAGACCATTGGGGCGATGTCTCATACCAATGTGAAGCTTACTGGACAAACCTTACAATGATATGTAGTGATACTCACCTCAGTATGTATACTATTATTAGTGACAAACGACTCACCTGATAGCCACACCCTTCAGAATCACGTGACCCTCAGAAGACCATTGGGGCAATGTCTCATACCAATGTGAAGCTTACTGGACAAACCTTACAATGATATGTAGTGATACTCACCTCAGTATGTATACTATTATTAGTAACAAACTGATAGCCACACCCTTCAGAATCACGTGACCCTCAGAAGACCATTGGGGCAATGTCTCATACCAATGTGAAGCTTACTGGACAAACCTTGTGTCACATACAATGAAATGTAGTGATATTCATGTCAGTATGTATACTATTATTAGTAACAAACTGATAGCCACACCCTTCAGAATCACGTGACCCTCAGAAGACCATTGGGGCAATGTCTCATACCAATGTGAAGCTTACTGGACAAACCTTGTGTCACATACAATGAAATGTAGTGATATTCATGTCAGTATGTATACTATTATTAGTAACAAACTGATAGCCACACCCTTCAGAATCACGTGACCCTCAGAAGACCATTGGGGCGATGTCTCATACCAATGTGAAGCTTACTGGACAAACCTTGTGTCACATACAATGAAATGTAGTGATACTCACGTCAGTATGTATACCATTATTAGTGAAACCTGAGATAGCCACACCCTTCAGAATCACGTGACCCTCAGAAGACCATTGAGGTGATGTCTCATACCAATGTGAAGCTTACTGGACAAACCTTGCGTCACATACAATGAAATGTACCATAGATTATTTAGACATCTATGAATGTGCTGAGTGATATACACATTTCCGTGTGTATACCATTATTAGATCTAGAGACAAATTACTCACCGAAGATAGCCACACCTTTCCGAATCACATCACCCTAAGAAGACCACTGTGGTGAGGCCTCAGACCAATGTGAGTACATACAACTAGCTATAGCCTTGTTCTGACCCCTGAGCGACAACGAGTGCACATTGTTTTCGGTTTCAGGCATTAGAAAACCAGCTTTTTTTGACCTCACATACCTTAATTAAAAATTCGTGGGACCTGTCCTCTACTGCAGCTGTAGCCTCGGCGTGTTGTAAACTTAAAAGAGGTATTCGAATTCAAATTCAATCATACCGTGAGGAGAGGGTTAAATGGCCGTTTAATGATATTCCCGTACAGGATTGGGCGGTGAAATAATGGGACTACGTTAATCGTGAGTGCACGCTTTGTGATATGCACGGATGCATGACTGAATACGTAGTTTGTAATCACCCGCGTGCGGACGGCCGAATTGCTGTGAATGTATTCACTCCTCTGGTCGGCCTTAGAGTTAAAGCTCCGAAATAAACAGGCATTGGCTACATCACCACCAAGTGAGAGCCTTTCCTTACAGTAGATTTGAGCGAGTTTGGAAGTAATAAAAACTCGCTCACTGGGTGTAGAAGTGGCTGGGGCAGCCAACAATTCACCTGCAACTTTGCTCAAATGAGGAAATTTTACCTCATGCTCTTTCCCCCCTTTGAGTAAGTTATAGCAATTTTGGACATAGCACTGCGTGACATAGTATCGTATGCAGTAATATGCAGAGTTTGCCCACGCCATGGTATGCAGATACATATCCAGACATGCACATGTGCGGACCAATATACATACTCGTACCTAGATATGTCAATGTCCAGTGCAGTGTGCAGATGGGTATTGTTGGGGCTATAAGTATCGGCTGCGTATGGCACCCATATCGCGAGCAGCAGTTTAGCCCGTAAATTACGATAGTGCGCAATAAATAGGAATATAGGCCGTTTTAACCACACCCATGAAAACGCATTCATATGAGTGTGGCTACTATAATTACCTCGACCGAGTCGCGTACTCACAGGTAAGTTATTGGATCCCTATAATCATTGTAGCGGGTGTAGCCTGTAGGCCTATTTGAGTAATTAATTTTGATATCATTATCTGCGCATGCTCGGTTTTAAGTTTTGCACGTGTTGGTCATTAGTGGAGGTGACGACGCACGATCGAGCAAAGGAAACAAAAATAGGCAACTTGGTTGAGTTCCCAACGAAATAGGAGGAAAGGAAAGTTGGACTACTGGGCTATCTGTGGAGACAGTACTAATGGAGCCGTTCCCAACGTAAGAGAAATCGGATTGTTGATTTTGATCACTATATAGCTGACGAATCAGTGAGGTGCAACTGTGCAAGATAGAGAGTTTCGGACAACGCGGGTGACAGGCGGAGGTTATAAAGGCATACCAAACGGACTTAAGCAGTCTAGGCCTGGTAAGTTGTGCGTGTTTACACTGTAGGTGTTGCTTGTGTCAAACCAGGACAAGTGTGTGATTCAGTAGATGCAGTTAGGCGGCGTTTCAAGTTGTCACAAAGGTTTACATGCTTACGTCATGTTTGTTCTCTTCAGCACAGTGCCGACCAATAGAACGCCATTACGCGAAGAGCATAGTACGTTGTATATGTGCATGTGGATTATGTGCGCGTGCCAATAACTTCAGGGTCAGGAGATATTTAAGCGAGTACATCGAGACTGAAAGGGTGGAAGTGACCAACCCCGGCAAAAGAAGAAACGCAGGTACAGAGTAGGCATGCTATGACTTTCATTTCTGACCACAGCTCTTGATCCGACGCCAGGGTGTACTACGGCCAAATGAAAACGTTTCGCTGCATGGCCAACCAAGGGGATGACGACGATAGCATTGTAAAGCATAAGCTAGCTACCACCGCGGTCAGAGAGTAAGTAAATGCTGAGTTCTTTGTGCATAACCTCTGTAATATTTTAGCGTGTGCTTGTAAGGAAACCGTCGACAAGCGCCGCGAGAGTAGTAGAGGCTCGTGCTCGCCTTCCAAGAGGCCTCTGCTAGGCGGAGAGTGCCCTTCTAACTACATCAGCAGGATGTGATGGAGACTTTGATCGCCAGCTTGGAACTATACCTGTTTATTTTTTGACCAAGTTGTATTTCAGCTGTAATTTGATTAAAGTTTGCCGTTAAATTCTGAATTATTGCTGGCGTGGTTCAGGGTTTAAGCACTAGCCTTCAAGTATGCAGAACAGAAAATGGATTTGAAACGACTCGAATACATGACGTGTACAGAGTCTGCACGCGTTCATCTGAAGTATGCAGACAGGTGATGACGAATATACTGAATCCATATGCAGACCACGATATCATACGTATAAGCAAAGTGTTCGTTCTGAGACGTATACATGGCACCGCATTCGTGACGTATGAAAAACTGCCCACGTGTCGAGTGCAGACGAGTATCGATTAGTATGGGTGCAATATACAAGGCTGCATACGGTACACTGTCGCGCCGTGTAGGAAGGGAACAATGGAAAATCTATTACTGTATGTAGAGTACATGTACATGTATCTTTCATTATGAAACGAATGCATCTAGAGACTGGTTCCTCCAAAACATGCACACAATCAGACAGAGATTGTACGACACAAAGAACTGTACAGACACTTGAAGTGACCTGTGTTTTGATTGGATGGTTTGATTGATCAATACAGGTCACTTCAAGCATCTGTACAGTTCTTTGTGTTGCACATCTCTGTCTGATTATGTACATGGTTCAGAGAAACCAGGTCATCTTCAAATGTAGAGACACACAAGAGGCATCAATCAACGTGTGTAACAAAATATATAAAGCACTTAACCTAAATAGCTACAGTGTCTATCTCCATTACAAATCTCTTAACATACCTATACTGTGCAGTACATCTTTAGCTAACCCATAAGTTGATCCATACATACACTACATGTGCAGTCATACTGTAGTTGTTATTTTGAGGATGGTGATTATCTCTCATGCATTTTTCAATACCCTGCCAGACATGGCATGCATGTGCCCCTTCATACAGTACATGTAACCCATGTACACCCAGCACCCTACGGCCCATGAGAGCATAGGACCTTTCATGCTGGACAAAGGAAAGGTCGAGAGGTGTCTCCCCAGTGGACAAACCATCAGTAACATTTACAAACCCACCAGTATCTCTTAACTGCTTTCGCTTGTGTTCAGTTTAGTGTATGACTTGTATACTTTGTGTATTGTGTGTCGAACAGACCCTTCCCTTTAAGAACTCCGGACGTGACATCACTCATTAACATATACTTAACCCAATTCGTGAAGTACGTTGATTAGTGATGTCACATCCGGAGTTCTTCTTAAAGGGAAGGGTCTATTAAACAAGCATTTCTATTATTTATGAAGGGAAAATTTACTGACCGCGTGAGATTATGCAAGAAAAAAAGAAGAAGGTAAACTCAGTTTGAGTGACTTTATCTGTACAAAGAGCAAGATAAAAAAAGGTAAACTAGGCTTGATTGAAAAGAGTGAATTTTATCCTTTCAAAGTTTGTTTTGCCAAAAGTCTTTTCCATTTATCTCGTCCTTGAATTAGTTGAATCGCAGTGAAAGGGATAATGGCCCATATTTTTCTCGTGGCTGTAACTAACACTGGCCACGGGTCTTTCCGAGGCTGCTGGGTCTGCCACTTCTAGCGTCTATGCTACAGCGATAGATAACATATTATCTCCGGTACAGCGACCCCGTTACTAATACTGCATGCTCTTAAGTGAGCCGAACCAGGTGTTTGCTAACCACAGCATGGAAACATGCACCCTCGCACACACACACACACACACACACATACACACACACACACCCACACCCACACATGCACACACACATACACACACATACGCACACATGCACGCACACGCATGCACACGCATGCACACACACACACACACACGCACACACACACACACACACACACACACACACCCACACACACACACACGCCATAACAGGTAAGTAATTTCTTTACTGGCCATTGCTTAAAACTCTTTACAGTGACCCCAGTTTATAAGCAAATAAAATGGTATACATTACTCTTTCTCATGATAAAATTTGTGGATCTCATATCTACATGTTGCAATAAGTTTGAAGAAACCATCTTCCAAGAAATTAATCATAAGGTATTTCTTTCTGCTACTTTAGTTTTGCTATTTACCCCTCAGCTATTCATACTAGCTAGCAGTTTCCTTGTGGGTCCAAGCAATTTCAGAGTGTGTCTTTGTAGTTGTACAAATGCTTAGTAAACCATAAAAAAACAACACAATTTTGAAATCATATATACATCTGTAGCTAGCAAACCTTGTACGAGAAGCACATATTTGATCATGTATATGTGTAGGAATTGGGGAAAAAAATATGTCAATATCTGCTTTCTTAAAGTTTTGCACCAAATATGTGCGCACATTATTGCCACATATTAGTACACATATGTGTTACAAATTGTAATAATTTGGGTGTGTACATGTGTACCATGGCTTGTTCACTGCTATTGCACCATGGCAACCACCTTTTTTTCATCTCTAAACCCTCAGCTTCACTTCACTTTAGGCAACTTTTGGTTTCTTGTTTAACTTCTTCAAACTGGCATGGTGTACTAAGATATTTCAATGGCCAGTGTGATTGCAAAAAAGCCACAGTCCTTACTGCCTTTTTGCTGCTGAACTGAAAGTCTGTGGATAGAAAGGTCGATGTGCATGATTTGATTTTGTTGCTGGAACTTGATATGCATGCATCTGTGCTATCTGTAGAATCACATTTTACTAATATGAGATACCAGATGGTCCATTAAGAGCACCTCTATTTGTGACACTCACCTAATCTGCCAGCCAATTACGATGGTTGTGGGGCTGGTTTACAACATGCCCTTGGCTGTAAGAAAGGGGACGGGCTATACTGCATGGCAACAATGTGTTTTTCACTGATTCTGTTAATGTTGCAGCTTTAATGCCTACAGCCATTGGTGTCTCCACTGAGTGAAGTAGGAGGAGCCTTTATCTCCAGTAGGGTTGGGACCTCAGCAGATGAGACACAAACCATTCCCTATCTCTGCTCTACAGGTGGGGTTTGGGTGAGTGTGCATATTGAACATGGCAGTGTACCCAAAGTAAGTGTGTTTGCCCATAGAGTACAGTAACAACAGGTGCATGTATATGTGTATGTGCTTACATGTAAATACACATGCAAATACACATGTATTCTTGATCCGTGGTACACATTTTTCATAAACTGTCATTTTTGGGATTGGGGCCAATTTTGTGAAAACTACACAAATTTAGGCCCGCCAGATTTTCTAAATGTGCATTGTGTACACACGTGCATTTCCACAGCTGTCCTTGATTGATGCTTCCCCCCTGTCATTGCACAACATGTGGCGAAAGCTGTGTCCTGAAAGAGGGGAGGTGGGGTTGCTTTCGTGCAATGCTACTGTGAGAGCAAGTGGCCTTAGGCACTGCACTGGGAACAAACTGCCCCCCCCCCCCCCCCCCCTCCCCTGGAGTCTATCAACAGAGTCATCCACCACGCACTCTGACTGAACTGAGTTGGTGTGCACATCATTGTACACATGATGCCGGTATCTATAAACAATACAACATACAGACACTACACAGCAATGCGCATTATCCCGAAGGTGCAGTTGTACAGATAAAGGCCAAAAACGTACACTCGCAATGATTCTTACTGCCTTGTGATAGGGGAGGAATGGTGAAGATGGGAGCTGATATTTGACTCTAACAAATGTTAATACATGAACCGGACCGCAGTTGGTCGTGCAGAGATTTACCAGTGTGGCTCCTTAATCAGTACATGTGTGTGTGGGGGGGGGGCGGGGCGGGGGGCGGGGTGGGGCGGGGGCGGGGGGGCGGGGCGGGGGGCGGGGCGGGGGGGCGGGGGGCGGGGGTGGTAGAGGGTGGGACGCGCACTTATTTCCTTTAGACATTTATTAACGAACAATATCTGCGCACTTTTCTAAGTGAAGTAGCAACCAAGCACATCGAGGTCTGAACAACTAGCAAGGTAATTGACATAACAACATCCCTTGTGAAGACAGGAGTTCCATTGGGAAGACAGACCATTGGTGCTCTAAAACGAGGGTCAGTTTTCCAACATTTGCCATGATACAGTTTTCCAATAGGATTTAGAAATTATATACAGTAGATATGGGAAAGTTTCCGAGAAAAGCTATCGTCTTCCTATTTTCAGCACTTCATGTTACACCATTTCTCTATGGTAAAATACTTTTTGGGATCTTGCACTTGCTCCTTGCCAGTATTGCAACGTTCGATACCCCACCGGGTTCAAACCTGCCATAACTTTCTGTAGGAGTAATGAAATCGCTTCAAATTCGGTATGTAGGTAGAGAGGTCCTATACCTATCGATTTGTTCTGTTCGTTAATTTTTATGCCATCTGTTACGGAGATACAGTTGAATAAACTACGTGCACGTTTTCCCGCTTGATTCGCGCCAATGTAATAATCCCCGCCTCCCCATACATTGAGCGGAGCGCAATTTGCCCAAATCATTGGCGCGAAACGAGCGCGAAAATGTGCACGTAGTTTGTTCAACTGTATCTCCGTAACGGATTGCATAAAAATTAACGAACAGAACAAATAGATAGATACAGGACCTCTCCACCTATAAACCGAATTTGAAGCGATTTGATTACTCCTACAGAAAGTTATGGCGGGTTTGAACCCCTTGGGGTATCGGACAACGCGATACTGGCATGGAGCATGTTCAAGATCCCTAAATGTATTTTACCATAGAGAAGTGGTGTAGTATGAAGTGCTGAAAATAGGAAGACAAAAGCGTTAACCCTTCGGAAGTTATAGCATTTCAAACGTAAGGCATTTTTATTATGCTTTTTCATAATACACGCTAGGTCCCTTTTCTCGGAATCTTTCCCATATACATGCCAATAAAAACTTTACTTACGTGTAGCAGCCATCTGTATAGATAGGCAATCGTCTCAACAATGATGTCTTCCATGAAACTTAGATACAATGTCAACCAATGAAATCATGTAAAAGGGTGTTTCATTAGGCGTCAGGCACTGTGGATAGGTGTGAGTGTATATATTAATACATTCTCACTGATCTGGGGAGGGGGGGGGGGGGGGGGGGAGCAAACCAGGCAATTTGAAAGTCTTTAACTGTTTGAAGCTTGGACAGCACAGCCACTCTGTTTAAGAATATACTGCACAAACGTGCATGGCAGCGATACAGAGCTAACGGAGAATGCACATACAACTTAAAGTTATCTACTCGAGCGGCTTACGTTTTCAATCACCAATATAAGCTTTCCCACCACGATTTCGTTCGGAGCATGTAGCCATTTTTGTATGGATTTTTTTTCGTGGCGTACTTAATACCGTAAATTCATTATTTTACATCAAGCGGGAATTACAGAAAATGGCGTTTTGAACATTTAATACTTCCGTATGATATATTGTTGCTTTTTTATGACGATACTTATTGCAATTTTTCTATACAAGGTTGATCTGCAGGAGACTACCGATGGAAGGTTATTTAACGCACATGTTTAAAATTACTACCCAGAGGAGTGTTGAATCCACCAACACCACGTGGAAGGTACAGAATACAGTAGCGGTCAACACTGGCGGAGCCAGGATTTTATTATAGGGGGTGCCAACTTAACGGGAGGGACACTCCCTCCCGAGTCCCGACGGGACCAGCTAACGCGGTTGGATTCTGGTGCAGATGCCAGAAGCGAAAAGCTCTTCCTAGTTTTAATATATTAAACGTGTTACATTTTATCATCGTGCATGGAATCCATGGATAATATAACTTCTATACTAGTACTGATGCAGAATCATTGAACCATGTTTTATTTCTCCCGGCTTTAAATTGTGATTGTGATAACATGAACAATTGTGATGGGAATAACACATTGAAAAAATAAATAAATGAAGCAGTTGGTTTGATGATTTACTACGCAATTACTCAGTGGATCACATCTTTTGTGGCAAAGTAGTTCATGGCTTGAGTGAATGAAGTGTCACTGTCATCTGCTTTGAGAATAGCATCCACCAGGTCATTTTCTACAAGCATGGTCAATAGATCATCCAAAAAGTCGTCACCAATGGTAGACCTGAGGCGGTTCTTAACAAATTTCAACCCAGAGAAGTTCCTCTCACATGCAGCTGAGGAGTAAGGCAGCACACTTACAAGAACATACAAACGCTGAGTAAGCAGGTAGCTGCCTGACTTGGTATGCAGCCATTTGCACATGTCATTCATTTTCATCTCTGACAATTCAGTTCCTTTTTTCGTACCATTGTAATCTCAGTAATCATCAGCTCCACTTCAGTTGACAACATTCCACGTTCAGTGTCATTAAAGTCATCACAGTAGTGCCTCCCTAGCTTATCAATGCTGGCCTTGGAGTACTTTGCAAAGCTATTAGCTGGATTGAGAGATGCCATGGCTTCAATTATCTCACATGTTGTTTCACTGAATCTTCCATCAAAATCAGCCACAAGTGCATCATCACCTCAAAAAACAATCTCTTGTAATGAGCATCAAAAGTTCCATCTCCAACCCCACTTTCCACAAAGGCATCAACTGTATACCCTTGCAGCCTGCTGTTAAGCTTAATGGAACGCCTGCCTGTGCCTCGATGGTGTAGGGTGCTGTAAAATCAGGAACATCAATGCCATACTCTGCAGCAAATTCTATTGCTGAATGCTTGACACAGTCAAAAGCAGCATCTATGCGCAGCTCTCTGACTTTCTTCTGTGTTGCCTTGACTAACCCAATTGCTTCCCATAAGGTGTCCCGTTGTTTCTGCAGAGCGTTGTTGAGGATGTCAGTGAGAAATAAGATCTCAATTAGAGCATCCAACCAGAAACAAAACGAGAATCGTTCAACTCCACATACCACACCAAGTGCAGTTGCCTTTTGATCTGACGTGCTGTCAGAGCTGTCTTTGATTTCATGGGCAGTCTTGAGGACTGCACCAAAATGCTGCTTGCAACAACGAGCTGCATCAATCCTGCAGCACCAACGAGTCTCCGATAGGCTTTTGAGTCGCTGCATTTGGTTCTTTCCTTTTCCAATGCCTCCTTCACTGAGAGATGTTGGCTTCACATGATTTTCTTCTCAAACATTGCCACTCTTTTTGGAGAGGCAGAGATGTGGTTATGATCTGCTGAAGGAAGCCCAGCACACTCTGGTATTCAGCCACATCTTTGCCAATTATTTCAACAATAAGATTAAGCCTGTGGGCACAGCAATGGGTGTACATAGCATGCTTGCACACCATCTTAATAAGAGCTGCTAATCCATTGTGCTTGCCAGACATGTTTGATGCCCCATCATATCCCTGCCCTCTACATTTTTCAGCATTCAAACCAAACCCTTTTACAAGAAGAGCATCCCTAAGGGTGGTAGCTTTGGTATCTGCAACATGCACAGTCTTGATGGTCCTCTCCCCAGTGGTGGCACTCACATAACGTATGACCAGTGTGAGAAACTGTTTGTGAGCTACACAGCTTGTCTCGTCAGCCAAGATTGAATACACAGCACCAGGCAAATCATCACAAGCTCTTCTCTAATCTTCTGGTCCACTGCATGCCTGAAAGACTGCACCAACTGCTTTTGGCTGTCAGGAGATGTATACTTGGCATTGTCAGGACACCTTTCCCTTTGCTTAGCAAAATCAGGGCTGACACTGGCTAGCAGATCCAATAGTCTCAGGAAGTTGCCTTTGTTAGATGAAAAGGAAGATTCATCATGCCCTCTAAAGGCAAGGCCACCAGCTGCTAAAAATGCAACAGCTTGCAGCATTATCTTCAAGTACTCCCTTGTAGACATCTTCTCCAGTGCTACCTTGGAAGCATGTACAGGCCCAGCCAGTGCACTCAGCAACTCCATCTCTTTCTTGAGCTTGATGTTACACAGACATACCTCTGCAGCTTTGTGGTCAAGTGAGTTTGCATATTTCACTAAACTGCCCTCAGCACCAGTGCACTTCTTAAAATAGCTGTGCCCACCCTTAATCCACTCATTGTCCCTCTTGGAATTGAAGATGCAACATGGATAGCAGAACAAGGCATTTGCTTCTTGGGGCCACTCAAGCCAGCCATAGGCCTCAAGCCAACTCTTCTGGACAGCTCTCTTTCTACCTCTACCCCCATATTGTTTAGTGGGATAAGCATCTTGGAGAATGCAAAAGCGGCCCTGGCGGCAATCATTGTGCCAATGCTTGTCATCCTTGTGTGGAGTACGTTGGTTCCTTATTGCAGGATCCCATGCAGCCGCTGAAGCCTGGTTCAAGGTTGTGTTTTCTGCCGTTTCTTGCTGCTGTTGTTCCTCCACTTCTTCCTCTACAATCACTGCAATGTCTTGTAGCTTGTCAGGGTTGCCGCGGTCCGACCGGGACCGACGGTCCAGACCGCGGTCTTCACTATTTTTTATTGGACCGCGAGCTTAGGTCCTTATTACTTTCACTCAGCCACGGTCACTGACGGTCACGGTCCAAACAATAGTCAGACCGACGGTCTGACCGCGGTCCGCCTCGTAATGTATTTTTGTACATGTACATGTACATGTAGGTATCTGGCAGTATCAGAGTCTGATCATCTGGACCCACTTCAGTGGTGGTCTGTTAATGGTACAAATTATCCCATTATATCAGTGCTTGCCAAAAAATACTTGGCAATTCCTGCTTCGTCAGCTTCCTCGGAAAGGGTCTTTTCCACGGCCAAAAACATAACCGACAAAAAAAGGTGGCGCCTGCTTCCCGAAAGACTTCACAAGACCATTTTTTTACGCCACAATCACTACTTGTGGAAATGGCCTTATTTCTCAACGTTATTGTGGAATAAACAAACATTACAAACTTCGTTCAGTTCGTTGTATTTGTATATGTATGTGTTGTGATTGTTCTCGATGGGCATCTGCATTGCTATGCGTAGACTTCATATTAACAGCATTGTGGGCGGTGGCTTGTGAAGACCGCAAGTCCGACCGTCGGTCGGACCGACGGTCGCGGTCTTGAATGTTTGATTTTTAAACGGTCGCGATCTGGTCGCGTCTGAATATTCCATTTTGACCGCGGTCCACGATCTACTTCAAAGTAGTGGACCGCGGCAACACTGTAGCTTGTCATGATCAATACTTGTAATGATGGGGGTGGTGGTTGTTCTTCTATGTTGTTCGGTGTACCGCTAGTAACAGTGCTACTACTACTACTAGCCAGTATTTTGGAGGCATTGGTAGATTGGAAGCAGTCTTAGCAGTGCTTCCCCTGCTTGTGGCAGCAGAGGCCGTAGTGTGGCGAACAGATGAATGGCAGTCATCTGGTCCCCAGACTACAGAGGTAGAGGCATTGGTATTTCGGGGGCCCGGGGGGCCGAAGCTCTATCGCCAATATTATCACCTTTGTTACATGCCGCTACCTCTGGCTCTTTTATCTACGCCGTACAAGTAAATCCAAACTTAGTTAACGATAGTAATGTACGTGAACCTTGCATGCAGGGAGCCTTGGACGAAGCCATGGCTTGTCCAAACAAATTTGGTGTCATTGTGACGTAAATATTTTTAACCCCTTACGGAAGACAGTATTAATCAAGAGAGGAGTGACGCGTTCGACAAAGCTATTAGAGGACTGGAGGCACACAGGCTGCTAAATACATGTACGTGTGCATACACATATTGGAGGGGGGGGGGGCAAGCGCTGACGTCACTGTTACACAGCGGCGACGGAAGCTATTATAAAGTGGTGCGGCCAATGAATAATAGATTAGCATGCATAATATTATAGGCGCAAACATGACAGATGTATCTAGTTATGAGCAACAATTACAAATCATACATGTACAGTATAGAAGTCTTAATCAGTTAGCCAAACAATGTCTGGCGGTGTTCGGAACCGCGAATAAATTCATTACCTAGCTCCACTGAATTGATTTTATCTGTCAAATTGCTATGAGCGAACAAAATCATCGAGTTGTTTAGTCGCAGTTGTGTCATCGTTGTTCGTAGAAAGGTCGTGACTCTACGCAACGCACTAAATGATCTCTCGCTTGTAGCATTTGTGGCTGGCATGACCAGTATCAACGAAACCAGGCAATTAACTTGTGGAATCAAGGCCTTTTGGATTGGTGATAGCTTCTTTATAAATTCAACTATAGAACTCAGATCATATGCAATGCTTGACTGTGGCAAATTGCTGGACAATATGTTCAGGTGTAGCTTTAGCTGTTGCAGGTTTAGATCGGAACCATAAAGTTGTGTAATGAATTCAACATCATCATCATAAGACTCTTTGTTTGCTGCCTTAAGTAGCACATTTTCTAATTATTTTATACGTTTGGAATCCTGGCTGGTCAAACTTTGCCTTCAAGCACGTGTAACATGACACGCTGTCATTTTCCTCACGATAATGTAGCCACGGCCACTTCAGACTGTTTGAAAACTTCTTCTCACAGCACTTTTCTTGCCAAACTCTCGTTTTGGAATGTGAAACGCCCTGAGCTGGTGTGGTATTTACTGTCAGTGTCACTGACACTTTGACTAGAACTCGCATCATCTTGCTTGAAAAGAAGAGCTAGCAGCTGTCTCAAATTGACACAATAAGTGGTAATTGAACGCCGGCGCGGCCGCCGATCGAGGTTACAATTATAATCAATAACTAATGAATTATTAATTTCAGCCGTAAAAAGTGGTGCGGCCATGGCCGCAGTGGCCGTAGCGGTTCCGTCGCCACTGCTGTACAAGCTGAAATCGCAGGGGGGGCCAAGCCCCCTCCACCCCCCCCACCCCCCTTAGCTCCGCCACTGGCGGTCAAATAAAACATCACTCATCATCTTAGTGGTACGACCATGCGACGAATATATGGCTGCGTTTGTTGGCAAGTCATCGTTTTAGGTTAGTTTTAATACTCGGCCGCTATTACCATAGATATTAGAGTAATATCTATGCTATTACACACGTGCTTCAGTACGCATGTCCATTCGCGCGAGTCTGTGTACGAGGCCTAGGAGCCACTCTTTCCACATTGATCATGTTTATCAGCTATGTGATTGTAACCATGGAGAATAATTATTCATTTCATGAAGGGTACTAGTGTTAATGTACAGGCATTTTATAATGCAATGTAAATTGCAGTAGTCCAATAACTTGGCTATTAATCTATGGTTAGTTCTGGGAACGAGACGACGCGAATTATAACGTTTGACTTCTACTGAGAGATTGTCATATCCAGAAATGGCCCATACATAGGCGGTCATCTTGCCTTTTTAATTCAATTTGGATTTTAACCAACTCTATGATGTACTATAAGCAGGTCTGATTATGATATATGTACTTCAAAAAATTATTCCATTAACCATTCTAGAAACCATCATACATGAAATGGAATGTAGAACTTATAGTCAAGGTATTTCTACGAATTACGCACCGAGATTAAGAAGCCTGAAATATTAATTCATGAGAACAAATTAATGCAGCTAGAAAGTAATACGATAGCTATTTCTTCATTCCAATTGAATTTCAATTCATACGAAGTCTATGAATACTTTGCATCCAGATCAGAAGCTTGTTTCTCTCTTCCCACGGCACGCAGAGCTGATGATAATTGTTGGACTGAGGGGTCGCGGTGATTGGGTGGTGCCCAGTCTAACCACTTTCTCAGCATGGCCGAATAATAGTCCTCCTCCCCAGTTCGCCCATTTTCTCTTCCAATGGCAGATAGTTCATCTTCTTTGAAGCCAAGTTGTCGACCAATGCCCGTCCAGTTAGAGGATGCGGTCAATGTTATTTTAAAAATTTCAGTATGATTGTCATAATTTAGCAAATTGTGCTTTTCGGCATTATCTATATATATATATACATAACAGGGAGGAAAGATATCACATTCTAACTATCAGATTCATACACAAAAAAACGCATAGAATAATGACGTGATTGAATAGTAACAATTACAGGCCTCTGATTTTAATGTCTAATCACTTCACAATTATTTTACAGATGATTTAAAAATTCTTTATAGTTTCAAAACTTGATTCGACCATTTTTTCCTTGTGATAGAATTTAATTTGTGAGAAGCATGCAGTTGTCATTTTGTTTTAACACTCATGATGATTGCCCACCCCTGGAAAATAATCTAGGATACCAATGTATAAAACGTTTGATAAAATCAAACCATTTAACAGGCGACGTAAAGACTCAATGAACGCGCTGCGCTTCACATACGTAGAAAAGGCGGCAAGTCCTATCGGGGAAAGTGCACAGTAAAAATCTAGTCGGGGAACCAACTGATCGGAATTAAAACAGTATAATCAAAAATTAGCCTTGTAAATTAGACTAGTTTGGAACACCAAATTATATGCATTGTTATCTTTCATTCTAAAATGTCGCTAACTACGGCTGTTTCATTTATGATTATTATGAGCAGGATCCAATATTAAACGAAGTGGCAGCTATCTTGACTATGGTGAAACAATTCAAGTTTAAAAAATGTAGCAGTACCGTAAGATACGGAACTAAACAATGAACAGGAAATAAAAAAATTCAAACCATTTTCTATTCTTCAAAGAACACAAAAATGTACTATAATGCACAACGTATGCATGCATGAATGAATACCTCTTTTCTGCTCATGTGGCATCGGCTGCACCTGGAAAACAGCACATAGATAATACTTATAAGTTATTTTAACAGAATCATAAAACTAATAAGTTATCATAATTTCCATGCAACTACTATATGTGTTATCGATTGACACATTTTACAACAGCTAATCTTCATGTAACATTTGAAAAGCAATGCAATTGTGACACATACCTGTGGAAACCATTGTTTATGTTCGTCTGCAAGATCAGTCGGTGTATCACTATAACAACATTTCATTTCCTGGGTATCACAACTGAATGTGCACATAGCAGGGTGCTGATTCTGTGAGTAACTAAAACTGTCACATTGACATGTCTTTGGACAATAGAACCCATATGAGGGAAATGGATAGTTCATATCTCTGCAAACCTTGGCAAACACATTGTTTATATCATTATAAATCATGCATTTAACATGTGGCAATGATTCTCCCATAAGGGATACTTCATAATGTGCGGAGAAAGCACTAAATAATACACTGTATGATTTTCCTGAACATATGCAGTAGAAGTTAATCTTATTTCTATATTGCGATTCACCATTATTGACTTTCCACTTGCGTGAGACAATAAGTCCAGTTGTTGCCGCACAGAAAAGCCCAACAGGACAGTAACCATGATCAAACAAAATCAGAAAAGAGGAAAAATTGTTGGATAGGTTGTACGACAATGTTGTTTTTGGTAGCACAGAAGGCATAAAGTATATATTTGTGCCCTCTAGGTTCGATGTAATATGCCGATGACGTAGTAGACTAAGTAACTCATCCACTTCTAAACAACCTTCAACACGTTTCAGAATCGAAGCATCCAACTGTCCTTTACATTTGAATTGATTCTTATATTTCATGTGAGGACCATGTTTAGAGTGGTAGTCAAAGTACTGAATAATAATCTTCGAGATGGAATCAAATAATAGCTGGAAGTCGGTAATCACACATTCATTCAATCTAGGGATATCTGAATAGTACAGTAGCGTGCCTGCTTCAGAGTGGAGATAGTGAAGGACCACATTAATTTCATCCTCTTTAACACCACAGATGTGAGCTATGTCTTTACAGTTGCTTTTGCTGACGCTGCGCAAATTCTCCAGTTTGGCATATTTATGAAGAACAAAATCAAACACTAGCCAAGGTGCTGGGATTTCTTGAGTATCTAATTCTGATAACAGTTCTTCAATTTTTTTTCTTACTGACACTATATCTTGTTCATTACTATTGTCGATGCCTGTAATTAATTCCTCTATACTCCTAACCTGGATGGTTTCAAAAGCTGTTGATTGATGCAACCACCCATGCAATTGCGTAGCAATGTTCAGAATTTTATCTTTTATATTACATTCTTGAGGGTCTTGAGAGACATCAAGTTTATCCTTATGAGTTCCAACCAGTAATATTTTACCTGGAAAAGAGGTGTCTTGTTGTGAAACGAAACTGGAAAGGGCATGGGAAATAATGTCTTTAACAATATATGTATCCTGCCATGTAATCAACCTTTCATTTTTATTTTCTGGTTGATAATGAACTGGATATGCTGTTTCTAGATCATCTGTTAATTTGAAAATGAGAATTATCACAGATGAGCCATTTATTAGGAGAGGAAATATCTCTTGAAAACTGGGCTGCCCCCCTCCATCAAAAATTTGCAGAAACATAGCTTTGTCAGTACTAAGAGCACCCACTACCTCTTCCCATTGACCCGTTTTGGCAGCATTTAGAAACAGCTCTTTAACGTCTAAACCAGCAATATTTCTTTTCAGTGGAATTACTTCTAAACTTTCAGCACATTGCATATGGTCCCTTGCCACCTCTTTTAAAACCCTTGAGGATGATTCATTTACAACCAAATGTGTGCATCACCACTCTCTTTTCGCTGTTTTACATTTGGCTTTTGGTTTGCATCATTCATTATAGCTTTTTCATTTTTTACTGTTCCCATTTCACTTCTGTATTGCAATTTTGTATTGTTCAAGCATAATAGCAGTGCTTTTGCTACATCATCTAATTGTTGGACATTCCATTTCCATTCATTGTTTTCCTCATTAGTCATTACTATTCGTTGCACAAAAATAGGATCACACATCTCTGCAATATTTGTGCTTGGTTCCATGTTGCCACATGGCTGTAGCATTGCACCTTCAACATGTCTCAGAAGCTGTTTTCTAAGGGTGGTTTTTCCTGCTCGTGGAGTTCCATAGAAAATTAATTTCACTGTTCTCAATTGTTTAAAAGTGACATGTTTATAATTGCCCAGAATAGCTGGTAACTTCTCTGACAATAATTCTGAAGACGTGAGAAATAATCCAAGTGAAATTTACTCTGAATAACTGAAAGTATAACATTGACACATGTATGGTGTGTAACCTACAGTTTATCGTACACATTGTTATTTCGAATAATTGCATTTAACCTTGTAGAATAGACGCCAATAGGCGTCCGAACATTAATTACATTTATTCAAAACACAAATTGGCGCCCAGTTGGAAGCCACTTAAAGGAAGAGACGCGGTATAAAAGAGAATTTGGCCGATCAACCGACAAATTTATGCGGCTGAATATGGCGTCAGCATGTGTGGCACCTCAAAACATCACATTGTTTGCGAGAGCATGCACTATTCAATCGGGCCTGTACACTTTTTAAATGGATTCTAATTTGTCTATTGTACCGGTAAAATTCATAACTGGTACTAAAATTGGCAACGTCTATACATGTAGTTAACTGCTTTCGTGTCACACGAGATATGACGTTGTCATCTTAGGAGGAGAAGGATGCCTTCAAAAAGCGGCTAGAAGACAACACTGCGTCGCAAAGTGCCATGCTTGGATCTGGCGATTTCGACGACCCCATGATCGGTGCCAACGAGTACGAGCGCGACAATCACCACAGCCATATGCATTCTTGGAAACAGCCGGAGAATGTGGCAAAGGAGATGAAGTACTGGTGGGTCTCCTCCCCGTATAAGCACTCCATAATTCATGGATGAAGCCAATGAGGTCCAGCAAGCCCTTGTGGATGTGTATCTGCGGTGGTGGGACCTGCATCGAAGTCCTGCATGACACAGATAGAAAAATTAATGCCTCCTGCCCCTGTGGTGACTGGTGGTCTGCTTCAGGTCATGGTCAGCCACAGATTTCAATCGTAGGTGACTAGCAGTCTATTATTGTACGCCAGTGTAGGGTGTATATGTATGGCTATTTATTTTAGTAATACCATTCAGAGCAATGGCTTATGTGTTTAAATTACGTTTATCTTTTTCCTAGGCTGCACATTTTCACTTAGTGGCTGACTTACCATTCATTCGCAAACTTTGTCAACAACACACTTGTCAGTTGATATACGTTTAGATAGATAGTAAGATAGTAAGAACGTTCGTTTGAACCACATTTTACATAGAACAAAACGGCTAACGAGGTGACATATTGACTACGCGCGTACGCACGGGGTGCACGCAGAATGGCAACCCACTTCACATGTATGTAGGGAATGTCTTAGAATTACCTGGAAAAGACAACAGGGCTCTAAACGGTGCACTGTTGCTGTGTACTAGTGTATAGCCGTGCGTACGCCGCCATTCTCGTTAGCTTGATCGTAACGCTTCACTCCTTGTTCATCATGCCTACGACAAACACTAAACGTTATAGAGAATGCTTTGTGCACCATGATAACGGAAGACGCTAATTGAAACAATGCAGATCCGCCTAAAGCCTACAAACAACCAAAACGGAACTACAGCTACTTAAAATACTAGATGCCTATTGCAGCTTTGCATGCATTTTTCATATAGACGATTAATGAACATGCCATGAATCTGGTCCATTATGGCTTACATGTACATAGTTGTAATTATTAAAATACAGTCACAATACTTCTTTTAAAACAACATTCCGAGTCAGCCCTTTGTTGGTTTTATTTGCAGCAATTGTAAGATGAGTAGGATCTCCAATTCTCGATGCTGCAACGTATAATTGGCCATGCATGTGTAAGGCAGGCATCATTGAGCCACACACCCACTTGCTTTAAACTCACTTGATTGCAATAGCAAATGCTGGCCTTACTGGGAATTGACTTATTTTCCAGCTGAAAGGGAAGTCCCCATGTTTGCATGAATGACAATTCGATACGTGGTATCAGAGCATCCTTATTTTGATGTTCTCAAGAAGCACTTTTGCAATGTAAGAGATGATTAGAACTATCCTGAAGAATTAACCTTGTGTCATTGCAAAGTCTTTCTCTTGGGTTCTAATTCCTTAGAGGTATTAGTATGATATCCTTCTTCAGTTACATATAAGATAAGTCTGTGTGGAGAAGGCCAGCTGGTGTCAAACTATTTAAGTATTCAACAGGAAATCTAGTGGCATCATTTTGATTAGTAGCAGTGTCTGCACTGACGAATACATTTTCTGGTCATTCTTTTAGCGTTAGTACTCGACGTAATGTTGACTTTTGTTTTGGTGGCATTTAAATATTACAAAATACCGGTACTTGAATGCGCGCAATAACAATATCAACAGCAGGAATAGAAACACTGAGAGAAAGAGGTGTGGAATTCAAAAAAGTAAGCCCATCACTGTCTGCGCATCGTTGAAAGCAGTCTAAAGAGTACACTTTTGGCAAAAATGGCCCAGCCAAATGCTCGAAAAAAAGGAACACACACGGACCAACTGTCCGAGCATTTGAAAATAGATGAATGTATTGAGAATGTCGCCGTTCGGTAGTTAACGAGTAATTAAATTTTAGCATAAATCGGATAGCGATGAGAAAATATTGTTATGCATGTGTTTCATGAACTATAAGCCAAATAGGCAGGGCTCATAGTATTCATGGGTTCTGGCTATCTGTTCACAATTATGTGTAGGCACAATGACCATGGATGACGGAGTTGAGCTGTTACAATGAGAAGGCATGTGGCATAAGATAGAGCAATTACATACTAGTACCTTGCCTAGCCTTGCACTCTGCATGAAATTAAGGCTTTTACTTGTGAATAAACTTTCATAGAACTCAACTTGTTGACATCATTCTCATCGATGCGTTGAGATTGGATTGTTCATAAATTATTTAAAAAGTAGATTGATTGTATGATGTTGTCACTCATGCATGGTGGAAGGAAAAAAGATATATGTTACAGAGCTAGATCTAGCCCTAATATTCCCGAATGGAAGCGCAAATCCATTCATGTCACATACTGGACAATGGCAATATATTATCAGAATGAGCATCAAACATATAAATAAATATGAATTCTCTGAAAACCAGTTACCTACCTTAGGTAAATGCAGGGACACTTTACAGCCATCAACATGTGCCATACGAAGCACAAATAATAATGTACATTCATGTACACGTAAGCACGTTTCAAAACCTTAAATAGTGCAATATTTGATATTATATACACTGTATATTTGCGATCTAGGTGAGCAATTCCGTTTCAATAACTGAAGGTAAACTACATTGTGTATTGCACAAGAACATTTTATCATGCAAAAGATGCAAAATCTGTAAACAGCATGCTCAATCATATAGTTTTATTCTTCACTTACCTGTTTTTGGAGTTTGAATTGTAATTGGAGTACAGTAGTCTCCGAAATTTCTCATCTTGGCCCTCACACGTACAGTGTATTCAGTGTGTGGTTCAAGTGACGTTAGCTCAGTACTGGTTGTGTCTTGAACATCATGAAGATGCTCACTTCCACCATGTGCAGTGTAGCTGACTTGATATTCTTTTATTACACCATCTGCATTATAAGGAGGCTGCCAAGATATGGCAACAGTTGTACTACTAGTACCAACAACACGTAGCTCGATTGGAGAAGGAATTACTGGGAAAGGAAGTGAATAAATAGTTTGGCCAGAGATATACAGGTAATTGCAAAATACCCAACTCACAAACATTCAAGGTTGGGTAGTACAATGAATGAAGCCAACATTGTTTATTAGTTGCACTCTCTATTTGGATCCCTCTAGTTGTGTATGATTAGAATTATGTTCTTGTACCATGCCAAAGTACTATCCAAACAAATAGCAGTTTGCAAGCAACAGAATTGCTTAACAATGGTTACATAAATCTAGTGCATAGAGCTCTCAACATTCAAAAGGTATCCCATGTTCCAAAATAATAATATGTTCAAGAAATTTACATCTTACATCCAGTGCATTTCACCACCTTACAGTGTATATTGTGCAGTGTTTTGTGTCACATGTTTACATTATAGGTCAGTATAATTATGGTGTTAAATACTATATTGCACAAGCACATGCATGTATACATTCATATAAAATGATGCAAAACCAAGTGTGAAGGAATTTTTGCATAAATAGAATGCTGGATATGAAAAGTTTATTTTGTAACGTAAAAGAAAATAATGTTTCTCCATATTACCTGTTTCTGGAGTTTGAATTGTAATTGGAGTACAGTAGTCCCCGAAAGTCCCCATTTTGGCCCTCACACATATAGTGTATTCAGTGTGTGGTTCAAGTGATGTTAGCTCGGTATTCGTTGCATCTTGAACATCATGAAGATGCTCACTTCCACCATGTGCAGTGTAGCTGACTTGATATTCTCTTATTACACCAACTGCATCATTCGGAGGCTGCCAAGATATTGCAACAGATGTACTACAGATAGTATCAACTTTCAGCTCGATTGGAGAAGCAATTGCTAAGAAAGGATATAGAATAACTTAGTATAGCAACATAAACATAAAAGCCTTGTCCACCACACTACATATACATACATGTATTCATAGATTATTTTTAAAAGGCATTTCACTGGATATTTAATTATCACTGAAAACTTCAACTCCTGATTTTCTACAGTATGTCATATGAAAGAATGCACATTGATACTCAGCAGGATATGTACATGTAACTATAGATCTACAAAAAATAAATGGCAAAGTTGTCATATACACTAAAAGGTGATATTCCACTGTGTCTTAATGCCATGAACAGTTCTGATGAAGACCTTGACATGCATTCATCAATCTGGATAACTTTGATTGTGGAGGCTGTACTTAAACATTACTTTGGAATTATATCAAGCAATAGACATATAATTTCAAAAGCATTTGATGCTCCAGTACCAGAAAACTTCAAATATTTAGCTAGGCCTGCAATAGAGCATCATGAGGATGTTTTCTTCTTTGGGGCATAATGAGCACAGAATGGGAAGAAGAGGTATTTTGCTTATTGATGAATAAAATGGCAAAAAATTATTTAAGTGCGTTTCCATCATTTTTTATTAACTTAAAAGACTTACACTGAGTGCAAATATTTGCCATTCTGTTGTGTGTGTTCTTATTTTTTTATTTCTATTGTCATTGAGGGACACAGAGAATCTCAAACAAGCCAATCCATAAGTAATCCTTGTACATATAATTATATCTATTTAGATGTTTGATATTAATTCTGATAATATATTGCCATTGTCCAGTATGTGACATGAATGGATTTACTTCCATTCGGAAATATTAGGGCTAGATATGTAACATGTCTTTTTTCCTTCCACCATGCATGAGTGACAACATCATACAATCAATCTACGTGTTTATGAACAATCCAATCTCAACGCATCGATGAGAATGATGTCAACAAGTTGAGTTCTATGAAAATTTAATCACAAGTAAAAGCCTTAGTTTCATGCAGAGTTTCTTTGTTGAAGAGACCCTGCAAGGCTAGGCAAGGTACTAGTATGTAATTGCTCTATCTTATGCCACATGACTTCTCATATATAACAGCTCAACTCTGTCATCCATGGTCATTGTGCCTAAACATAATTGTGAACAGATAGCCAGAACCCATGAATTCTATGAGCCCTGTCATGAAATTTTTCATAGCTATCTGATTTATAAAATTTAATTACTCGTTAACTACCGAACGGTGAAATTTTCAATAAATTCATCTATTTTCAAATGCACGGATAGTCTGTCCGTGTCACTGTGTGTTTGTTTTTTTGAGCATTTGGCTGGGCCAGTTTTGCCAAAAGTGGACTCTTTAGACTGCTTTCAACGATGCGCAGACAGTGATGGGCTTACTTTTTTGAATTCCACACCTTGTTCTCTCAGTGTTTCTATTCCTGCTGTTGATATTGTTATTGCGCGCATTCAAGTACCGGCATTATGTAATAGTTAAATGCCACCAAAACAAAAGTCAACCATACGTCCGCCGAGTGCTAACGCTAAAAGATATACTGTAGCACGAGCTACCGCCACCCTGAACATATATAGAAGCGCGACAAATTCAAACCAAATACGAAATGCCGCAGCGCGAGCTGCCTTGAACAAACAGAAGCTCGACTAACTTCTGACCAATGCGAAATGCCGCAGCACGAGCTAACACAGCGAAACCGCTATCCGGAGACGGGTTGCAACGGGGCCCAGTCTCTTTCGATCAAGACGGACTTCCACGTAAATTTCACGGAAACGTTTAGTGACGGTCGGTATCCGTGTATTTATGAACGGTAATCGATGAACGCTACCGCACGGTACCGCGTCCTCCCTGTCATTGACCCATGGTCACGTGACATAAGTAACTCCCTTCTGAATTCGACAAGCGACGTTACTGTGTAGATCTACATATTTTGAACACCAAATGCTAGTAGAGTCGTCATCCAAAGCTGATAGTTTTCTTCAAGCTAAACAACAGCTTCCTGCGGAAGGATATATCATACACGTGCATCGATGATGTATGCATATGCGTATACTCGATTCGCGAGATATAGCTAGTGCTAAGCGGTAGCTATTAGCAGCTAATCGTATTCTTTTTTTTTTATTATACAGACGTACCGGTACTATGGCAGACAGGAGAGCATAAAGAATGCCTCTCCGGCTCTGAGTCAGATTCGTCATCTTTACACAGCAAGGACTCCATAACTATAAATGGCACCAGTTGCCTGTGTGTGTATGTGATGTGTGCCTCTGTGTGTGATGTGTGCGCCACTGTGTATGTGTGCCTCTGTATCGATGTGTGCCTCTGTGTAATACGTAGCCTTAGTGATGAGTGCCTCTGTGTGATCTGTGCCTCTGTGTGATGTGTGCCTCTGTGTGATGTGTGCCTGTGTGTGATGTGTGCCTCTGTATGATGTGTGCTTCTGTGTGATGTGTGCCTCTGTGTGATGTGTGTCTCTGTGTGATGTGTGCCTCTGTGTGATGTGTGCCTGTTTATGATACATGTGTCCCTGTGTGCGATGTGTGCCAATATGTGTAGCCTGTGTGTGTTGTACACATGCCTCTGTGTGATGTGTTCCTGTGTGTGATGAGTGCCCATGGGTGATGAGTGCCCATGTGTGATTTACACGTGCCTCTGTGTGATGTGTCCCTCTGTGTGATGTGTGCCTGGGCTCGGTGCGTGATGTGTGACTCTGTGTAAAGTGCACTTGCCTCTGTGTGATGTATTGCTGTGTGTGACATGTGTGATGTTTGCCTCTGTGTCATGTGTAGCCTTAGTGACGAGTGCCTGTGTGATGTGTTCCTTGATTATGATGTGTCCTTGTGTGCCAATACAGTGTATGTGTAACCTGTGTGTGATGTTTGCTTGTGTGTGATGTGAAACCTTAGTGATGAGTGCCTGTGTGTGATGTGTGGCTGTGTGTGATGTATGCCTGTGTGTGATGTGTGTCTGTGTGTGATATACACATGCCTCTATGTGATATGTGCCTGTGTGTAATGTGTGCCAATTATGTGTAACCTATGTATGATGTGTGCCTGTGTGTGATATGTGCCTATGTGTGATGTGTGCATGTGTGTGATGTGTGCCTATGTGTGATGTGTAGCCTTAGTGATGAGTGTCTGTGTGTGATGAGTGCCTGAGTAATTGTGGGCCTGAATGTGATGTGTAGCCATAGTGATGAGTGCCTCTGTGTGATGTGTGCCTCTGTGTGTGATGTAAGCCTCTGTGTGTGATGTGCGCCTCTGTGCGTGATGTGTGCCTCTGTGTGTGTTGTGTAGCCTTAGTGATGAGTGCCTCTGTGATGTGTGCCTCTGTGTGTGTGATGTGTGCATCTGTGTGTGATATGTGCCTCTGTGTGTGTTGTGTAGCCTTAGTGATGAGTTCCTCCGTTTGGTGTGTGCATGTGTGTGATGTGTGCCTGTGTGTGATGTGTGCCTGTGTGTGATGTGTGTCTCTGTGTGATGTGTGTCTGTGTGATGTGTACCTGTGTGATGGTGCCTCTGTGTTATGTGTGCCTGTGTGATGTGTGCCTGTGTGATGGTGCCTCTGTGTTATGTGTGCCTGTGTGATGTGTACCTCTGTGTGTGATGTGTGCCTATGTGTGATGTGTGCCTATGTGTGATGTATGCCTTGTGTGATGTGTGCCTGTGTGTGATTTGGGCCTGTGTGATTTGTGCCTCTGTGCGAAGTGTGCCTGTGTGATGTGTGCCTGTGTGATATGTGCCTGTGTGATGTGTGCCTGTGTGATGTGTGCCTGTGTAATGTGTGCCTGTGTGATGTGTGCCTGTGTGATGTGTGCCTGTGTGATGTGTGCCTGTGTGATGTATGCCTGTGTGATGTGTGCCTGTGTGATGTGTGCCTGTGTGATGTGTGCCTGTGTGATGTGTGCCTGTGTGATGTGTGCCTGTGTGATGTGTGCCTGTGTTGATGTGTGCCTGTGTGATGTTGTGCCTGTGTGATGTGTGCCTGTGTGATGTGTGCCTGTGTGATGTGTGCCTGTGTGATGTGTGCCTGTGTGATGTGTGCCTCTTTATGATGTGTGCCTGTGTGATTTGTGCCTGTGTGTCATTTGTGCCAATGTGTGATGTGTGTGGCTGTGTGCAACATTATAGAAGTACTTCATTCATTCTTTACATGTGTAGGGATAAAGAATCATGTCTTCCGTCCTCACTCAAACTAAAACTGAATCCATGTACATGTTGGTGTGTACCTAACACTTTGGTCAATAATTTTACTGAGTCAGCCAATCAGTCATGTATGTGCAGATTAATGCAATTGGACTGGGTTCTACAAGGAAAATTAATTAATTAACTGGTTATTGTTGCTACAAAATCCTATCAGCAAAGGAAGACATGCTGATAGAAAATATTGTTATTAAATGAAATGGTAAATATTTGATTCAAACCTAAAAAAAACCCCTCTAAAATAAAGGACATTGTGAGATCAAAATATGAAGATTTCAAATGTTAATAACTAATGTATGAGTTGGATTTATTAATAAACCATAGAAGTTGCAATTATTAAAATTAAATGAACTTGGAATAGTTATATAATGTAGTATTTTGCATTATGTTATTGAGAGGTATTATTTGCTGTCATTTATTTTTAATTTATTTGACAGATAATTAAATATACATGTATAGTTTTTTCATCAGCATGTCTTCCCACCATAATAGAATATTTATCAGTAATTATGTTATTTTTTACAGTAAAATTTTTATCAATGTTCTTGATGATGTAACACCCTCTAATTAAATGAATAACTGCTTCAATGCCTACTAAGCAATGGATTGGTTGAGAGATTTAATTAGTCTCTACAAAACATGCTTCGCAAGTACATACAAGAAAAGAAGGAAAAACAGGATGTATTTGGACGCTTGCTTATTTGCTTATGACATAAATCTACAAAGTATGCTCCATTTGAAATAATTTTTGGTCGCAAAGCCATTCGTTCTCTTGATCTTGATGCTGGTGTATATCAAGGACCATGCAATGAAGCTGAAGTTGCCATATTTTCTCAGGAAAATGAAATACAGCCCAAAGAGTCACACCACAAAGCTTTACTGGAGGAAGTGCAGAAAAACATTATTTATGCCCAGAATAAAACAGAAAGAGTAGTATGATAGGAAACATCGTAAGGCAGTGTTTTACAGTGTAGGTAGAAAGGTCAAGAAGAATGACTTCAGAAAGAATTAAACAAAAGGTGGTGAAGTAGATCGCATGTAGGTTGGACCTTATTTGATCACAAAAAGTCTAGGAAAGAGTTCTTATCAGCTAAAATCATATGGAAAAGGTCCAGTCACTTCAATTACAAGAGCTAGCCAAATTCATATTAAAGTGTACAAGTAATTGTCCTGTTCACCTTCAAGAAAAATTCAATCCCCATCAGCCTCCGATGAATCAAATTCAACTCCTTCAAGTATTACACATCGAGTATTTCCCACTGATTCAAACACAAAACCAGTTTCATCTATATAACTTCAATCATCATCACCCTCTGATACATTGATTACCTGCTCATTCATCTTCTTCATGATCAGCTATGTCTCTATCACCTACAAAGGATGAGACTACATTAGCTCTTTCTTGTTCTACTTCAACTAATTCAACATTTGCTGTACTGCAAGAAAGTAATCAGAAATGTGAACTACGTGATCAGTATGTATCACTACTCACAGAGAAGCCTAAGATTCTGATATTTTGTTTTACTAGGGATCAGGGGACTAAACCGAGAGTGCAAAGATTGTTGCTAAACTGATGCGACAAAACAGTTTAAAAACTACTTTACTGTGTTGACCAGCTATTGAAGTTGAAAGCTATGTTCCTCTGGGTCAAGATGAAGTCCAACACTGGGTACCAGGGTTGACAACAGAAGATAAGAAAATGATTACAAGCGGTGGATGGCTAAGTGATCAGATTGTAGATTCTGGTCAGAAACTACTGAAATCAATGTATCTTCATATACAAATACATAGATCCAAAGTGAGGCACTCAGCAGATAGTGTGTGGTTGCCAAAATCAGAAGAAATTAAAATGATTTAGTGCAGTTATTGTGGAACATTGTATCATATTGACTCCTGTGTTTCAGTATCTTCAGATTCTCTACAACCACATACAAAGTGAGCTTGTGTGAGATGTAAACGTTAGAGAATTAGTGTTGTTTTCTTTCCTTGAATTGTCAATTGAAGATAGTCAATGATTTGGTGTGCTTGAATCCATTCATATAATTGCACTATCCCATTTATTATTTATCATGTTTAACTTTAATATGAAGAAATGCATGCAAATTAAAAAATATAGAATATCATACGGTAGCAAAATTTGGTCCCGGACCAAATGTTGCAGCCATATTTGGTCCTGGGGCAGACATAAAATGGCATTGTGGGACCGAATATGGCAGCCCACTTCTGTCTGGTAGGACCCTATATTTTGTCCCAGACCAAATGTGGCTGTCATAATCGGTCCACTGGACAATTTGTAGGTAGGGCATTTTGTGCCGTGACAGAGCTCAGTAGATTCACAAGTTCCTATGTCAGTGCTGGGTTCTATAAGCTGGTACACAATGCTGCCACCCTTAGTCTCAGATTGTCTGTGTTTAGTTAATAGTTGTGCACTCTGCTGGTTTTCAGAGGTCACATCAGGCGCCCTGGTTGCATACCACTCAGGTGCTAAATGCCTAACATGACTTTACTGATTTGCCTCAGGTATGTCAACATTTCAACAGTTCAGCAATTTACAATTGATGTCTTTACCAATTCCTGTCCGAACCAATGTAGGTTTAAAAACAAGCACTTACAACTTTTGCATCAGCCTTCTACAGCTAACAAAACCAGTTTGTTGTCTGTGCCTTCAAGGCATTCAGCATCTTGACTGGATGCTGGGACTTTACCTTCATCTTGGATTGCCTGAGTAGTAGCCGCCTTGAAATGAACACCTCTTCAGCTTCTTGCTTACCACACTGCAATGACTATTGCCTGAACCCTCTTGGACACAATGTGCTTGCATTCAAACATGGAGGAGATGCAGTATACTACAATAACCTGAGAGACATCTTTCTGTAGTTTTGTCATCGAGCTTGAATTGGTGGTCAAGTAGAAGCAGGCTGTGGTTTAGGACTGATATATGCCACACAAGCCTTGGGATATCCTGGTAAAATGGCCAACCCAGCTTAATTGCTTAATCTCACTACTATAACTAAAGTGGGAACTATGAGTGGGCAGGAGAAGTGGCAGTCAAAGTGTGAAAACATGAAGCAATGATTTCAAGTGCTGTGACCTTGGCTGGCCCATTGCAGTAGACACCAATCCATGGTCTCTTCCTGTTTTCTTTCTATGCCATGTGTCTATTTATAATACTACACACGTGTACTAAGTTAAACACAATAAAAATAATACAAATTAACCTGGGGGTTGATCATCCCCCAGATGTGATTGCTGAGACAGTGTGCATTGGCAATAATCTGTTCTCTGAATTATAATTTGCATATGGGTTGTCGCATAGTGTAGAATTGTTTGAACTTATTGAAATAAATAACTCAGTGAAAGAAACGTTACGCAATAATGCATGTTCATGAATCAATAAATTTACTGATTAATTTTACAGTATCCCATGTGACTATAACATATGATAATAATTGAAATGTTGTTAACAAGCCAGAGCTATTTTAAAAGCAGTGTCCCTTGATTGTAACATGCAGATATTTACTCCTTCTATTTGAACGAAGTGATGTAAAAGCAATATGTTTAAGAGGCAAAATATGCATGTACAAAAGAGAAAGGACATCTTTGTATTATAAATAGTACAAAAGTTCCTTGCACTCACCTCCACCGGTGGGTATTCTGGGTGGTTGTTCAGAAACCTCAGAGCAGTCAGGTTCAGTGAGAATTCTGTTGTTCTCTCCCATAAAACTTGCTCCATTGAAGAGATTAGTGGCAAAAAGATCGCCTAGGAATAATTGGCAATGTAATAATGCAATGACATGTACACTCTATGCAATTATGATAATTTTTTATACTGAAAACCATTTTATTATACTATGACTGATGCTAGTAAGTTGCATAGGATTAGTCCCATATAACACGTCAATTAAGTAAAACATGTGATACATTTCAGGTGGCTTCATGCACAGATATTTGTAAGTGAAGGCAATTTAATATAGCTCAGGATTGAGCACAAGATATAAATAAAATTATGCAGCTAAACAGAATTAATTTCAAGTTACAAGGTTTAAAGGTAAGCTATTACAATTTTTAACACCATGATTTGTTTAAACGTCACCAAATGATAATTATTTATATTGAAAGTCACTCTCTCAGAGGTGGATGCAAAATTTCAGCATTGAAGGGCAGTCTATTGTATATTAATAGATATACATCCTGAGAGGTGGTCATTGTGTGGATACTGAAGCAAAGTAGATGGGCATGAATAAAGATAGAAGTCTTGCATTTACATGTAAATTCATTATTAAACAAAATGTAGAAACACATGGATTTTATATATGTATTTACATTTGTGCCCTAACCCTCTTGCCATCTTGTTACATAATCTATAATTAGCACTTGTATTGTACAAGCATAGGTACTTCTATTCCATTGTCAACCAACTTCATACAGCACAATACAGTAAATTTATTGCAGATCCAGGTTCTCCACTAGAGGAATAATACTGAGCCATGAACATAATTTATTATGTCTCACATAGTGATAGGCTTCCATCAGTTCCGTGAAGAACTCTTTATCATCTCTGCCTATCTCACTCAATACCTCCTGTACCCTCTCCTGAAGGGAATATGATATCATACATGTGTATATAAATATTTACAGTCATTTCAGATATGCAGTTTATCATGGAGTAATATACATCATGTGTACACTGTAATCGGGATCATATGACAGTGACAGTCAGAAAAGTTGGCACAACGTACTGTGCTTCAATTAGTAGTATGTTGCATTTGAATGGTACTACTTTCTGTTACAGTCCTAGTTAATGCGCATATGCCACATTACTTGAGCATACATGTATTTATGTGTGCATGTAGTGATTGATTTACCATTCCTGTGAACAAAACAGCAAAGAATGTCACTTTGTATAAAAGTGTTATGAGATTTGTTTCGCATGCATGGATGTAATAAACATACATTTTTATAATTGTATACAGCATGTACCATTATATTATAATTATAATTATAAAGCCTGCAGTGAAAACAACAAACAGTGCACTGCATAGGTGACAGAAGGGTATAATATATGAGGGAGTGATAATAGGGTATACACTCTACTAGTGTAAGGTGGAGGTCAACAATAAATAATGCATAAAGGTATCGCAGTAATAAACTCCCAGTGCAAGAGTGGAAGCTTGCTGGAAAACTGTTGTGGTAGCAAGAGCATACAGAACTAGATGTACATGTAGATACAAGCACATTCTAAGGTTTCTTTTGTCATTTGTATTGGGTGCTTTATTGTCAAAATGTAGTGTGAATGACTACAGATTGTAGAGTAATAATGTATGGCATGGTAGCTACATAATTAATCATACAGAACCTGAATAACAGTCATACCGATAATTTCAATAACATTATCCATAACTTTAACAATATAGATGATTGCATGTGTTTATTTACACCGCCGAAAGAAGAATAATAAGCTGAATTTGTAGCAAATGGAACCAGAGCAAAATGTTTAATTAGGAAAATTATGAATTGAATTTCATTGAAAAACACTTGGGGAGGGGGTGTGGGTAACATTCTCTCCCTTCCCCACCAGTTTCACCACCTCTGCACTGTATAATAGTCATATAAGTATTTCTTTACATTTAAAATAATGTGCTAGGGAGGCAAATGAGGTTACTGTGCTGTCTTAATTTAGGCAGCCAGCTGACTCAAATATTTTAAATTAAGTTGAAATAATAATGATTGTATGCTTAAGTTTAATACACAGTGTTTCATACATGTCTAGTGAATAAAGCTAACACATTGTCCGGCACACACCTTTGATATGATACGACTGCGGATCAAGAACTCTATAGGAGATGGATCGCCTTGAAAACAGAACTCTTCAACGTCTTCCTGTTTATGATGCAACAAAACACAAGCTTCATATTGGCACACCGATATGTCAACATAACTCATCTTCGGTACATAGGAATAGATGGAAAACATGTACAATAATAAGAAATTCAAGCTTTGTGATTATTTACTTACATTGGAGACTAGCACAGTATTGCATATACATAAATAGGGTCAATCTATATGTTCCTTTCCCACCCCTTTCCCCATTAGATAAACAACACAGGCGATCCATGTGTGTATGGCTTTAATATCTAGAGAGAACACACTCACCAATGTGTCACCACGAATGTAGTATGCAGCAAAGATCTCTGCCAGTTGTGGAAGATGAATTTTTTTTGCATGGTCTACCAACCATTCATACTATATGTAGAAGAAAAGCAATGATTTTGAATACGAAGAAGAGAGGGGAAACGATTTATGAACCACATTGACAAATACCCCATGATAGTAGACACTACATGCACTTTGGATTGGATCATTGATTATTTGAAAAAATATCGTTGAGATATGACACATGCGAAATCTTCATTGAACTGTACAAATATCTGTGATCACTTTTAAGCTTTCAATTCTTAGCATGTTTTTTTATAAAAGCACCTTTCAGGTAAAGGATCAACTGGACTAATTTCCTCAGGCAGTGGTGTGTTGGACTTTGGCAATAAACTTTTGTATGTGTATGTCTTCACTGTGTGGATTCAAAAGAAATTGTTTATATAGTAATTCCTGTAACATAAGCAAGAACATACTACCTGTCTCAGAGGAATTACTGGTGAACTGTTAAAAAAGTTCAAAATCAGTTGCGTTCATGACAATTTGTAATAATGCTACCTTTTCAATAGAAGCTTTAAAGTCTAGAAAGACTTCTGTGGAACACTGGTTCAGAATGAATTGTTCTGTTTTATCATTGATAGTGACCACTGAAGATTGACTGTTGTGTGCATTAGTGCAAGTAAATACATATCTTTTGATTTGCATGTTGTTGATTTGTATCACCTCTCCATCAGCCGTAATGCAAGCCAGAAGCGAATTAGGATGCTTTTTGTCTATTACAAGGTATAACTCATGTTTAGTTCCATACAGCACAAAAAGTAAAGTACTTACTGGAAAATTTAGAGGACTCTTCTTTACTATGCAATCACTAAACTACATGCAGGTGAATGTAAATGGCTGTACTACTTATTCACATATAAATGATTACCTTGCAAACAAAAACACCACAGTCATAGATGTTGTTTTGTTTGAGGCTAGGATTCTTCAAAAACAATACTTATGTAAATACATAACATGAAAATATAAATTTCTTTTACCTTGTGAAGTGAAAAGACCCAAGGATCATCAGATGTTCTGAAAGATCTTTGTCGTGATTGCTCTTGCAACAGGAAGTTGCTGCATGTATAATTGACAACATTATATACCTCATTATAATATTTACCAATGTCAATACCAATAACCGTAAACCAGTGATAGCATTGCCTTGAATTGATTCAAAAACAGAATCATACAGTTTCACACATCTATTTTGTACTTCTATTACCTATAGTTGATAACACAGTAAAGATGTAATAAAAACACTGAAGCTCACTTACAGCAAGGAACCAGTGGCCAGGAATATTGCATGGTATTAAAATATAGCTATACTCAAAGATACTGTTGGTCTAAAGAATTGATACTCATTAAACCGATTTTGTGAGAACTAGAACTATACCTCAAACAAGGATGATATTCTATGCAAACAATAGCCATTCTCTTCTGACAACATTGTGAACACAAAGGAGTTTAGACATCTTATGCACTTTCCAGAAGTATCATTCAGCTATATAGTTTATTATGTAAGAAACGATTGAAATCATAGCACTGTATATGACATTGTGTGCACTAACTGCTCTGTCTTCAATTTCAAGCATATGGAAAAAGAAGTTGATGATCTAGTGTGCCATAATGTTAGAAAACAATGAATGTTTCATTGTTATTTACTTTTGGTACTTACATTATCTCCAAAACACTCTCCATTCAATAGCTGCTGAAACTCAGATTTCATCACAAAATGCTGTGTTCCAGAGTTTGTCTGTATCATGGGTTCTGGTGATTAGATGTGAATGATTTCTATCATTTCCAATTTTTTAATGTGCATACAGATACAATACTGTCTATTCTCTATTTCCACAGGCAGGTTATACTGTATTAATTAGTTTAAGTCAATACGTATTTCAAAGTAAACTTTCTTACCATTTTCTGCCTCACAGCTAGTATCACAGATTGTAAATTCCAGTTCTTCAGAAGCTATTTTTGTGACTGTTCCAAAATGTGAATCTAACAATGAATAAAGAATAACATACAGTATGTTACACTCTTATACCTTACGACTTTTCACCTCATTGAAGGAATTGGAGCTAGTATAACATTTGAGGGTTTGGTCTGATGGCTGCTTAGTTTGTTCACGAGAATGCAAATTGGTAGGTTGAATTTGTGACAGGCTATGGAAATGAAACTCCATCTCACAACCAAGTATTAACACTGGTGAATTGATCAGTGTTTCCCCTGTACTAAAAAGATTGATCCACACCATTGATTGTTCGTCAACACTGCTGTTTGTCACCAGGCAGAAGGATTTTACATGCTAGTAGAAGGATATATATGTATATAGTAAAACCAATTCACAACGTATAATACAACGTACGTTTTATGAACTCCAAAGTGACCGCCTGCTGGATCTTTGTGAACGGTGTCAAGCAGTCTAACCTTCTCGTCAACCGTAACAACTCGATACCTTTCTTCCTCCTGTACAGACGCCCTTTCTTCCGCCTTTTTGTCTTGAAAAGCAAGCCATCTTCGGTTATGAAACCCTCACATGCACCTATCAATGTCAACCCCCCCCCCGTCCCGTACGGGGCAGGGTCGGGGATTTGATATTATTTCACGCGGAGTATTCTTTAGGACCCGGGGAGTTCGAATACATACGGGCGTTTGACATCATAGGGGTATTGTCCGGTTATGATGGTACACACACTCACAAACATTGTGACATGCACATGCATTCTATTAAACTGCTGTTGTGCAAGTTTGTACAGGCCACTGATTTGGTGTACCGAATCTCTTTGCATTGTTGCACGTATCCTCTGTACAAGTATTCCTTTTGACAACTAGTTTTGTGCATGTTGAGTTCCCATATAACTGGTCCTTCGTACTTGACATAGAGCCCTCACTTGAAACCATGCGTAGGTACATGTAGCTACATGCACTGTCTCATAGGATTGGTCATCTGTACATGCATCAGGTTCTTTGTAACATATAAAACAAATCCCATAGGATTGGTCCTTTCTTTGTACATATAGCATATTCCCATTGGATTGGTCCTTTGCACATGACCCACTCCGTCAAGTCTTCAAGGGCGCTAAAAGACCTCTCGCTAATCGAATTAGTCGCTGGCATTACTAATATCCTACACTTATTGAGTATCAGGATTTTTGACCAGTACATGTAAATGAATAAACCTGCTTATTGAAGGCTCTATTTATATTCTTATGGCAGTCAGATACATCTACATTTTACGGCTACCCTGCAAATATATACTTCTATGGCTATAAAAAATCAGAGATAATATGTAAAGGGATTGGAAACGAACCACGTGCGACACCGACTTGGGCAATTTTTACGCTCACGATCCTCGCAAGCGTGAATCGCACCTACATGTAAGTAGACCACAAAAGGGGGCGGATTTTGTACTTTGAATACAAGACTTGAATGCTACAAGGTAACCAACTACCCTTTTCGATTTTAATACGGGCAGCTTATAGATAATCCACCATATCATAGATTCATTAGGCGCTGCTAGATTTAGTGTAACTTTTTTTATAATTGACGGAGAACAAAAATCGGCTATTTTGTAACTTGTGGGAGGGAATCCGCTGATCTAGATGAGCTTTTATCGTCTTGTTTGGTATATATACTTTATATAGCCTATTATGTGCCAATCGCTTTAGTTTTGGCGCATAGCGTCCTTGTGACCCTCACACTCACATTCCTATACCTTTACTCTGTGGGAGAAGCCACGCCGTTGTGTTACGGAACCGACTGGTTTTGGTGCATTATTTTGACAGTGCAGTGTTGGTTTGTATGCTCATTGCATGTCCAAACGTGTCCCCTTTCTTTAGTGAATTTCTACAAAGCTGATGGATGGAAGAACATTTTAACGTCGGAACATTTTAAGAACGCGAAAAGACAGAAGAGGGCAACTTTGACGCTGATTGTAGCTATTCCTTGTTCCAGAGTCCCTAAGTCCTGTGGAATCACTCCCTGTCTCTTTACCCATGGCTCTTTGAACAGCTGGTTTAGAATCTTTATATTCTTATATAACAGGATAGCTAGAATGACACTTCCTACATCATGGGTGGCTTTCAATTCAGATGGATCATCTACAGTATGTCTATAATCAAGTTAGTATCACAAGACAGTGGCAAGGCAGCAACAATTGGAATGTCATGCCGTGGTTGTTGACATTGACATGCTGTGGTGTACTCACACCTTACAGAAGAATCACTGAAAGTGAAGATGTTCTATTTTGTTGGATCATCATCAGCGCATCATGGGACATTAACTGCAGCACAGCCCTGCTGGGCATAATTGCCAAGATGTGGTCAACAATTAGGGGGTTCACATGCTAGTACTTGGGTTGAAAAGATAAAGGTTGGCCAGCAACAAACTACCCAATAGTCCAAAGGACGGCGGTCTTAAGCTTGCATTGCACACATATATTTGTCAACTGTCTGTATTATGAATTGTGTAGCTCTGGTCATAGCAACTTGTGCAGATTCTTTCCTGGAGTGCGCGCGTTAATTGGTGTTGATTGACTGCGTTTCCAATCCCTTTATACATTATCTCTGAAAATATGATCTAATCTGTTTGGCCACATGATTTATTTTGTGATAACCAAGTCCGGCTTGAACTCATTGCCTGAATCTCGGTTTCACTGTCGTCTTTACCAGGGATATTATTCCTACGTGGGACATGCTTTGCCATTCTACGTGTGTCACATGCACACTACTTCGTCTAGCTACAAAAGCATGTAAATAATGGGTTACATTTTTTGTCGTATGCGTCGTAAAATGTGGTTGAAACAAACCTTTTATTTTGCTATCTATCTAAATTTAGAAGCACAGACAACATCTTTGTTAATGGTAAATCGGCTGTGTAAACAAGTAGTGGCCTCTAGCTGAATTTCATTTGGCACGTTTAAAAATCAGTTATATTCAGATTCCTATTGATTCTGCTCTTATTCCAACGGAATTCTTCACTTAGGAAGAAGAGTATCGCCAATGGTTGGAGTTCACATTTTGCTGGTACTACAGTACTACAGTATACATGTGTATGCAAGTGTACAATACATTTTGGTGCACAGCAGTTGAGGTCCATAGAACGAACACATATGAGCATTTGGCCACGCACAAAGTACAGACAGAAGCTAGTCTCGTACCCAGACCCAACTGTACGTAACGATGATAATCGCTTACAGTATGACATCACGTAATGTCATACTGATCATCGTTACGTACAGTTGGGTCTGGGTACGAGACTAGACAGAAGCAGGGTCACGTGCACGTAATTGTGTCATTTGGTACAGCCGTCACCGGGTGCGGCTAATTGGAGTGTACATTCCATATCAGTGCATTTGTGATGTTAGCTTCCCTGCTGCATAGATGCATAGATTGTTTTGTGCGTTCGCAGTATCACTGTATTGTGCAATATACTTGTACGATGATATTACACAACATACACTGTACATTTAAATATGTCAATTGAGCATATATTTTGGTGAATAGCTACATTCTCATATACAGTTATGAAACTGATGTGGTTCAAGGAGCATCTTGGCGTGCAAGAAGTTCTAAACGCATGCCGAAATGGTTGAATTCGTTGAAAGGTAAGTGTCTCACTAACATTGATAGATTGTCATGTGTTTTTGACGTGTGTAGTGTGTTATTGTGTAATATGCTGCTACATCATGCAGAATCATCCACATGGATACTGAAGTGCATGTAGATATTCCTTTGTTTAACTCTTTCATGGGCAACAGCACAATATTGCTCCACAGCTGCTATAAAGAAGCCACTTTGTATCTAACCATTTTAATGTTTTGGAGTCAACAACACATTGTTCAGAGGAAAAGTTATGTTTAAAGTTAAAAGTTCGAAATGATACAGATTTAAACTTCTTCATGATGATCACGTAAACTGAAGCCATAATCATGAAGAACTTTAAATTAGTATAAATTAACTTAATGCGCTGGCATATAGTGTGAGGTATAAGCATTTCGGGAAAACGTTCTTTGTAAACGACTTCTGCGAATTTGACGCAAAGAAAACTTTTTTCTCTGAACAATATGTTGTTGACTCCAAAAACGTTCTTTCGATGTTCGTCTGTATACATGAACATGCACATGTATACCTTAAGAGCAACTTAATCCGACATCATAACTCTCGCCTAAATTATCGAAGTAATGTATATTCACAACAGAGGATCAAAGATCAAACTCAGCTTACTGTCTTGTATCGTTATGCCCACGGACGTTTGCGGCTGGACAAAAAGTCGATAATTAGACAGTACCGTAATTTACAAAGAGCCAAAACCAAAAGTAATATCATATCTCATTATACTGTTCATGCTTGCGAACCACAAATCATACTTACTTTGAGACGTTTAGTAAAAATAAATAGCATCTGCAAATGCTGTAACATATCTGTAAACAAAACCATCGACGCGCAAGTATAAGCATTATTATCAGTGATATGCGCAGCCCGTTTTCACGCCCATGTGTCTTTGGCGGGAAAAGAGGGGGTTACTTTAAGCGTGCGTAGTGGAGGAACCAACCGATAGAAAACGTTTGGTGAGCAATAACGCTCATCAGCACACATGGGGAAACACATATACAACACACAGAAGTAGCCACGATTTTTTTAAACCCGTGATCTAGACGTGAGTTTTTTTATGAATAAACGGGGCAGTATTGTATGGGATCCACGTAATGAAGGTAAACCAGCGATGCAGAGTGTATGGCCGCTTCTTGACGGAGGCTAGAGAAGGGAAAAAGGAGTTCATACAAGTGCAGAGAGTTTGCCACTCAGTCTGTGCAATTAACACAGGCAATGACAATGAGCCACTAACCCACAATCTTTTGTTTATGCAAATAAGTGATGGATGGAAATTATCTGAAGAGTACATAGTTTACTTCGCCCTTTTGATTGGACAGTGCACACAGCAGTTGTCTGCAAGAAGGTACCATAAAATAATTATGTGTACTGAATTGATGCATGTAACTATACATCTATGTATACATGTAAGTTTACACTGGTCTTTTCTTACCAAAACAACCAACCGCAAAAGTCAGGTGGTCGACCAGCAAACTTAAATCCACACAAAATTGTTGCTGGCATTCGTGCAGTTGCCCCGGGGCTCCCATCCAAATGGGATTTTCACTGGATGAGCACAGTTCCAATTATCCAGCAATCCTGGAGCAGCTGTGGTGTCCCATATGCCTAATGATTGTGAGCCAACCACTGGAGCTAGGGCATTGGTATGCACTGACTGTACCATCCAGTGGTTCATGGCATAGGTCAAACTCAGATTATTGTCCAGCAGGTGGAAGACATGAGACAGTCTGTAGAGAAGATGGTAAAGATTAAACAAACACTGATCAGTTGAAAGCAAGCAAACAGAAGGAGGAAATAATCAACAGCACCAAAGTGACTGACAAGGAATTTGCTGGTCCCTTTGTCAAGCAATTGGATGAAGCCCTCCAATCTTTTAACATCCATAGGCAACAATACTTAGGTGGTGTGTTAGTTGGCAACCATATACACAAGACCCTCCAGGTATAACTAAGAATAAAATATGCTCAAAGAGCGTATTGGCATGGCAAACACATATTGGATTCGGTCTCATGGGGTGAGAAAGAAGCCAATCCATTCATGCACCTTGCAAAGGATGTACCATTCGGTAACAGATCCTGTGAAACATTTGTTACTCATTGTTAAGGAGCACTTACTGATTGCAGCTCTACAAAATGTGGCGCCTCCTCCTAAAAGAATGAAATAATAATACCGCAATTCAGGACAAACTCCAACAGTAAGTATCGCTGGTAAAAAAAAATCGTGGCTACAAGAACATACAAGAACTAGTTAGTACCTTCTGTTAGCTTTAATTTCTAGCTTGAATTCAAACTTTCTATCGGTTGGGAACGTGGAAAACACACTTCGAAGAGGAAAGGTACGTCGAGGGTTACCCGCTTTCAACAGCCATAACTTGCCGTGGCTGGCCCTAATGACTTGCATCAAAAAGAGGAAACTGTAGCTTCTTTTGTAATCTGCTTTTAAATGGCGCTTGTAGCCATCCTGTCTTTTGTACCAGCTCAGCTCTCCAGGTTGTCAAGGGCGTTGCTATAGGCATTACGCAATCATTTCAATTTTTCGGATTGTCCACAAAATATATGGCCGCAAACGCCTGTGTGCCAAGAATCATCCGCGCGTTTCTTCATAAACACGAAATGTTTTTACCCCGTCTGGCGAGGATTCATCCGTAGTGGTCCATATAGCGAAGGTTACACATGGTTTTGTAATGCAAGGACAGGACCATTCATTTACCAATGCTTACCCTACTCATAAGTGTACGCCCTGTCATTTCGAGGGATCATAGATCACGCACTTACATGAGCAGTTTTTGCAAGGGTAGGCGTTGCTATGGAACTATTTTGTTATGCTTCTAAGTGATTTAAATTTATAACACTGGGCACGAGCTAATTTCAACGTTTCAATGGAATCGTATAGCAGCCGTGCATGCCTTGCATACAGCATGTCGTGATGATAGACAGGTTTCGCTTCTTTTGTCGCCCTAATTGCAATGATTATTAATAACAATTGATCTATGAATTTTTTTTTTCAATTTTATTTTATTATAACTTAGACAAAAACTTGTACAATACAGATAAACAAGCACATAACGTTATAAATTACCTACCCCCTAGACTAAATAATATATCAGTAGCCGGTGTCTGAGATGGCCCTGGACAGAAGAGCCCTCACATTTGCCCTAACAAGGGTCATGCTTAACCTTTGATATAGGGCTGTGACAGATGCAGACTTTGGGCAGTTCTGACTGTATTTATTTTAACAATTAAACCACACATGTGATTATTAATACATAATTTTACAAACATGAATAAAAACGATAAGTATATCGTGATATAATATCCGGCGCGATACTTCAAATCACCATATCGCGGCAGCACTGCTGTGAGGTAAATGCGGTGCATGGTGCATGCATGATCATGAAGTATACAACGTCGTATTTCAAATATACGGATCTATAGCGTATGGATTGAAGCTGTGACCCGGTTGGGTCACAGATGATTGTGATTGTTGCATCATCAAATCTGGAGTTTTATAATCCAATGTCATCTTGACAATGTGCAAATTGTGATAGCATTACCTGTACCAGGACCAGAACATAACGCATTCATAGTGATGAGAGGGTATTACATTTACTGAGGAGTAAATAAGCGGAGTAATGTGGAGAAGGTAACAAACTCGCTTGGCTTCTGGCTCTTCTTGGTCACGAGCTCGCTTAGCCGTGCATAAACGTACTCACTCGGTTTCTGAGCTTTCTTGCATGGTAACGTGCATGTGTACCTGATTTGATGCACAAATGGTCAAGAGTGCATCACAGTATCATATAGACAAAAGGGGTGACTCATGCACGCATGCACGCACGAGACACGCCGGACTCTGTTTTATTCAAATTCACACCGTTGTTATAAGGAAGAGGAACTACAAACTACATGTACCCGGCAAACCTGCAGTGTGAGTATATACACGACAAAATCTTAATTCAAAAGGCATTGCCTTAATGGGAAACATCGTTTTCGTTTTTGACACTCGATCGACACACATCTTCCCGTCTTTCGGTCCAGAACTTCACCCTCGGGACAATCACATCCGGGTAAACAAATCGCTGGGCAAGGAGTGAGCTCATGGTCATCGCACGTGAGTGGTCTGTTACCACAGCTCAGACATTTAACGTATTCAAAGCCTGGTAAACACCTGCCCTGCACTGTAGTGTTAAAGTATGCGGCAAACTGTATAATCATGCATAAAAAATAAAAAAAACTTACGTAGTACTTTAAAAGTGCTATACTGACCTGTCGATATCTCACCACTTGATGGGGCACAGTGGACCAACGAGACAATGACACCAAACGAACCGATTAGCAGAGATAACTTGAGAGTACTCATCTCTTTGGTTTGATATCAATCAGCCTTGAGCTGCAATGTTAGTCGTGGTATTGCGGCTAGATCTTTTAAATACATAATAATCGAAACCCTAAATAATGAGTAAAGCTTATTTTAGCGGAACTTGCAACTTGCTTAATTGTCCAGTTCGAATTTTGTATGTGGGTGGCATATCCCGGGAAATGTAGTTCGTTGATTATTAAATTTAGTTTATCATCCCTTCTGGCATTCCCAGATTATCATGCGGACTGGCAGAGTAGTACATGTTTTTAATTTTATTATTTATTTATTTATTTTTATTACCACAAGTTTATACATGAATGAAATAGCGCAACACAAATTGGTGATGCTAACTTTAGAAGGCCTAACATGACGCTACTAGCCTTACCTTTTTATCGGGTTTAATAAACGACTCGCCAATTAAGCGATTGTTATTCTTGACTTCTAGCTATATAGCGGATTTCGTTTAATAATAAAGTTTATTGGGAAAAGGTGATTTGATCTTGTATGGGGCCACAAAAATTTGTGTGGCAGGAAGGGATAATCTAACGACACCCGCTGAAGCCATGTTCATGAAGAACTTCAAATTGGTATAATTTTTCATTGGTATGTGGTCACCTAACCCAAAATACCTTGGAAACAGTAAACACCTATTTGACGCCTATTTGTGTCTACAGGAATTAATCGGTTAATGTCAGTACATGTGTATGTGTTAGCACACACTCTCCGATAATGTATGTATTGCATTCTTATAGATGCCCACCTCTCCGATGGGGCTCAACTGGCGATGCAGATGTGTTCTAATTGAGGGGGATTGATCCGTTTAAGGTTAGTACATGTGTATGTGTTAGCACACACTCTCTGATAATGTATGTATTGCATTCTTATAGATGCCCACCTCTCCGATGGGGATCAACTGGCGATGCTTGATGTGTTCCCATTGAGGAGGTATGATCTGCTTCTGTTTAACCAATTGATGCCTTAATAAAGTTTATTGGGAAAAGGTGATTTGATCTTGTATGGGGCCACAAAAATTTGTGTGGCAGGAAGGGATAATCTAACGACACCCGCTGAAGCCATGTTCATGAAGAACTTCAAATTGGTATAATCTTTCATTGGTATGTGGTCACCTAACCCAAAATACCTTGGAAACAGTAAACACCTATTTGACGCCTATTTGTGTCTACAGGAATTAATCGGTTAATGTCAGTACATGTGTATGTGTTAGCACACACTCTCCGATAATGTATGTATTGCATTCTTATAGATGCCCACCTCTCCGATGGGGCTCAACTGGCGATACAAGATGTGTTCTAATTGAGGGGGATTGATCCGTTTAAGGTTAGTACATGTGTATGTGTTAGCACACACTCTCTGATAATGTATGTATTGCATTCTTATAGATGCCCACCTCTCCGATGGGGCTCAACTGGCGATGCAAGATGTGTTCTAATTGAGGAGGATTGATCTGTTTAAGGTTAGTACACGTGTATGTGTTAGCACACACTCTCCGATAATGTATGTATTGCATTCTTATAGATGCCCACCTCTCCGATGGGGATCAACTGGCGATGCTTGATGTGTTCCCATTGAGGAGGATTGATCTGTTTAAGGTTAGTACACGTGTATGTGTTAGCACACACTCTCCGATAATGTATGTATTGCATTCTTATAGATGCCCACCTCTCCGATGGGGCTCAACTGGCGATGCATGATGTGTTTTCATTGAGGGGGATTGATCTGTTTAAGGTTAAGGTTAGTACACGTGTATGTGTTAGCACACACTATCTGATAATATATGTATTGTATTCTTATAGATGCCCACCTCTCCGATGGAGCTCAACTGGCGATGCATGATGTGTTCTCATTGAGGGGGATTGATCCATTTAAGGTTAGTACATGTGTATGTGTTAGCACACACTCTCTGATAATGTATGTATTGCATTCTTATAGATGCCCACCTCTCCAATGGGGATCAACTGGCGATGCTTGATGTGTTCACATTGAGGAGGATTGATCTGCTTCTGTTTAACCAATTGATGCCTTAATAAAGTTTATTGGGAAAAGGTGATTTGATCTTGTATGGGGCCACAAAAATTTGTGTGGCAGGAAGGGATAATCTAACGACACCCGCTGAAGCCATGTTCATGAAGAACTTCAAATTGGTATAATTTTTCATTGGTATGTGGTCACCTAACCCAAAATACCTTGGAAACAGTAAACACCTATTTGACGCCTATTTGTGTCTACAGGAATTAATCGGTTAATGTCAGTACATGTGTATGTGTTAGCACACACTCTCCGATAATGTATGTATTGCATTCTTATAGATGCCCACCTCTCCGATGGGGCTCAACTGGCGATGCAAGATGTGTTCTAATTGAGGGGGATTGATCCGTTTAAGGTTAGTACATGTGTATGTGTTAGCACACACTCTCCGATTATGTATGTATTGCATTCTTATAGATGCCCACCTCTCCGATGGGGCACAACTGGCGATGCAAGATGTGTTCTAATTGAGGAGGATTGATCTGTTTAAGGTTAGTACACGTGTATGTGTTAGCACACACTCTCCGATAATGTATGTATTGCATTCTTATAGATGCCCACCTCTCCGATGGGGATCATCTGGCGATGCTTGATGTGTTCCCATTGAGGAGGATTGATCTGTTTGAGGTTAGAACACGTGTATGTGTTAGCACACACTCTCCGATAATGTATGTATTGCATTCTTATAGATGCCCGCTACTCCGATGGGGCTCAACTGGCGATGCATGATGTGTTTTCATTGAGGGGGATTGATCTGTTTAAGGTTAGTACACGTGTATGTGTTAGCACACACTCTCTGATAATATATGTATTGTATTCTAATAGATGCCCACTTCTCCGATGGGGATCAATAGGCGATGCATGATATGTTTCCACTACACATGTCCCTCCACACACTACACATGTCCCTCCACACAGTCTCTACTTCTCACTGTTCCTCATCCTCATGAGAAAGCATTGTCTTGTACTGATGTGTGCTGGGAATACACACATCCAAACCTCTCTTCGCTGTGTTCTCCAATAAGTGCTCCCCACCCATCCTACATGTAGCTATGTGCTGCGTACGAGAGATGCCCAACCAATAAGATGGGAGGGTGTGTGACAAGGGTACTCATGAGGTTGTGACAGGGGTACATGTGTGTGTGACAGGGTACTGATGTGAAGGTGAGAAGGTAAATGCAGATGTGTGGGGATATGAAGGTGGATGCATGTGGACCGGCTATAGCAAGTTGTTCATGTGTATGTGGGGATGTGTGGGGATGTGTGTGTGTGTGTACTATAGATGTACTGCACCATATGCTCAGGAGATGCTCAAGATGTTCATGTGTGATGCCCCCAACTGCTCAAAGTACATGTAAGTGCATTAGAAGACCAATCTGAGTGCTTGGCCTGTTCGATGGCATTGCTACAGGTTAGTTGGGATCGTGTTTGAGGAGGAGGAGGAGAAAGGGATGTTGAGGAAATACCTAAGGGGAGAGAGGTTGGGCTACCTTTGCGCATGAGGTACCTGATTCCCTTCTTTTTCCTCAGGATTACTGGTGCTAAAAGAGCTCGGCATTGAGATAGATATGTTGCTTTGGAGATTGATCCTGATTCAGTCAAGGTGGCTGTGGGGAAGGGGCAGAGGGTGGGATACCTTATCCCTCCCCTCAGATACCTTCCCCCCCCCCCCCCCCTCCCCTCCCTTGCACTCCAGTTCATTAAGCTAGGCACCATTACAACCAAGATGAACTCTATCAAACAGACGAAAAAGGCCATATTCCCTGTGCGGGTGGATTGGGAGGAGCAAGTAGATGTTCACTGGTGCACAGAGATAGAGAGGTATGGCCTGGGCACCAGGGATATAGGCAGGTAAAGCCTGGGCACTACGTGTAAGAAGATATGGCCTCACCAAGTGTCCAGTTTTTGTAATGTATTGGTTAAGGAACCAGTGTGTGTGTGTGTGTGTGTGTGTGTATGTATGTGTGTGTGTTTGTTTGTGTGTCTCAACACTAATCTATGTACTCCACTGTACAAGTCACGCATTCTCAAATCTTTGTCCTTGATGCCTAGCTAGCTACATGTGGGGCGAAGGTCACATCAGTTCGATTGTGGAGGTTTAACATTTACAGCATCTGCTGTATTCCGTAGCAAAGGATCTTTTACAAGGTTTGTACAGTGTTTCATGTATTATGAACAAGTTCTTTCTTATCTCTTATGTCTTCAGCTTTCCCATTCAGCCTAATTGGAAGTGTATTGAAGCAGTTTAGCAGTATTGCTAACCGTACTATTTGCTTTTGTTTGTCTGTACGCTGCGATGGAAAAAAGTTTCATTATGTTTGTATGGTGAATAACACTCGTATTAACGATTGCAAGTCACTCGCGTACAATACAAGTGAACCTCACCTTTTGTAGCACGTGATCTCACTCTGTCAAGCGAGTGATAATTATAAGTGAACTTCACTTGTTTTAATGCGTGAATATCACTCGTTATAGCGAGTGCTATGTCTAACGCGACTATCACTCGCTCGGGCGAGTGATAGTCGCGCTATGGTTTTTGCAGTGTGGGCACAGCCGTTTCAATACATTTGAAAACTTGGCCTCCGCCCGTGATGAAATTAACTACATGCACTGTAACTAGTTACCGACTCATTATCTGCCTGGCAACCACGTGCTAATGCATTCACTTTGCTAGTAGTCTTTGGTTGTGGCTGAAAAGTGTCATCTCTCCTGATGAGAACAGTGCAAGTCCTGTCTTGGCAGCCCAACGCTGTAATTGCGGAAGTTAGGATATCTGTTTCGAATAGGGTACGAACACGAGGTTTGTTTGGACCAACTGCCACAGAGCTGTGAAAACCAATTATACTAAGTGTGGTGGACGCATAAGTTATAGTGCGTACTAAGACGGACGCTTTTTCTGTCTGCTATACTAATCATATAGAATATTGGTTTACAAGATGGCGGTTACTGGTGTAAAATAGGGTATTATAGGTTATTATAGGTTAGTTATTGCATTATGCTTTGAATGTTGTCCTGCATCAAGGCATATGTTCTGTAGTACATATTGAATTTGGGAATGTACATGTATAGCTTCAATGCCTTGCTCCACCATATCGATGCACCCATTTTATTGTGTGTCTCTCCAACAAATGCATTTTTAATGTTCTGTTTACTTCTATGAACTCTTTGTCAAAATACGAGAAAAACGCTGTGATAGCCTGACCTGTGGAAATGACAACAATAATGTCAGCAAACTCATTATTTTGCAGGTACCAAGTTGCTTAATTTATCCTGTGACAGAACTCCTCCATTGTATAGAACGGTGTGACAATTAGCAAACCGATGGAAGGCTTGTTTGTACTTTTCACATACAGTTCTAGCATCACTGAGCAGTGATGGTGAACACTGTTGTGCTGTGTTTAGTAGAGACTCACACAGTGTGTCAACATTTGCAGGCTATACAGAAATTGGGGATAAAACTTTTAACACTATGTTTCTGCACTGTTTACTTACCTGCAAGGACTTATGAACATGGTTACCCACAAATGCTCCACTGTGATACTGTTGCCGATGTACATGAAAGGATTGCGTAGCCAAATCAAGTCCCTTTACAAGTGGGCCATCTGACATAGGGAATCCTTTTTCCATAGCTGTGAGCTCCTTAACCCTACTCTCCTGTTGATTGTTAACAAGTGACAATTAAATCTGAATGAACAAACCAATGTTGCTACTTGTTGATGGCTGGATTTACACTGTTCAGTCAAATCTATCAAATATGGATCTTCCTCTCCGACAAGTAGTGTGCAACACTGCGTGACATAGTACTGTATGCAGTAATATGCAGAGTTCGCCCAAAATTATTATCGCAAAAGAATTATATTCATACACACCTTGGACCCCCCCCCCCCCCCCCCCCACCCCCACCCCTGGATCCGCCACTGCCGTGACGGAACGAATAGAGCAAGAGAACTAATTAAGGAACAATCTACTTCCCTTGACTAATGCGCATAGATTATACATGTTAGAGAGATAATTTAAATACTGCTGGATAGCAAATTTAATGGAGATTACAAATTTACTAACCATAAGAAATGTTTCATGAACCCCGGTACCAATAACTCACTTGTCGGCAAGTATACCACAATGTATGGCAATGGTAATGCAGTGAGAGGCGAGGCACCCGCCCATTGACGGTCGCCTACCTGACGCATGCACGTCAGGTGGTAGCTCATTCGAGCATCGGTCTAGCAGCAAGCCAGAATTTCTTTTTCCATCACGATAAGTCCACACGGGCACGCACTGCACTAGTCGTGGTGTGATTATCTCGGATGGGGGCGTGTCTCATTATAGACACCTCCCTCCCCCTCTTAAGAGGCGGGGTCAAACCAGATTCTGCCAAATATCTTGTGAGGAGTAACAGGATTAGGTGCGTGATAGGGATTCACGTGAGCCATAGAGATTCGCACGTGCCATCCGAATCGTATAAGTCAGGACAGAGTCTAAAACTCATTGGTTTGTTTGAACTAAAAGGAGAAGGCTTTTTCGATTGTAATTTTCATGTTCGCCATCACATGCACTACGTGTTGCTCATTTTGAAGGGCTACGAGTGTTCTATTGAGTGTGTTTGCCATAATTGCGGAGCGCCGTTTTTTGTGGGACAGTATCTTACGAATCGATGGTCTTGCTTTATAACGTGCAAGATGGTTAAATTGTAGAGTGGTGTTTGTTTGTAACGGCAGTTCTCAGAACCGCTCCAACAGAACGTTGGATATGGTAATTTTGTGGGACAGTGTAGCCTTTATCATGTAAGCTAGATCGCTGAATCTGACACTGTCTTGTAGCTCTTGGTTCATATTTTAGCATCCGAATATTTTAATATCTAGCGCGTGACTACGTTACGGCTTGTATTGTGCCAAAGGTGATGCTAACTTGCTAGCCCATTTTGCAGTCTACAGCGGGTTACAACGCATTTAGTTACTAATCGCCACCCTATGATGATAATTGTCCTATTTGTGTACACGTTGTGGGTTCGAGTACAGGTGCGCGCTAATGCGTGAAAAGTGGCCCCGTTTCCAATCCCTCTATACATTATCGCTGGTATCACCTATCCTCGTATCATATTCTCGAGTAGGTCATTAAATAAACATTAACGTGTTTGGAGTCAATAATATTTGCATAATGTTCAGCGGAAATATTGTTTAATTTATACTAATTTAAAGCATCATGATCATCATGGCTTCAGTTAACTGATGTCGTGATCACGAAGAACTTTAGCATCATTTCGAGGCAATTATGTGGTGACTTTTCCTCTGAACAATGTGTTGTTGTCTCCAATAACATTATAATGGTTAGCCAAAAAGTGGCTTCTTTATAGCACAATGTTGAGCCATTGCCCGCGAATGAGTTAATCAATCTTCAATCATGGACTCAAGTTCCGATATTATCTCTGACCCGGCTATAATAATATGTTTTGGAAAAGACACAGTCACTACCCCTTTTAAAATTCAAAGCTGCATAACTTTGCTGACGATGATGACCTCACATTGCCTCGGAATATATACATGTAGGTGGTCACACGAACTCCCCACCCCAGATCAGCTCCACCCTCTTTACGCGCAGCCTATCTCATTACCTGTACCGATATTGGATTCTTGCAAGGGGCGTGAGTAATTGCAGTGGATTGAACGATTTCCAGAATTGTGTCCCGTACGCCATTGGCCAGTGTGAAGAAAATTCAAATAGCTCCTAGGTTGCTTAAGCTTCATACTGCATCATGTGAACAAACATTTACATTTCTGTTTCAGACCCCCAACTATCGCCTCCTTCTATTAGGACGTGAGGAGATTGCAAACTTATCAGAGGACGACGACATGAAAATTGATGTGGCCACGGCAAGGCAAGAGACGAGATGGTGTTGCCTATTACACTGGTCAGACTATAACAGCAATGCTTCTGCTATATGCTTGTTTAAGGTCTAGAAAGGAGACTATCAGAACTTCGACGGTAATCGTTATGAACAAAAATCTATGTAACAAGTAACTAATAATATTCTGAATAAGAAAGTTAGTGGCATATAGGATTTGAATTGTAGTGGTAAACAAAACAGCTCAAATAAGTGTCTAATTATAGGGGAAAATGTTGTTGTCCTTATATTTAGCACATTTGCAAGGTATTGTACTAAATAAAAATAAATAAAAATGGGGATATGTATAAGGACATATACTATAGCCTATTACATTGCCTCTTATTGTTAGACCCTTGTTTCTTTGATTTGTACACCACCATTTTTTTCAAATCCTATATACCACCAACGATCTAACAGAGAATGTTATTATCAATTATACTGTGCCTGCACATTCAATAGTTGTGCAGGATTTGGGGCTAACTGATTGAAATTGGAGGTTAACTGATTACTAATTAATTTACATAAATCATAAAAATTTTGAACTTAGTTACAAGATTGTAAATGCAATTTCTTCCCAATTATGAAAAGTATTATAATAATTCAAAGCCGCGCTCATTTACAGGTTGAGTTGAATTTTTCTTAATTGTGATTACACGAATCATTGTATTATTTATACGACGCATGTCACAGCATAATATGAATGTCTTGATCTTGGTATCAACCTCCTTGCATCCTTTGTTGTTGTCAATCTCATCCATTAGTTTTTAATATTAATTTGCACTGAAGTCATAGCATCAGCATACTGCCTAATTATAATAGCCCCACACGATAATCAGAACACAAATAAGTTTGCAGTCACTAATACACTGGAACACTTCATATAGGAGCACAGAGCACATATCATTGTGTGGCACTGTGATAGTGGTGCCATAAAGGTGCTGTCTGAAAGCTGCCCTGGACCATCCCTTGTGCTCCCATACTTGAGTGTCACATGTGCATGAGTGCACATGCATTGTGTGCGTGCAGCCGCAAACCTGGCTGAAAGCTCATCCATGTGGGCTGAACCAGATGTACCATCGGGAATGTCAATGTGAACAACGAAAGAGCGTGATTGTTCTGTACTGGTGCCACCAGGGAATGGTGCTCGTCCTGTCCCCAGTCCTACCTGATTCTGGCATAGGAAATCGGTTGACACTTCACTTTGATCCTCTTCTGCATTTTCAAAACCAGATCGGTGTCCATTTATTGAGTCCTCCATTTTTTTGTCCCTGGCATTGTCTCGTCCTACTTCCTCAGCCTTCTCCTCTCCACCATCATTTGCATGTTCTTCAGCGATAGCTGTTGACTTGGCAGGGGGAATGACATAGGTACCCTTCCCTCTTGGCTTTGTCTCTAAAGTAGCAGCCACAGGTGTGCCTTTCGGTTTCAATGTTCTGTGGAATGCGGATGGAGCATTTGATGCTTGCAGTACTTTATGCCCCGGTGCTGTAACTGCAGGCTTTGAGAAATTCTTCCCGACTGATGGATGAAATATATGCATTAAATCTGACTTCGATGCTTCAAGCATTACAGTGTAATGTAATGTATCAAAAGACAAAAGACAGACAGTACCATGCAGATGCAACCTGACACATGCATGTACAATACACATGCAAACACACGGAGATCTTGCCCTATAATTCCATCATTCATGCAAGTTCGTACTATTGCTTTCAAGAATTGCATGGTGGTGGAGATTAATGTGCAAGTTCCTTGCACATTTACACACACATGTGTCAAGTTGTGTCTGCAAGGTATACTGTAGATCTACATGTACGTGTGTGAGGGACAAGAAATAAAGTAGTATCCTCCGATAACAATTGATCAGATATAGTGCACGCATATATGATCCTTGTCCTCTACCAATCTAACCACCTTCATGAACTCGGATCATACACCTGATCCCACTGTACATTAGCTATGGCCACACTGCAATTCCAAACAAGCCATGGATTCAGCCTAAGCTAACACTCTCTTAACAACAACCATGCAATTGTGTGAATCTCACTGTTTTTAGAACTAAATGACAGATCTTATGAGTATGCGCTATTTATACCTACAATTTTAGGGGAAAGCATGCACAAACATTCATTACTTATGTTCATCAAATGAGCACAATTTGCCTACATGCATAGCATGATGCAAGAGAGAAAACGAAACATAACAGATCACCTTGTGATTTTTACTACAACCACATCCATTTATTGCTGAGACCTAAACTGCCAATTTTTTCTCCAGACATTATCTACATGTACAAAACAGTTAGCTTTACAATGTTTAAGTCTGCCTCACATTTGCCAGATTCTTCATGCTACACACACTATGAATACATACAATGCACTCCGTACATGTGCATTTTCTGTAAGTTGTACCCCTGCAACATAACCGCTTACAAGAACTTCTTGGATTCATGTTCATTCTACTAACATATCATACTCCTTCATTTTAGTACCCACCTCTGCTTATATCATCTTTTGCTCTTGTCGCTGTCAATAGTGGGCTGGCTTTGGCACGATCTTGCTTCTGTCATCCATCTGCAGAATGAAATATTCTATCTTTCGCAGCAGTGACACTTTGAAGCTTGGGTTTTGGTGAGGCAGCTGCATGTTCTGAAGGAACAATCCCCGACTGAATCACTTCTGGTGTCCCTTCATCACCTGTACTCATTATTCTCTCAAAACAATTCCTTGGTGGTTGTGTCTGTGGCAATGATTCACTTGGTGTCAGTGACAACAATTCATTCTCTGGTGACTGCGTCTGTGACAATATTTCATTACTTGGTGTCTGTGTCTGTGATAAAGTTTCATTCCTTAGTGGCTGTGACCACAATTCACTCATTTGTGCCTGAGCACATGACAACAATTCACTCTGTGGTTTAAGTCCAGAAGTTTGCTGATGATCGAAATTCTTGAATCCCTGGAGGCAGTACAACTGCAGTAGTACTAGATGGTGACTCCACCACTGGTGGAGTACTTTGTGATACGGAAGCATCCATCCTTTCTGTTGAGCTTAATGCAACAGTATCTGCCACTGAAATGTATTGATGACCAGACTCGAGCGATTGTGGTTGAGAACGTGCCATTTGATTATGCGGACCTGCAAATGTAACTTTGTCTTTATAAATGGTGAGACCAAAAGTGTCCACTTGAATATACACGAAAGCAAAATCACTTTGCACATTATTGTAAGCTAGCTTCAGCACCTTTATTGTGAACAGTAACTTAACTGCAAATATGTGCGTATTTCGTCAGTCGTTATGTTAAACCCTGACTGGTTTGATAAGGTGTACTGTAAGCACAAAAGCATCATATTTTTCATCACTTCGCAGGAAAAGTTGCCAATAATTTCAATGCTCCCTGGTTAAGCAATCTACAATTTAAAAAGCTATTTACTAGCTTGTTATGACAATATTGGTCATGCTGCTTGATTGCAATGCAAGGACTGTAGAATCACAATGATGTGCTGTTGGGGCATTCAGCACCCATAAATGAAGGATGCACTTTTAATCGTTTATGTATGGCCGTGTGAAACATACACAGTAAAGAATCATAATAATAATGTAAACACAACACAATATGGCTGAAACAATGCATACATACATGTAAACATAGAAAGTAGCTCACCTTCATTGCCCAAGGTATTGAGGTCATTGAGAATGTCTTCAATGTAACACAGGTATATATTTTGTAGCATATGTATGGATACAGATGTGGAATTTTGAAAGGGAAAGTGTTGGATAAAAACATACAATATAAACACACCAAATGCACATTTACATCTACTGTAACTGTACACATACAATTGGGAGTGTAACAAAGTTGATCACTATACTCAAGTCTATTAGGATATTTGAAAAAACTTATTTTACTGAATAACCGTATTAATGCACTATATTCAAAATAAACTGTTAACATTTTTCAATTCAGGATTCCTTACATAGCTGTAGGCAGAACCGTCATATATTTCCCTCGTGTCAAAAACATGCACCTTTTTGGAGCTGTAATAGAGACAATGGAGTGATGTACCAGCTTCTGTACATCTGCAAAGCAGGAATGCCTGTACTATGTAAAACCAAGCAACACAGGAAGACTTCACCCAGTTTGTTGGTGTATAAGCTTTCTACTGTTCAGTACTAGCCTGCATGATATGAGACTAATGCTTTCATATGTGACTGTATTTATTGGTGAGTGTTCATAGTGTGGTTCGTGTGATCCCTGGACTTCGTCATGCAAAGAAAAACTCCATATGGATTAAGTGAGTATATTCCAATTGCTTGCCTACTGTTAGACAAGGGTTTTGTATCATTGATAGTACATTTTGAAGAATAAATATTTTTGCGTAAGAAACTATTCGAAATTCCATATCAAAGTCCCCCTAACATGCAATATGTTCCACATTAGTACTAAATTGCTCGTGTTTTGTTGCACCATAAAAAGAGTGACCCACCCTTTTTAACCTATTTTATTACACAATGGATACCCTTTCTAACCTATCTTATTACACAATGGATTATTTTTCACGTTCTCATTATAGCTGCTTGAAGGTGAGCTGCCACTTGACACAGTGGACTGCCCCATGCCTGGCAGAGCTTGCATTGCCCCATTGCCATAGTGCAATGGTGTACTGGAAATACTGCTGCATGCAGGAGCTCTTGAACCACTTTCTCCTGAAGGAGGCTACATGTAGATAAAAATAAATTAATATATTATAAACACTTCATGTACGCTTGTATATGCAACATCGAACTAGGATACATAAATTTTAACCATGCAAGTGTGTCAATGTTATTATGCAATGCTATCTACTACATTTGAACTTGGTTTATTGGTGCGAAAGTGACATTTACAGGATTTTGTACAGCAATTTAATAATATAGCCATACAATAAATCTCAAGCATCTTATACAACTAGTTCAAGTTTGTTAAGTATCAAATTTCCAATAGTATCATATGTATTTTAGAAGTGATGATTATATAGCACAGATGTCGCTTAAAGTTGCGTGCATGTACATGTATGCTGGCTCACTTTGGTAAGGATGTTTGCATCAAACTCATATGCAAAATATAATTATAATAATAATAACTAATTGCAATGGTTTCTAAAACTACACAGATGCAATATTCGATGAGGAAATGTAATATAGCCTATGAAATAACCTACATATATAGCAGTGTACATACATACCTCATTAAGTGAATTACTTAGCTGTTGCTGTAGTTTAGGTTCAGAATTTGATTGTGACTGAGACTGTAACGGCTGATTTTGAGTTATTACTTGAGGTGGAGGTTGCTGTGCTGAAAACTGATCACCTTGTTGCCTAGTTAGATTGCTAGCTTATTGACTGGCCTGTTGATTTGTTTGTTGGCTGGTTAGTTGCCTAATTTGCTGGCTGGCTTGTTGACTACTTCCTTGGCTGGCTTGTTGACTGATTTGTTGGCTAGCTTGTTGACTACTTTGTTGGCTAGCTTGTTGACTACTTTGTTGACTGGTTTGTTGACAACTTCGTTGTCTGGCTTGTTGACTACTATTTAGGCTGGCTTGTTGACTATACAAGTCCCGTATGTTGGCAGGTGATGCACTTCCACCTAGTCTATGTCCTGATGTTATGAAGCATAAATGGAACAATATAGGAAGTAACAAGAAATAAAAATAAAAAATTTATATATATTGGTGTAGATGTACGAATTGAATGCAACCAATGGAGTAAAAAAGTAAGGAAGCAAGGATTATATACATTTAGCAATAATGAATTTATACATAGAGAGAGAGATCTACGTTTAGCTAGTTCAAGCTCTATAATCACAGGATTTGCTAACCATAGGGTCTGTAAAAATCTCTGTTAGGTACATGTAAGAACAGTACACAAAGTGCATACCAGTACCGAACATGCATATGTACATGTGTACTTTGCATGCATACATATTATATAAGATACAATGGTGCACTGAGATTGTATATGTGCAAGTAGAGTCACTACAATGTACAATGTAACAGGTTCCTTGCACTCACCTCCAGTAGTGGGCATTGTTGGTTGATGCTCGGAACTATCAGAGGAGAACAGTTCACTAGAGGGTTTGCAGTATTTACCAATAACGATCGTCTCATCAAAAAGACGAGTGGCCACAAGGTCACCTAGGAAATTATAGGTTATTATGAATACATCTATGAATGCATAATGCCTGCACAGGTTTTGCTAATAAATTGCTAAACTTCTATTATTTATTACTTAAAGTAGTTAATTGTAGGCTTGTAATGATCAAATGTTAAGGGAAACATCAAGACATTAAAAAGATCGTACAATCAACGAAAGAAGAGTAAAATATTGCATACATTTTCAATCGTCAACTCGAGACAATATTTAAACCTGTTGCATTATGAAATTCAAACCAACTCATTGCAATTAAAATTAATCGTAACAATTGACCTGTAATTAATCACAATTAAGGTAAGATAATTAAAACCAGTTTAACTAAAAGTTAGTGATTAACGATCAGAACGAATAAGTAAATAAAATTCATATGGCATAAATAAATAGATAAACGAATAAATTGGTGTAGCGTTCAAGCAAAGCCTGTCAGACATTTCACTACAACTTCTCCATTTTGTCCAAGAGCCTCTGAGGCAGAAATTTGTTCCTCTTATTACTGCAAATGCCATCCTTTTCCTTTGCTTTACTTACATGTATTCAGGGACTAGCAATTAATACCATGTGTTATTAAATTAGTTAACTTGAAGAGCTATTATTGGAAGTCTTTACTAACTAGGCAAATACAGTTTACTAGTATGCACACTGTATTGTTATTGTAATGGTTAAGTAGCTAAATCCATTGCTCTCTGAAATCGTGACCAAAATACATACATGTATGCAAGCATCTGGTGTAATAGCCATTCTACTATGCTAGTATAAAATAATGAATAGTAATAATGTAGAAATTATGACGCATTAATGAAATTGAATGGTGATGTGTATGTAAAGAATATCGGTTATCCATCCTTACCATCATATGGAAGGTGGTCAGTGCCCGGGAACTGATAAACATGTATACAGGAAGAAATATAAATGTGCATCACTATTTAGGAACACATTGATGTACGCGTGCTCATGTGCTATACACAGAACAGCAAGTTGACAGTGTCTCACATGGTGAAAGGCTTCCATCAGCTCTGTGATAAAGTCGACACTATTTCTTCCCATGTCGTTCAACACCTCTTGCACCCTAGCCTGAAGAGGATATGATACTACTGACACAAACATATACATGTACATGTACAGGATTAGATAGGTACCTTTGAAATGATGTTCCTTTGAATCAAGAAGTTCAAAACTGATGGTTCACCGTGAAAGAAATCCACCACAAATTTTCTTGGATCAATCTGATCAAGGATGCAACAATTACCTTTGATACAACAAGCATCACATTGATACATGCAATGATATACTCCCCAAGTAACATCTTCTTTTAATCTGTGCATGTGAATGCAATTTTTAGGTCACATTTGAAGTACATGTATACTGTATGATCAATTTAGATACAAGATGTTATTATGGCAATAAAATACATTACTGGACTTTGCTACTGTTCAGTAAACATGTAAAAAATATGTTATTCAGAGTTTATTATTGCATATTAATGAGCTAAATAAAGACTTTTGAAAACAAGTTTTTCAACCTGATTGTAATTTTTATGCAACCACTGGTTAGATATCCTGAAATGCTGCGATTTTTTGATTAAACATTCACCATTTTGGTTCAGTCATACACGTAAATGTATACGCCATTTTGACTTTCAGTTGCTTCTTGAGTGCTTAACTCTAACTGAGATACCATATCTGAAGCTGGCAGTGCTCATTTTCCTGTCATGCCTGGTGATATGAGTGTGGCCAGCATGGAGGTAAGAGGAGTCCTTGCTTATTTGGAGGACAGGGGTCTACCTATTTAGCCTCCATGATAACATCAAGTGTGAAGTTTTTATCACATTGGGTCACTTAAGCCTGTCCCACCCTCGATGAAGCTAGTTCCACCTGCCCAACATGGAAATCTTAGAGTTCCCCATAGGCAAATTTGACTCCCGCAACAGTTATATTTCCCACACAGCAGCTTTTATTGCATTAGTTGGTTCAACTGGATATGGCCAGTCCACCAATGATCTTGTCCACACTGTTAAAATTAAAACACTTGTGCTGTGCCATCTGAAAAAATCTCAATTGGATTCCATTTTATCCATATCAATACAGATAAGGGATTGTCATCAAAATTAGATTACTATCAGTTTCATAACCTGTTAATAGGCACTCAGTGGTTTACAAGGCATGCTTACTATCCATCTCTGCCCCTCATTCCTTATCATGCATGGCTTTCAATTGCCCCATCAGAAGGTCTTGGCCTCCTCTTTGAACCAAATCAGCTCCATATTACCATCATATGGTAGCTTGTTTAGACACTTCATGATGCTTGCGATATTCCCTTTGCCTGGATTCAATCACGGATTCCCAGGACAACCACATGATGCAAACGAGAGGAAATGTTGTACACTGTCATAATTTGTTGAGGGATGCATTTTCAGAATTTTTTTCACTTGGTACACTTAAATGTCAAAGCTGAAGTCAGCAATAAACTCCAGTGGTAGGATGATTGAGAGGGCCACAAAGTGGAGGGCTGGATTTAAGGGAGGGATTGCCCTCCTATCCCAGCTAGAAGTCTGGGAGCACTTAATCTGACCAAGTCATATATGTATCAATATGTTCATATCCTCCCAGCCTCATACCCAAAAGACAAAGAACACATCAGTGCCTTTTATCCCAACAGGTTAAACACACTCACTGATGTGGCACCATGGGTGTAGTATGAAGTGAAGAAGTCCGCCAGCTGTGAATGGTGACATCTCTTTGCATGGTCTATCAACCAGTCACACTATGTGGGGGAACAGCAATTCTTTTGAACATAACGCAATAACCCATAATACAAACTGGCAAAAGGTTAAGGGGGGGGGGGGGGGGGGGGGGGGGGGGACAAGTATGATATACTACACTGATCTTGTTCTTGGAGTATTGTAGTGATGCATTAGTGAAGTCAAGTTAGGTCATCTGAATAATGGGGTTCTTTAGCCAGTGTGAGAAGAAACACAATTACTTTGTGCATGGACTTATAAGGTAACAGCATATGCCATGCATCGATCATAGAGTTTTGAAGGATCAAACACATTTTTACACGCAATATCTAACTCATGCATGAATGTTGTAACGGTTGTGTATGCATGCATGCATACATACACTTGGCATTCGAAGAGTCAGTTAAAGTGACATCACTATTTATGTTAATATATATATGGGACAGTTTCCGCGAAAATTGCCCCACGTTAAAATGTTATAAAAATGCATCGCGTTTGAATCGCTATAACATCCCAACGGATAATGCTATCGACTTTCTAGTTTCACCACTTCATAGTGCAATGGTGTAGTATGAAGTGTTGAAAATAGAAAATTGATAGCGTTATCCGTTGGGAAGTTATAGCGATTCAAACGCGATGCATTTTTATAACATTTTAACCGTGGGGCAATTTTCGCGGAAACTGTCCCATATACATTTTTTCAAATTACTAAGTATTGTAATAATAATAGTAGACAAGTACAAATGAAGACAATAAATATAACAAAATTGCTTGGAAAATTATCAGCTTGTCACAGCTATGATAATTCTGCCTGAACACATGATCAACCTAATTTAGAGTAGAGCAGTGCCCCATCATCAAACCCATGTCCACTTCTCCTCTTCAACCGTGAGCACCTCAAGCACAAACTGGATGCCCTTATGATGGCAAAGACTAGTTGTGCCCTAACGTAGCCACATGTTTGAGAGTAGGGTTTTTCCCATTTGTGTGCTAGGTTTGCCGATAGTCTCTTCAGAAAATGTTCGGCCGCTCTATGGAGAAATCTATCAACTGACATCACTAGTGGTGTAAAGTTTCCTCTACGCTCAGATACAGCGTGCTCAAAATTCTCTTCTTCTCTGTAGCTCCTGACTTCAAGACTGATTCAGGTGAACTGTTGCAATGAGATGGAGCATCAGTGTCAATGACTTTGATGTTAAGTAATGTACATACTTGCGGATGAGCTTGTCGGCTGGATAGTGGTGTTTACCCCACTATAGCTCGAGGCCAGGCTACCTGTTAGTCTATTCACATGCTGGACATATGCAAAAACTGTGAACAACAAGTGTAATTGGAGTACATGTAGGTGATCGTAGGGAGTTTTTTCATTGTTATATGTAGTGTTCGATGGTGTACGCTGTAGGTGGTTTGTGGTGATTAATTCCGGTAAGAATTTTGGGATAAGGATATGTAGCTTTCGGTATGTGATGATGGGTATATCGATGATGGTGCACATGCATGATAGAATAATGTTTGGTTCTATAAGTACAATTATATCATAACTCCATTATCAGAAATATATTGTAGAGAAACCTGAATTTGGCTGGCAAATTGACACAACCTATTTGGAAAATCGATTTAGTTGCTTTGAGTATTCAGAAAATTTGACAAAAACCCTCGATTTACATGTATTTAGTATTCAAAATAAATCGATTTTCAGTGTCCTGGGGAGGTCAATAATTCATTGAGATGCACCAATGTCTCATTATGTACAAGTGCTTTGCCTACCGCTTCGCATTGCTACTTTGAAAGAACTGTAAAGAACTGTACTACAAAATATAATAATAATAATAAATGATTGTTAACACAGGGAAATAAAATGGGTTGAATGAAGTTTAATTTTATAAAGGAGTTTCTGTTGTGTGGTTGGACATTAAAATCAGACACGTGTGTTCAATGACGTATTGATTCCAAAGTTATCCTGCATGTGTAACGGTTTGTTATTCTGTAAGACGTCGATACAAGCCTTCAATGAATGATATGCATCCCTCTAGTGGTGGGAATAATATAGAATGTTCTTATTTGATGCTTGACATTGTTAGACATCTATCTCTCGATCATGATTTCCTTCAACAAAGGGCAAGGTGAAAGAGTTCCGCTCCCTGACTACGTTCACCAGCTGTGGGAAGGGCTACAAAGAGCGTACTCCCTCGTGAGGGAACGCTATGAGACTAGCGTCAGAGACAGAATCTATCTATAAGATTAGTGGAAGACCATTCTGCATGAGCGCTCTGCTATTCTCTCCTACGGTTCCTAGTGGCGCTGCAGGAAGCTCCTGCCATTAAATGGGAGTGAAAGGGACTTATCAAATTCACTGATAAAATCTGAAACAATCTACACATACAAATCAAGCTAGTGTAACGATGGCAACAGCTGTACGCATGAGCAACACTACTAGCGACAGCCTGACGACAGAACTATCGAGAACTGTAGTGCCGTGTGCATTAAAGAACAATAGTTGGCTGGTATATAATTGAGTGTATTGTATGCGTAGGGTGAGACACTGTCATAAAGTTTATAGTCTGTTTGGGACTGTGAGTGCGCTACAATTGGTGTCAGAAGTGGGATGGCTGAATTAGAGAACATGGACACCTCTGGGGACCCGGTTTCTGCGGGAACAACCACTGTTGTTGAAAGGGTTGTCAGAATGTCGCTTCGACCGCCTCCACGCTTTGGCGCTAAAGGCGATTGGAAGCTGTGGTTATCAAGATTTGAAATGTATGCTACTCAGGCGAAGATTGCGAAGGATAGCTGGTCAAAGGAACTACTGTCGCTGTTAGAGGACGAGCCTTACCGCATGGTTACGCACCACGGGCTGGCTCAGACGGGTGACTATGACGCGGTATGTGATTGTATTCAGCGGTCTTATGCACCTTTAGGTAGCGAGCTGGAGTGGCAGTTGAAAGTGCGCACGAGGGTGCAGAAAGTTGGGGAGTCATTAATGGAGTTCTGTGGTGCTCTGAGGGGTATGGCAGATAAAGCTTTTCCTGCGTGGCCAGCAGAACAATTACAGGACCTGCTGCGCAATCAGTTTATTCAGGGAGTCCTTTCTTCGTCGGTGCAACTAGCGCTAATGAAAGAAGAGCCCAAAACCTTGGACGATGCGTTGAAATTAGCCTGTAAGCACGAGATGGTAGAGACTGCACAGAAGCATTTGCAAATGTTGCGGCAGAAAGAAGTTGTGGCATCTACAGAAGGTGAGAGCTCTAATTCTGAATTAGTTACAGCTACTATACGCCGAGATAGAGAACGAAGCGAAGTAGAGACTCTGAGACGAGAAGTACAAAGGTTATCTGAGAAGCTGAAAGGTGGGCAGCGGGGAAGAGTGGAGGTGGGGGTACATATTCCTCCACTGCTGGCCCTGGCTCTGGCCTCCTAGTTTCCACGTATATGTATTGCTCATCCTGTAAATCAGCCATTGACTCTTGTGGCTGTTTGTTGATCTCCTCCCCTCTTGACTTCTGTTCTTCACTTGGTGTTCCCTTCTCCTCCTCCTCACTTGACTCCTGTTCTCCATGAGGTGATGCCTGCAAAAAGGGTTTCAACCGATTGTAATGCACAATTAATCTTTTTCGCGGATGCGCCAGGCGTCGATATAAGTCACTTCACCCTTTTTTTTTAATACTTGATACGGTCCTTGCCATGGTCGATGAAATTTGGGAGACTTTCCTTTTGGGACAGCAGGGGTGTAGAGCCATACATGATCTCCTTTCCGGAAAACACACCGCGTATTCTCCTTCTGATCGTATCCAGTCTTCTGACGCTGCATGCCTTTCTGTGCATTCTGTCTGACGTACTGATGCACCAGCTGGAACCTTTTCTTCAGATAGTCTACATATTCGACCCCTTCCTGCAGGACCTGCTCAGTACTAACTGGTAGATTGAACATCAAATGCTCTGGCAGCACCACCTCCCTCCCAAACATCATCTCAAAAGGTGTTACCCCATTGGTCTCATGCATAGACGTACGGTAAGCAAATATCAATAATGGCAATTGCACATCCCAGTCCCGTTCAGCATCAACAACTGCAATGCTCAACAAATTTAACAATGTTCTGTTAAATCGTTCAACTAACCCATCCGATTGGGGGTGATACGGAGACGTGCGAGTTTTTCGAATTTGAAGAAGGTCACATATGTTTTTAATGACCTTACTTTCAAAGTTTCTACCTTGGTCTGAGTGCAATTGCTCAGGCACACCAAAACGACAAATAAATTCATTCACCAAACATTTAGCTACAGTTATTGCCTCCATGTTAGGTATTGGGTAGGCTTCCGACCATTTAGTAAAGTAATCTGCAATAACAAGAATATACTTGCTTAGAGGTTTCAGGTAAGGTCCCCATAATATCCATCGCCACACGTTGCAGCGGCCGCACTGCAGGGTCAAGCTGCAGGGGTGCACGTAGTTTTGCAGGTGGAGGCTTCCTAGATGCACAGGATAGACAACCAGAACACCAAGCAGCTACATCTTTGCGCTGCCCTACCCAATAAAAACGCTCACGCACCTTTGCAAGGGTCTTGCTAGTTCCAAAATGACCTCCCCTTATTGAACTATGTAAGGCTTCTAATAGCACCGGGACCAGAGTAGGAGGGAGTACTAACTGCAACCTTCTATGAAGCCCCTTGCAGGGAACATCTTCCCACCGCCTATATAACACCCCATTCTGCAAAACCAGATATGAAGACTGAGCCCACAATGCTTGGGTATGCGAAGACAGGTGCTTCGGAAATACCCGAGGGATACTATCATTTTCCATCCATTGAATAACTTGCCCAATGCTGGAGTCCTGTCTTTGTTCTTCAGCAAGTTCATCCAGAGTCCAACATGGCAGCCAGATATCCGATTGCATCGTACAAACCTGCGGAAATGATAACTGACACTGAGGGCAAGGCATACGGGACAAGGCATCAGCGTTGGTATGCTTAGTACCAGGGCGATGAACCACCTCAAAATCATATTCAGAAAGGCATTCCAGCCATCTAGCCACTTGACCCTCTGGTTCATGGAAACTCTGCAACCACCGCAAGGAAGCATGGTCTGTCCGCACTGTAAAACGCCTGTCATACAGATAAGGGCGAAAATGTTTGATGGCGCATACTAAAGCAAGCATCTCACGCCTTGTAGCACAGTACTTCCTTTCAGCTTTAGACAGGGACCTGCTGGCAAAAGCAATGACACGTTCCACACCCGATACATACTGTGACAGAACAGCCCCAAGCCCCTCCCCACTAGCATCGGTGTCCACCATAAATGGCTGGTTGAACACAGGGTAGCCCAATATGGGAGATGTTACCAGGCGTTCCTTCAACTGTAAAAATGCAGCGTCACAGTCAGATGACCAATGCCACACATGGCCCTTTTCAGTAAGCTTTACTAAAGGAGCAACTTTAGCAGCAAAATTTCGGACAAATCGTCTATAATATGACGCTAACCCCAAGAATTGTTTCAAATCTTGCAGACAGGACGGAGTAGGCCAATCAGCAATACACCTTGTTTTGTCTGAATCAGTCTTAATACCATGCTCTGACACTACATGCCCTAAATATTTGATGCTCTTTTGCAACAACAAACACTTACTGGGTTTGATTTTCAAACCAGCTTGTTTCAGACGGTCAAAGATCTATCGCAACCTTGTGAAATGCTGTTGGACTGTTGCACTGAAAATCAAGATATCATCCAGGTAGATAAGACATGTGGTCCAGTGGAGTCCTGCTAGCACTCGCTCCATTAGACGCTGAATAGTGGCAGGAGCATTTGTAAGACCAAAAGGCATGACACGGAACTGAAATAGACCATATGGAGTAACAAATGCCATTTTCTCACGATCTTCAGGTGCCACCTCAACCTGCCAGTATCCGCTTGTAAGGTCAAGGCAGGAGAACCACCGTGCAGACCCCAGGACATCCAGTGTTTCGTCAATGCGAGGTAGGGGTTGTGCATCCTTCTTGGTCACAGTATTTAACTGTCTGAAGTCCACACAAAATCTTGTGGATCCATCCTTCTTTTTGACCAACACTACTGGGGATGACCATGACCCCTGACTAGGTTCTATCACCTGTCTTTCCAACATGCCATCCAGCAACTCTTTCACTTCCTCCCTCTGATGAAAAGGCAACCTACGCCCTGCCCTGACTGTTTAATTCCTTTATGGTCCCCAGTAACAATGTGATGGTAAACTAAATCTGTTCTCCCTAGATCACCCTCATATTGTGACAAAATACCACTATACTTCAATAACAGTTGTTGTAACTCATCCTTCTCGTTGTCCGTAACACCTTCTGCCACCTTATCAACCAACTGCTTGGCAATGCTGGAAAACGTCTTCAATGTCACTCCCTCCATACGTCACATCATCCACATATATTGCTCGAAGAAACCTGGCCACAAATTCTGGATCCTCGGCTTCATATTATCTAATGTGGTGATCCAACGTTGCGTTGAGCAGAAATGGACTTGCAGACTCACCAAACACAACCCTGGTAAATCTCAACACCAATAACCTTGGGAAATCCTTCTCAATGTTGTCCACCAGCACAAGAACCGCAATACATCTCTGTCTTCATTCCACATCGACACCAATGATTCAAACCACGCCTACATGTATGGGAAATAACTTCAAATAAGAACTAACTACGAGACAAACTGGAACTATATTAGTAACATCAATATTCATACGGGTACACGTTTATGGTTATGTTCTGGAATAGTCCTGGCATGATAGTTCCGCCCCCTTTCCTTGCCTCCTAGTTGGGCGTAGCCCGACCTTCGCGTTTTGGCGAAGGTCGGGCTACACCCAACTACTTGCCTCCCACCCCTCCTGTTAATGTTGAACGTCGGGCTCATAGCGGAAGGCGACGCTAAAGTTGCTTTCTTGGATGTATCGTCGCTGCGATCTTCCATCATTTTTAGTCAGCTTGATTAGGTACTTGGATATTGTTTTCAAATGGATATTTTTGCAACGATTCGCATGGTTCTAAAAAGAGTAAAAAATGTGCATTCCAACGGTATATTAATTATCATATCATCTATTTTCATTCGGTCAATACGGCAGCATAAAGCGGTACTTTTCAATGTATGGAATTGAATGTGCCTCTACCACTAGGTCAAAGGCTTTGCATCAGGCCACTCACCCCCCTCCCATCATGTATTTGATTGTGAAGTTTATGATTTTTAGTGGTGTCGCCGTATTTTTCCTATTTAAGCTGGGGCTTCCCTAGGATTGTCATAACATTGTCCCCAAATGTACAGGTAGTCAATGAGAATGGTTTCTCATTACAATATTCCACGGTCATTTGTGTCAATACCTTTACGATTTACGATTTTGATATTTGAAAATAATATAGCTAGTACATCGAAGAACTATAAAATGTACTAAAAACTAGGCCTTCCTGTAGAAAAATCGGCTTCCATACCCGGGAGAAGCATTTCATGTTGAATCTGTAAGCGTTCGTTGACTAGCCTGAAACGGTAACGATGCTAACAGGCTTCATATACTACTGTAACTGGCTCGGATCAATACTGTAACGTGATTGAATAGGCATGTAATGGCGCTGCATGGCCTACCCACTGCAAGCATGATAATAATAAATGTTTACTGACATAAATAACCATTTTAAACACAAAATATATTAAAGCTAAACTCCAAATTGTTCCAATCATGCCTGAACACGAGTTCAATGCCTTCAACATCCTCTCTTTCTTGAGCTTGGCAAACTGTTGCTTCTACAAAACTGCATGTGTTGGTGCATTCGTGGACGAAAGAGACAGCTGTTAGAATAATGGAGCTATCCACTAAGAATATAGTTCTTGAGAGTGTGAACAAAGGACAGCCATATCTACTCAGCTTGGGAGTTCCATTTTCCAGGACTGGCGTGAAGCCCCGTAGTAAACACACAGTGTCCCCTGTAGTATCTAACTTCAGAATGGTGAGCAACTCGCCATATTTGAACTGCGTAAATTAACAATGCTGAGACATGCACTTACTCATATAACATACCTCATTAGAGGGTGCACACAACTCAACATAGTCCCCTGAATGAACAAGTGTGCACTTGGTGGACACAACTGCCTTGTACGTGGTAATTTTTTGATGTTTCATTGATTCATTGGGCATAATGAGCACATTGAAAGGAGGCACCATGGCAAGAAGTTCACTGATTTTAACTGAGATAGCCCAACAGTGTTAACTTGTAAGGAGTCAAATTGTACAGTTGAGCAAGCCTACAGGTTGGGCTACTAATAACTGCAGCTATAAATGTGTAGAGTGTCTAACCTTCCTCGCACTTCCTGGCTTGTAGATAATTCTACCTTTGTTTAACTCCTTCATCGGAACAAAATTTAGGAACTGCTGAACCTGCATGGACTTGTAAAGCTCTTGCAGCCCACTGCCACATCTGAATGATGATTACCATTACCCATGCACACAAACAGAAATAAATATACCTTTCCCCAGCATTGAAGACACCTCCTTCACATATGAAACGAAGGTACTCGATGCAAGCAAAGTGATTGGCAATGTCCCTACTGGGGGCTTGTTTATTTCCATAAATGTTCTGCATCCTTACTGAACCATTAAACGATTCGCACCTATTTAACAATGAATTATCCAAAAGTATGACAGTTGAACTGTAAAATACCTTTCAGCACTAAAAGCTGATGATGGCCCATAGCTTATCATACACTCTACCAAGTGAAGAATGGTGTGCACTTTCTGTTTCTTGAGTAATGCAGGCATGTAGTCTTTAACATTTTTCACAAATTCTTCACATAATTGCTGCCATTCCTCAGCATCTGACAGCTTAAAATGACAGCAATATGCTATTCTGAATACCTACAGAGAAGTTCATCAAATAAATATACAACAATGTAAATAACTGTATGGGTTGATTACCTTCGTACAGCTCAGCAACACCTCACATTCTTCGCTGCTTAGAAAGAATAAAGATTGCCATCTGGGCCCAAGCTTTAAAGTCTCTCCCAACGAATGATTTGAAGTGGTTGCACACATAGTCATGGACCTTATCTTGAAATCCTGAAAGGTTGAATGCACGTATCCGAGCAAGAAGCTCTTTTTTCTGTGCTTTCGATAGCCGAGGCATCACTTCCTTCAAAAAGTACTTGCATAGTCCCAGTAAGATGGTATGCAATACTTCTACAGGAATGCTTCTGTTAAAAATACAATAAATATAAATGCTGTTATGGCTAGAAAACAACATACTTGTAGAGGTCTGCTGGAATGTGCAGTAGAAAATTAGGAACATCTCTCGAACCAAATTCCTTGCTCATCGCTGCTTTTCCTGCTTCTGTAGGCTGTAACTGTATCATTTCAATACACTGCAAGGTTTTGCTTCTTGTCCTTTCTTCACCAATTAGGTGGGGAGTGTCACGTTGATCAACCTAAGACAAGAAACATAAATTGGTAAACCAAATACACAATCTGTTGAAGGATTACCTGTACATACCGTGCAAAATCTGCAATACTTATTAGCGAGGGTTGTCACAAATGACACAGAGCAGTGGTGCAATTACTAGAACATTTGCTTCATAGTAGGCATCATACACTACAACACCCTCTGTTTCGAGCAGGGTAAGTTGTTGGGCAATCGGTTCAGTCATGTCTAGTACATCCATTTCGTTAGTGCATGAAATGAAATGGATGTTTTGGGGCTTTGCATTGTCATGCCTTGACAAACCACCAAATAATAGATACCAGCACTCAAATTTATTCCATTTCTTACTCTTGTTACCACTTGTGTCATCTGAGAACAGCACAAGTGGTAACATAACAACTCTTTGCCCTGCAGCTTTGGTTTTGAGATGGTGTTGCATTAGGTAATCCTTTGTTTCCTTGAAAAGAAGGATCAAACGGGGCATCCGGCCATCAGCAAATGTATAAATAAATAAATAAATAATACCTGAGTGTCAAATCTTGCAAATGAAGAAGTAGTTGCAATCCATCTGATTAGTTCAGCAGGTTTCTCACAAAATGCAAAAATACTTGAAACTGGAACCACAACTGAATCAAAAATAATGTCAATGCCATTTGGAATGAAACACTGAGAGCCTGGAACAAGAAGTAAAAAACTATTGAAATCCACCAGGGTATCTATCTCGCAAAGAGCTGAGGATTAGATTTCTACAAAGAAAGCATGACATGCATGATAAAGTTATACATACTCTTTAGCAACACGTACCAATTGAAAAAATCTCACAACAATACCTTTAGCAATTCCTACATCAGGATGAAGAAAGCACACACAGTCTCGAACAAATACATGCATGCCATTGTTAAGCACTGTCATTGGAGATGCAAATCGTTTATCTGTATTCCACTTCTTTCCATGATACAGCTCACTGCAAAAATAAGTTGGTATCTATACTCCTATGGAATACAGTGCCACCTACGTGTATGTATCAGCCAAAACAGGATAGCGAACTAAATTGCAGTAGACTAGTGTCTTAGATCCAAGACATTGTGATATGACAGACGTAAGGGAGATGACATAAAATGGACTGTTTTTAGAAGATAAAACCTGTGCACAATCAGATACAATAACCTCTATCTGTGATGCAAAGTTTCTCACCCTTTGAGGGGGTACAAGACCTGGAAGTTGAAATCGCTTCACTGCACTAAAGCTTGGCACTGCAACTCCATCTTGTTGAAGGGCAAACCACAGAAATTTACTGTTCTGCTCCCCGACAACATAAAATACCAGAAAGGATAATTAGCTGTGTCATGCAATTAAAATATTCAGTACAGTGCTATATTTACACATACCACAGGACGAGGGCTGTTAATGTACAAAAATAGTAGAGCAAAGATTTTGCTGGGAAAAGGGTAAAAACTGCCACTGCCATTAGTAGAATATTGCAAAATTTCTACAATATCTGCACATACGTTTTGTCAGTTATGGTTGGAATTGACTTTTAAATAATTCACCTTTCCGTATCAGTGTGGGATTCATCTCCACTGGACTCCAATGTATCAGTCCTAGTGCATGAGTCTGGTAACGATAGTTCAGTATCATCTGTACAGGTTTCAGTCCCAAAACTGCATTCCACAATTGAATTTTGGATCTGTATATGTATACAGCATTACAACTTTACAATCATGCAATGACTGTACCTACCTTTGTAACGTGCGCCGAACTGGGCGTCTGAATAGATTGTAATTCAGCATTTTCTAGGTGCTTTCGCGTTTTTAGATGTCTTTTTAATCGCCAATTGTATTCAAAGCATAGGTCGCAGATCTCACAGTAAGCATCTGGTTCGCATAAAGCGCATAGTAAGAAAACATTGCACGCATTAGCAATCCGTGAAATAAAATGCGCCTCCACTATAAAGGTGAAACTTCTTACTTGCAGGGATTTCAGCCATTTTGTGACACGTGAACTCGATTAATTGAAGATTAAGATCGTTAATTGAAATTTAAGATCTGAAGCTGCGACCACACACTCTTTTCGATGGCAGATCAAAGATTGTCATTCACCAGAAGCAACTTGCCAGGTGTCTCGGCTAATGCCTCCGACTCCGATCAGAGGTTAACTTCATCAATGGAAGCGCATCAAGCGCTATTAGGGTCTACTTCTCGTAACCCTTTTGTTGCAAGGGCGTAACAGTAGTAGAAGTGAGTCACAGACTAGCCATCAGGCAAATCATGTTGGCGAACAGCAGCAGCGCCCTAGCACTTCGCGGGACAGTTTAAGTCACACCATTCGGACATCATCTTCCAGTGTTCTATCAAATGCTGCACCGGCTAACTCCATGCAGTGACCTTCAATGCGATTTTTCGTGAATTAAACGCATTGAGAAAGGAGTCGAAGGACACAAAACAAGCCATTGCTCACGTTCAAGAAGCACAGGCCAAATTGGCAACAACACTTAATACCCTAACAGAAATGTCAATTTGCATCGAGAAGTGCCCGCAAAAGGTATTTAGTATTTACATGTACATGTCATTTTAAACACTTATTTTCACTCAGGAACAGCTGAATATTGAAAATGCCACCCTATTCTGTAAGAGTCTGTCAAGACAGCCATCTAATAGTGACATCCGTGTAAGTATAGCAATGCCGACATAATTTTGGTAAAGATTGTGAACTTACATGTACATAGGATATGATTGATGGCATATTTGGTGATCAGTCAAGTCCTGCCATAAGAAATAAGGCTAAACAGTACTGCAAGAAGCGGTTGACCGATCTTCGTTCGGAGGAACGACTGAGAGTAAGTTCAAATTTTCCCAGTCACCAGCAATTTGTAATCCTGCAATACTGTGGCATTGTGTAGGTGCTAGGAAAATAGCCATGTGAGCCATATGCCAGGATGGCCACCAAAGTATTTGCAGAAAAGTTTCTTTCAGCAATGAAGTCAGCATGAGTCACCATTCTGTTTACATTACACATCTTGCATGCTGTTCTGGTTAGACAACTTCAGTTATTAGTAGGTTGTAATGGTTAAATTTTCTTTACTAACTATTCAGAGGCACTTTATGAGGACTGTACCACTAAGTGAAACAGACACCTATAAGCAGCTCAGAATATGGCTCAAGGAAAGCTACGGTGATGGTTTGCCACCTGCAGAAGACTTGGAAGAGGTTGTTGCAGCCGATGAACGTATTGAATACTCTAACCCACATACTAATCCATCCAACCCTGCTCCACCTGAGGCTGTCTCCACTGTTTTGTAATGTAAAACTCTGCTGCCATGAACTCCAGTACATCTATGATGCTGCACACTTGATCAGTATATCATGAAATTCAGCTGCCATGAACTCAATCACTCTACCTCTGCTGCCATGAACTCAGTACATATATTATCACAGTATACAGTGCTGCTGCCTTTTTATATTCAGCCATTACAGTTCATGTTTTGCTTTCGAGGCATGTCAATTAAGAATTGGAATTCTATTGCATCTCTCTGCCGTATATTTTAATATAGAACGGGTAACATAGCGTTACGACCAAGTTTACGGATTGTTTCAAGAATGTTTTCGTCTATCGTAACAAGCTGTAACTTACATCTTGGATCGATATGTATTACCGATCCTCGATATGTATTACCGATCCTGTTTCAACATGTAATTATTTATCGGTATCGGTACTAGCTGTAGAGAAGATAATGTACCAACATGTTAAGGTGCTTCAGTCTGTTTCGGTACTGAAAACTTTTGGTTGTGTATGTAAACTGTGATTAATGTTAGACTGCCTGGGGTACAAGTACATGTAGCAGTTTTTCTCTGAGAACAGTAGGTCCAGGGTAGGCCTATGTAGGTACGTAGGTCCAGGGTAGGCCTATGTAGGTACATGTACATGTAGGTCCAGGATAGGCCTACATAGGTCCAGGGTACTAGTATAGGCCTATGTACAGTTAGGTACATTGTAGGTCCAGGGTGGTACAGGTGGTGATGAACACGTAGGCAAAGATGAGGAGAGTGAAGATGAGGATGACTATTCAGATGGAATTGAAGTTGACTAAAACCTACAAACACCTGGACCCTTGCACAAGTACATGAATTACAATTGTATGGCCCTTGAAGATAATGGTAGGTCCATTGTATGCTATGTAAACTGTGGTTAGCTAATCTGATGTTAGCTGCCTGTTCTAAGAGAACAAATTCTGTACCTATGTCTTAAAAGCACACACTTTATATGTGTAGCACCTATATGATGGGAGGGGGGGGGGGGGGGGGGGGGGGTGAGTGGCCTGATGCAAAGCCTTTGACCTAGTGGTAGAGGCACATTCAATTCCATACAATGAAAAGTACCGCTTTATGCTGCCGTATTGACCGAATGAAAATAGATGATATGATAATTAATATACCGTTGGAATGCACATGTTTTACTCTTTTTAGAACCATGCGAATCGTTGCAAAAATATCCATTTGAAAAAAATATCCAAGTACCTAATCAAGCTGACTAAAAATGATGGAAGATCGCAGCGACGATACATCCAAGAAAGCAACTTTAGCGTCGCCTTCCGCTATGAGCCCGACGTTCAACATTAACAGGAGGGGTGGGAGGCAAGTAGTTGGGTGTAGCCTGACCTTCGCCAAAACGCGAAGGTCGGGCTACACCCAGCTAGGAGGCAAGGAAAGGGGGCGGAACTATCATGCCAGGACTATTCCAGAACATAACCATAAACGTGTACCCGTATGAATATTGATGTTTCTAATATAGTTCCAGTTTGTCTCGTAGTTAGTTCTTATTTCCGATACATGTAGGCGTGGTTTGAATGATTCTAGCCAGTACAGTGTATTGTGTAACCGCGCTACGGTACGTGAGGCATAAGTGTAATAGCTGCATGTGTCTTCTCTCTGGGACAGCGTAATTGTTATCTCTTCCGGATAAGGAAGTACTTCTATATACAACGATCTCTGCAGCTGTACTACAGGCAAAACTGGAATCTGAGTTCCTCTCTGGGGCTGTAAATGGTGAAGGCGTTGGTTCGTTATTGTATTGTGCTAACGACCAACTTGACTTTGATACTTTTGTTCAAGTACATCGGACATATTGGTACGTGTATTTCCATTGAGCATTGGTACGTAATGTGTTCATTAACTAATTGGACAACAGTAGCTAGAAGAAGGATTGTGTTATTCGAAACGGTTTGTTGATATTGACCCGCGCATTGTCGTGGGCTACGTTATACATTTAGTGGCAGTGGATTAGTGTGATACAGCAAACAGAACACTTTATTTGAGCGAGTAGCTGTGCAACATGTACAGGAATGGCTGAGACAGCTAGTGCACGGACGGATTCAGTGTGTTTGTGTGTGTGTGGGAGGGGGGAGGGTTGAGATGATTTAATTATATTCATTTCACTATATATGGTCTTACTAAGACCCAATTGATATTCAACGCAGTCTGTACCCGCCCCTGTAGTGTAGACTCGTTCCTAGACTGTAGTAATGGGCAAGACAATTTGCAAGTCTTCTGACGGGGCAAGCACAAGCAGCTTATGTAGCCCTTTAACAGGAGAAGGCAGCAGATTATGAGGATGTAAAGACTACTGTGCTTAGCGAAGAAAATTTTCACCACTTTTGCCTCCAAGGCGACAACAGGTTGTGGAAAGTGGAGCAGTGATGGAGGTTTTAATCATACTGTGACATCACATGATGTTACGGGGGTCTAGGACGAGATCATTTTTTTTTGTTTGAAAATGATTCAATCACAATTACACCTTACTCCAACTCCGACTCCACAGCCCAATGATGTCAATTGCATATGACACATTGTAGAACGAAGGTAGTCCTTGATTCTTTTTAAAACGTAAAATCTAAACCATGTTGCTGTCCGTTGATACAGATGTTTAATCTTTCAACACGCAGAGCCCTTTCTTTTCTAGTTATAGAGCGCCTGATGTACGGTGGTTGCTCACGCTCGCTCGTTAAATAGGAATGGTAAATTAATCACCCAAAATGTAACGGTCAGGGCCCTGAAATACAGAAAAAAATTCGGAACTTGACTATACAAACCGCAAGCAGCATCTGTGATTACTAGAGCCCAGAGGAGAGTTGCGCGAGGTACTAACGACTCAGAAGCAGGAGAAAATAGTAAATAGAGCTGTGTAAGATGTTCGTGCGTACAAATAATATGCATCAATGCATGAATGCTTGCTGGTGTATTACAAGTGCCGAAGACCAAGATGTGAGGCATGCATGCCTCGTCGGTCAGGTCGCAACGCGCATAAGACTATTGCAATCAGTTAGCAGCATCGTGTTCTTGCTTTAACATCTAATCATATTGTCTGCGTATTTCATTTTTACATGTATGTAGGACATGCATTGTACAGTACATCATAGAGGGATGGAAACGGCCTAAATGAGCTATAGAATCCTATACGCAATATGTTGTGCAAATATATACATACACTGTAATAATGCTTTAAAGTGCGAACCTTCTTCCGTTTATTTCATAATGATCACTCCTACATAGAAAACGTACAGTGAGTGATCCAGTGAAGAGAGATATATTATTGTAATACTACAATAGTTCAATTGTAGTACCTCTCAACACGGCTTTCTTATCGTCAGGATTTGGTTTTTCAGGTACTGTACTAGTGCTATAAATACTCCAAATAGTGCCCAAATGTGTAGACTGCAGGTATTCACAAGATCTCGTTTCCAATCCCTCTACTCTAGTATCTACGGTACTATCAATACAGTATCTGTTTACATACACACACGATACTAATCGCGATGTTGTAAGCGACCGGCAACTTACGTTTACTTAATACATGTAGACTTGAAGCAATGAACGATGCAGTGTTCATGTTATAGCCTCCATGCACCTGACACTGCAGCAATTGCAATCAATATTTCAGACTCCAGATATTAATGCCGCAAGTTGGGAACACGTCTTATAAACTTCACCAAGGTGTTGTGAACGAAGCAAATGAGATTGCGAGATGTGTTAAGAAACTATTGGCTACGATGCGATGTAGAAGTATCGTTTAAGTTCTGTTATAGACCAACATACAGCAGTCACAAGAAGTGTGCATAGAAGTGAGAATATTAGTTATTGGTTCCAACGTTGTTGCTGTTGACGACAATTATTCCTACTTCTATGCACACTTCTTGTATAATATAATATTTTTAACAGTTGCTCTTTCTATGTTTTGTTTTTACTGTGTTTGAAAACAAAAGCATGAATTGTTTTTTTTTTGTAAATCCATGCTATCATAGCTTTTAAATATTGCTCAGTAGAAGAACTGAAGTGGGTGAATCCACTTTTTCAGAATATTCATTATTACTACTTCTAGGTGCAGGACAACAATCTTGTTTGGAAAATGATCTGATGGAAGATGTCCCATGCGAAAAGTTCACTGAGCTCTCTGATGAATTCAGGGCAGAGGCACATGGTATGCACTTGTTGAATAAAAATCAAAAGATGTCAAGGATTCAGGCAGATGTTGATACTCTGGATGATAAGCATAGAGACCATAATGGGAATATGAGGAGAGACACATATGTAGGGCAGGATTATTTGTATAGTGATGCACACACTTTACGAAAGAGGGATACAATTCTATTAAATGATGGCCTTACTGGTATGTCTTAGAACAATACGCTGTCTCAACAAGGGTTCAAGGCTATTGATGGAGTCCATGGAAACTGTGTGTGGTATTGTATTTAATTCATTTTGCTTTTCAAAAATGCATCGAATGCTCCAAAATTAATAATTTTTTTACGCATATAATTATTTTTACACAACACTAAGGCAGGTGTATATCTTTCCACTTGTTTTGATTGGATAAAGGGAAACATGTTAAAAGCTTCTTCCATATATATATATATATTTGTATCTTGCTATTTACGCAATTGTCAAAAGGAATGAAGTTAGTATGTCATGTGTCTCAGAGTTACTGAACATTCCCTTGTGCACATGGACCAAGAGTTCCCAAAGATATACAATGATTACTACATGATAAAATTGCATGATCGTAGGAATATGAATGATAAAAACTAGAAATTACCATCACCACTTTACCACTTTACATATTAGTGACAGGATATAGATTAACTCTTGCGCTTAATTAATTTATCATAACATGAATTTGTTTTATACCAATACTATTTGCCTCCATGTAGTTAGGAAAAGCTGTGACTAAATTAAACAAGTGCACTCAGACCAGGTACCATTCTCACAGACCTGCTGCCCAGTTGTGCGAGACACTTTAAGTGGATAACTGTAAGGCGCTTATTTAACCAACCCTCCTCCCTTTTGGCACAGACATAGGCAATGGACAAACCATACCAATGGTCTATCTTATTACTACCACATACAGACGTGAAACCCAGAAGGCAGACCTTGTGGTTCTCTGTCAAACTCTGATGCACGTCCAGTCATTGGTCTGGATTCTTGTTGAGAACTCTATGCAACACACCCCTATGATTGGGGCCTTGCTGAAGAGATGTGGGTTGCCCTATGTTCACCTGACTGTCTCATCTCCAGACCATACATATGTAAGAGCTACTTCAGAGATAGTGGGTATTCAACATCGTAATGTGGGTCTGAAGTGGATACGAGAACATTGCGGCTATGGCAAATGCAATAGTGGTGTGGTGTATTTTGGAGACGATGATGACAGATATGATTTGAGACTCTTTGACAAGGTGAGGTTTGGTGCTAGTAGAAAACCCACTTGGTTGATTGTAAGGTGTATTCTAATTTATACACACTTGTACAATTTCAGTCATTGTAGACTTACAAGTAACCTAGTGGGTTCAAGTAGAATTTTATATTACATTGATGTTGTTACAACTTGTGGAATCTAGGATTTGGCTAGTTGAACTGTATCAGTAGTATGCGCATGGACAAGACAAATCGATTGACCCTATTTTTTTCTTAACGAAGACATACATTTCCTGTGTTGGATTCAACTTATGTCTATTAGGCTTTGATTGAGATTATATTAACTTAGTAAAAATTACACAATGCAAACACATTGAAGAAAATATTCTAAACGGTGAGGAATCAGTGCAACACGTTGTGATGGCAGTTATTTTTGCCCACACATAGACTGAAGCTGCCGTATTGTCAGCCAGTCGTACCTACTTCATCCTTTGATTTAGGTGCTCCGGCAGTATGTGATTTCATCACCCACATATCCATACACAGCAATTACACCGTGGCTGCTGAATGGAATTGCACTTCTTTTGCATGATGGCCTGAGCTCTGGCAGTTGTATCAAATGGTGTAACACTTTCCTTGCTCTATGGGCAAGGAGGGGGGTGGCCTGTAATAGAATAGTGCTGCAATTATGCAATCACAAACAGAGCTGGAAACTTCTAAGAAATGTATTGCATTGTTCATATATTTATTGACAATTCGCATTTAGTTCTGAAATCAGTAGCCATGTAGTATACAGTTTCGATATATAACAATTTTTTTAATTTTTTTCAGATACGAAATACTGTTAGAATATCAGTCTTCATGGTAGGGCTAACAGGTGGGCTGCTAATGGAGGGCCCATACTGTAAGAAAGGAAAACTTCACAAGTGGCATCATGTTTGGGGTAATTCAAGGTGAACAGCAGCATGGAGTGGGCTTGAGAAATGAAAAATGGAAACTGTGTATGAGCATACACTGTACTATGTTCAGCAACATGCAATGCCAAATTAGTAAGAATCATTTATCAGTGATCCAAAATTAATCAGATTATCTGTTTGGTTGATTTTATAAAGAAAGATTGAACTTCAACCAAGCTAATATGACTAATAGGCTTCTTTTATTACATTGTAGAGGTTACAGATAAACATCATACATGTGTTGTCTGTTCCTGAGTTTCAAAGGGAACAGTTGGTGTACTTGCAAATGAATTTCATCAATAGGCCTGAAATTAAATGTTATTTCAGCATTGCATTTGAGTTCCTCAGCTGGGTAGTTGCAGTACTTGTGCAGCCTGCACTTGATACAATTAGTAATAGTTTAATGTACATTGCAATGCATGTGAATTGTCATGGATTTGAATTGCATCTGGCTATTGTGAAGAATAGATGTAGACTATCATGCTATCAAGATCATCAACCAATCTAGTACCAGCATTCTAGTGGAATGGAGAATTAACTTCCAAAGGCTTGAATATGCACACTGTTGCTTTCTGATAGACACATCCCTGTTGACATGCAAGGATTTGCCATCAATTTGAGGCTGGTCTTGAAGCATGCAGATATCTGGCTAGAAGGAAGTGACACATACAACAGCATGGGATATATAGAGGCCAGCAGATTTATCTCCCGGTTTCTGCCTCACACCACACTGTACTGCGGAACATACAATGATGAGGTAACATGCCTGTGTTTATACCAAACGTCTCCCTCCTCAATGTCATTATTGTGCATTATCTTCCATGTAGTTGTATTTCATTCAAATATTTGGTTGGTTTCCATTGAAAAGCCACTTTTTTTCTGGCCATTACCAATATTTTTCATTGCCTTTGATTGATGTCTTTATGCTTGCACTTAGGTCCTGGTCTGGAGATCAAGGACAATGCAACCTGAAACATTCCGTGAATTATATTATGATAGGTCAAACAGAAGTATGGAATTTTAAACTGCTGCATTACGACAGTCACATTTTATGCAGTGAGCATCAATTTGTTCAAATGAAATGCATTGTCAGGTGTAAGGATGGAGCAACGCAACATTTTCATTTCTAGCTAATGGGTACTAAGATAAGTGTAATTAATTGTATGAGCTGAATTTACTATAGTATGTTTTTAGAAATGCATGACAATTCTGCGGTATTGTTATTAAAAGATGAGGTAATGAGTTATATCTGCTTTCCATAACATACAGTACAGTGAAGGGGAGGAGGATTGATGGAGCAAGGAGGCTCGGGCATTCGCACACACCACATAGGCATGCACATGTAGCATGCATCATACTTGAAGTCCAGACACATGCACATGTAGTCTCTAGCGTACACACAGCACAACAGTACACCCAGTGCACACGGATACACGTACATCCTGCGTAGACACACACACACACACATACACACACATACACACACACACACAGACAACACACACATACACACATACACATACATACACACACAACTCGACATGCGACTCATTTTACACATAGACTATCTTGGCGCCTAACATACCGTTCTTGCACAGTCAGTGCTCGTTTGTGCTGATAGCCGCACCATTACAATGGACTATTCCATTTAACAAAATTCGTACGCCCTTAGGGTGCCCATGCAGAGTGGGGTGTTAGGAAATATGACATTGTCCAGAGAGGTGTCCGAAAATGTGTCCCAATATGTCCCAGGGGAAGGTGGGTAATGCCTGTCCCTAGGGGAGAGGAATCTCAAGAAGAATCTGTATAGCATATCATCCTCAAAGTAATGGTCCTACAAAACAATTCAATCAAACTATTTGTGGTTGTTTAAGTAAGTTTTCTGATGGTGGTAAGCTCAATTGGGAAGATGATTTGGATCTGATTTTGATGGTTTATCGCTCATCCATTCAGTCGTTATCGTTATATTCTCCATTTGAAATTGTTTACGGCATGAAAGCTAGGCTACCTATAGAATTACCTATGCACACATATCAAGGATATGAATGTATTAAAGCTATGGAAAAGGTGGTGATAAACCTAAAAAATAGTGGGTGAGAAGCGTATAGATGCTCATAAAAGTAATAGGCTACACAAAAAAGGCAATAACATAACACCTTCCAAATTTATCAATACGATGACTCACTTATACCACATCATCAAATGTTACAGTACAAAAGAGCTGTATTTCCTCATACAGATCAAATGTTACTTTCACATTACACTTGCTAGGATGCTTTAGTTGAATTGGCCAGTCATCATCGATGCCTTCTCCAGTATCAATTCTACTATAGTAATCAAACACTGCTTCAGTTGGTTCAACAAGTGCATGATGAGCATTAAAATTGTCCATGACACTGTAGTGTGAATAGCACATCACAGTGTGTGAGACAAGTTGTTTTAGGGCTCTTGGAAATGATTTTTCATTAAATGAGGGATCTTGAGAAACTAGCCGTGGTATCAATCGCGAACTGATTCTGTTTATTATCTGTAGCTCAACATTTTTACAGTTATTTGGAACCTCGGAAAGTATCCCATTCATTCTTTCATATGCAAAGCACCAGTATACTTGTGGAGGCCCATAATCGCTTATAAGATCTGGGATATGCTATTCAAAATGGTAATTTACTGACACTTCCCATTTTCCATACACAGAAGCATACATTTTGTGATGATCATTCAATTTTCTGTATAAAGTAGTGATGTCTTCATTATTATATATTGGCTTGGCAATTAATATAACAATTTCACAGAGAAAACATATACTCTTGTATGCATTAGTTGACAAAAGTCCAGATAAACAAGGCCGTGCATAAATTAATGCAAATTTTTTCCATTGGTCAGCAGTCATACTGGTAAGGTCAGTCTTGCCATTGATATTAGAAGGAATGTGCCCTATATCATAAGGCACCTTTACTCTTTGAATGTGGCTATAGAACTGTGACATCATTGGACTTGAAAGGCACAATTTTTCCTCATTGTGCACTAATCCCAGTAATATGGTGTGCATTGGGTCAGTTTGTAACATTCTTATGATGTCAAAGTATGGAAGTCTTATGAGTTCGCTGTAACGAACACCATTCTTCTTTTGTATATCAAGAGCTTCTGATTTGGATTTAGCTTGTTGATACTCAATACACTGTGCAATCTGTTTCTTGGAGAAGCCATATTAGATGTCTGATAGCTCATATTTCCTGATGCTCCCCGTGACGACTCTTCCCTCTCTGCTTGAAACAAACATCTAGAGCACCCATAATCGGCTTTGTGGCCTAGAAATTGAGTGACTTTTTTCATTGCTGGCATGTCACCAGAAATTCCCAGCAAAGCTGCTTTTATATTTCTACCATCAGGATGATAAGGAAGTCCATCCCACTAGGTTATCAAATCATCTACTAACAGCTTAAGAAAAGGGTTAGGGTTAGGGATCGAAAGTTACATGCTGGGATGGTCGATCCAGACCCGACTGGACATTAAACTGCTGTATGGATGCCGAGTGTATATAATATCAGCTATTTGTGAGTTATAATAAAGACCCAAACGGTATCGGTGTCAGAGGCGTAAATGACTCCCAGACTCCCCCGGTCATTTATGCCTAAGGTGTAAATGACTCCTACTAGGCATACATGACTCCCCACGTGAATTCCATAAGCCACGTGTAGAAAGCTCGCTCGCATGGACCAGGATGAATTCAGTGTTTTCGAGGATTACCTGCGTATGAATCAATATCCTATAGGGCATTTCAAAGGGAGATAAGGCCAATCTAAGGCGCAAATGCAAAAACTTCAAGTTCGACTGTGGAGTGCTCTATTTCAGAAGAGTGAAGAAAGGCGAAGGTGACGAGGATTTGTGTTAGGACTGAAGACAAAAAAAAGACGCATTCTGGAGTCATGACATGCTGGAATTGAAGGTAAAACAGAAAGTATATATTATTCAGTACGATTATTGTATACCTGTATTTGTACATGTAGGAAGCCACTTAGGCAGAGATAAAACCATTCAAAAATATCCAGTCGTTTCTTATAAATGAAGATTTTCGAATATTTGTACAACACTGCGACAAATGTCAGAGAACTAACGCTAAGTTTTTCAAAGTCCAATGCTAAGCTGCATCCTATTGTTCCAATGCCAAATGTTTGGCACCAGGTTGGTGACTTCGTGTGTAGGTATAAAATAATATAATCTCAACACAATACTCTACCAATGCAACAGGGGAATCATATACATTGGCAAAGATCGACGGGGAGTTAATTATGCCTAAGGCTGTAATAACTCCCGGGAGTCACTTTTATCACGGGGAATCATATATGCCTAGGCGTGAATGACTGGGGAGTCATGCATATATGCCTAGGCGTGAATAACTGGGGAGTCGAAATTTAGGGGAGTCATTGGCGACTATGACACCGGCGCGGTTATTTTGATAGAGCTACAATACATCGCATTTCTCTGTAACGCGTACTGTAAACTAAACGCCTTTAACACATTGAACTAACCTACCATCCGTGGACATACACTGCAAATTTCGTAACGAATGCTCTTTCGCTCCTTGCCCACGAAGTCATTTATACCGTCGGGTAACCTACGCCTACCATTCCAGTTCAATCAGCGATTTGAACGTAACGACGTGAAGCTTCACATGATTTGATGTCGTGGTCGACGAAAGAATAATATATTAAAGAACTTGCAATTCGCAGAAAAGCTATAGTTGGGGAACAAAACGAATACTTTGTGTATCCGCCTCGTCTGAAATCTGCTCAGTCTAAGAGAGAAGTAATGTGGAAAGCTTACCACAAGTTGCTTGGAACTCCTTTATAACGAAATCGATCGGTCTATCATCTTGTCCTATCTATGTCACACGAGCATACCTTTTAAGACAAACAGTCGCATAGGATGGCTGAGATCAAGGGATAGTTCTGGAATGACTCAACTAGTCACCACCCGACGCCTTCCGAAGGTTCAACTATGTATTCCATATCAACGGAAGGTCATCCAATGTTATAACATCTATCATGGGACGCAGAATTCATTCACCTAACAAGAGAAACTTAAAATTAGCACGTATTTCAAACCGTTAAGGACTAAGAGGGATAGTCTTGCAACAAGGTTTACAAACTTATTTCTAATAGCGCAAACGATAATCAAACACATAGTGTGGCAAAACTCACACTGATTTCGACTTTATGTAGAAGACACGCAAAAACGCTTACAAGTTTCAGATCGCAAGAACCTGAACTGCCGCCTCTTTTTGTCAAAATCGCAGGTGTGAAAGGTGGTTAATTTATTAAAGTTAATTAGCTCGATTAATAATATGATGTAAACAAATTCGACGGAACCCACAAATTATCTTAGTTTCAAAATAACAGATTTTTATCTACATCCTATCAAAAGTTGTTTCTGTTGAAACGTGTCCTGTATAAATGATTCAGTACAACACCGATAGCAGACGCAACAACTTATTAAAAATTTTGAGAGTAACCGCTCGTAATAAATAATTTGGTTATGAGATCATACATGCAGTACTTTGGTGCGGCCTTTCATTTCTTGCCACTGGTAGGAAGTTGTAATATGCTAAAATGCGCTGCCGAACCACCGCTACCACGGGAGTAAGCCTTCCAAATCCGTCCAGGTGGTTGGCTACCGGAGAATCCACGACACATTGATCAATGGATACGCAAACTGAACAGTGCCGCGAAGGCAAGCAAGTCAGAACTGGTCCCTCCTATCAAGGAACTCATGCATATGGTATACAAACGACGAGGTATTGCACCACAACGTCACGAAGATGTTTTCCGAGGCCAGAATTCACAGGGAGAATACCCCGCTGGATTGGGAAGCCGGACGTCGAGGATTTTGAAGAGTTCCTGAAACTACTCAACGTGATCATGACGACAGCGCCGGAATGTTACTTCGACAGTTCCGACTGTCAGAAACCGGCCGGGCTGATCGGGTTTCCAATCAATGCGCTACTCGATTGGCCGATGGCCACAACTGCGGGATACGCTGTCTTTGCCAATGCCCTTGTCAACCAGCAGTTCAAAAGAATCTTAAATTACTGGGCGCTGTTTCTGAAGACACCCGACTCGCGATACGTCCTTGTTGATAATAATGAGCATTCCCTCGCCTGGCTCAGCAAGACGGCCCTGAGTTGGATTGTCGATCTAATCAACAAGGCCCTTGGTGATAAGGAAGTCGGCCCTTTTGACAGATTTGAGAAAATATTCAAATCAAATCCTCGTGATCAGTACTATGCATGGCTTTGCTTGCTGGGACGAATTCTTCGTCCGTGGGTTCCAGCCATCCAGATGATGATAGCGTCATCGTCAATGCCTGCGAATCGGCACCCTACCGTTTGAGCCAAAACGTTGCCTTGTCGGATCAGTTTTGGCTCAAGGAACAGCGTTACTCGCTGGAAAACATGCTCAACTAATACAGCCCTCAGTTTGTCGGCGGAACGGTATATCAGGCATTTCTCAGTGCCCTCAGCTACCACACCGGTGGCACAGCCCTGTGTCAGGCACCGTGAAAAGGACGTATGTGGTTAACGGTTCCTACTACCTGGAAAGCCAGTCCCAGAGTTTTTTTTTACTACTCCCCCGATGCTTCGGGGCCGAATAACTCGCAGGGCTTCTTGACCGCGGTCGCTACGCGTGCGCTAGTTTTTATCGAAGCCAAAGAATCCGGCCATTGGTCTAATGTGCTTTATTGCAGTGGGGATGGCGGAGGTGTCGAGTTGCGAGATCAAAGTGAAGCCCGGAGATCACCTGAAGAAAGGAGATGAGTTGGGCATGTTCCATTTTGGCGGCTCCTCTCACTGCCTGTGCTTCCGTCCTGATGTGCAACTAAAGTTCAATTTATACGGCCTGACTCCCTCACCGGACGGGGATACCAACATCAGGGTCAATACGCTCATCGCAAATGTCGTGACAACGTTGGCATCGACATGTGTTACTGCATGCAATTGAGCTACATCCCTATATGCGTCATTGCTTAATTACTTAGCTTAGCTGAGTAACTGATACATTCCCCCTCCATGCAATATATGTTGCAGTGTGACATATGTCTGACACGTTACGTACACAGTAGCAAAGTTTCCGTAACCAGCAGTTGTACGGAAGCTCTAAAGTGTGATATATAACGTGCAGTCGTTACAATAAACTGACCAAACCCATGCCATCAAGAAGGCGTCAAAACGGTTTAATTGTAGTCCGTTTAAACGGCAAGCAGTCGTTAAGTAAGGGCGTGATGGAGTCACAGCGGTTATAAAATGTAGTCCGTCTAAATAAATAAAACGGCAAGCTAGGATAACGGCAACGTCCGTTTTATGTGCTTCCTGACTCACGTGCGTCATCTGTCCAGTGCGCTTCTTTTATCTTCAAAATGCAAAAGCTGCGTATCATGTTCTTATTCTCGAAAGGTTTAAATCCACCAGCTATTTTAAAACGCCTACAGGAAGAGGGCACGTACGCAACTAGGCAAGGTATATTGAAGTTAATGAAGAAGTTCAAATCGGATGGTACGTTTGGAAGAAAGCCTGGGAGTGGACGTAAGTAGAAGATAACGGCGGATCGAGGCAATAGCCATTGTTAAATAGCAGATTAAGGACGACGAAGCAACTGCGTCCAAACTACACGCTGTTTTGAACTTTCGGGGTTATTATGTATTGTTTAGAACGACACTTGGGTGCATGCAGAAGTGGACCTTTCGCGGAAATGCATGCATCCTGCCAAATGATACGGGAGCCATATAGACTTGATTGGGCAAGACTACACCTACACGAGGCTGAAACAGGCATGGTCTGGACTGATGAATGCACTGTGCAGCTGGAATCACATCGCCACTTCTGCATGCTGTCATAAGCGAGGACAGCCACCCAATAACAATCAAACCTAGATACATGCAGTTAAATATTTATTTCGTGCCATTGCATATTAAATACGGCTCACATCCTATACCAAAGTCCATGTCTGGGCAGATATAAGTGTTGAAGGAGCAACTACAATATGTACATGTATCTTTAATGGGATCATGGATATTTAAATCTTGCAAGATACATTGGACCATTCTAACGGATATTCTTCCACACAGTCATCGCTGTATGGCAGACAATGACCCCAAACATACGTCAAGGCTGGCTCAACAGTTCATCTCTGACAGCGCAATAAACTAGAGAGAACACCTCCAGAGTCACCGGACTGCAATCCCATAGAGAATTTGTGGCACAAATACATGAGTAGAGAAATTAAGCCACGAACAAATGATGAGCTTATTGCTGGTATAATTGCATTGTGGCTATTAATAATGTACAGCGAAAATCTATACTTGATAATTACTAACTTATCCAAGATGATACTTCACTTTCGGAATCTTGTAGCTCAGTATCCTCTGTCTTAGATTCTAATATGAGAATACCCCCTTTATATTGAAAGGTTTGGTTCCTGAAAGCAAAATAGCGCTTTCCGTAGACAAGTACATAAAATGCAGTTTTTCTGACCTAATTACAGTATTCCACCAGCTATAAATAAGCTGGATTTTTCAGTTGCGGCTACAGATTCTGGTCCACTATACACCAGTGTGTTTTACTGTTGTGAAAACATATTTTTATCTTGAACCTGTCGGTTCCTGGAGGATTTATGGTCATTGGTGCTCATGTTACTATTAACAATGGCGGCAATCCCATATATGGCGCAACTCTTGTAACACCCTCCCTCGTTCCCTGGTCCCATTTGGAAAAATTAATAAGCATCACGTTAATGTTAATTGCATAATTTGACGCAAATAACAACAATAGCTCAATTTATATAATTTCTGCAAGATATTTATAACTAACACCTCAGGTCAACTTTTTTTTCATATGCAAGGTCAGTTGCTATAGTACGTATTGCACTCTATGTGTGTACCGATACGCTTGCGTTTATGCATTATGCCTATAAGAAGGCTTATTGTACATGCATACTACCCACCCGACTTTCAATCCACCATTATTGTATGTGCGTGCGTGTGACGCACAAATACACATATACACACTCTCACATGTAGACAAACGCAACCTTTCAATCCGCCCTTTGTGACACGCACATACACACGCATGCACATGCACATACATACACACACGCACCCACACATTGACAAGGCTTTCAGAGAATGGCATTCGGATGGGAAGGCATGGTATATGACGTATTAGGCCAAGCCGGGCGATAGGGCTACATCGGGGCACACTGGCATACATACGTTGTGGCATACGATTAGAGTGAGCGAGAGGGTGAGAAACAAAGTTGTAGGCATGCAGCTACATGTATACATACATAGAGCCATGTGCATGTGTGTGTGGTAGAGATTTGCAGATCTTATACTTGTAGGCTATTCTAAGAGTGATTGCATGCCGTGACCTTTTGCTGAGCACCGCTTGGAAGTTGGCACCACATTCCACAGCACCACATTCCACACTAATTATCACAAAACAATATTGTGCGGCGGGCGCCAGTGACCCACAAGTGCAAGAACTAACTATAATTACACAATAACTGCATCATGCGTCATGCATCATGCGTGAACCGGTACATATAATAATACTCCACTACCACAGCATCTGATGAGGTCTACACATTTCTAAAAATGTGTGATTATAATGGCTCCTCCCCCATGAGGACCATGGCTACGTCACACACGTGAGAGTGAGTTCACCCTACTGTCTGACCAAGGTAAGCGATAATCTGGTGATCCTGCACCACCAGAGCATCTGATGAGGTTAGTCTCACATTTCTGAACATGTGTCATTAAAATGGCCCCTCCCCCTTGAGGACCATGGCTATGTCACACATGTGAGAGTGAGTTTACCCTACTGTCTGACCAAGGTAAGCGATGTTCTGGTGATCCTGCACCACCAGAGCATCTGATGAGGTCTGTCTCACATTTCTGAACATGTGTCATTAAAATGGCCCCTCCCCCTTGAGGACCATGGCCATGTCACACATGTGAGAGTGAGTTTACCCTACTGTCTGACCAAGGTAAGCGATGTTCTGGTGATCCTGCACCACCAGAGCATCTGATGAGGTCTGTATCACATTTCTGAACATGTGTCATTAAAATGGCCCCTCCCCCTTGAGGACCATGGCCATGTCACACATGTGAGAGTGAGTTTACCCTACTGTCTGACCAAGGTAAGTGATGTTCTGGTGATCCTGCACCACCAGAGCATCTGATGAGGTCTGTCACACATTTCTGAACATGTGTCATTAAAATGGCCCCTCCCCCTTGAGAACCATGGCCATGTCACACATGTGAGAGAGAGTTTACCCCACTGTCTGACCAAGGTAAGCGATGTTCTGGTGATCCTGCACCACCAGAGCATCTGATGAGGTCTGTCTCACATTTCTGAACATGTGTCATTAAAATGGCCCCTCCCACTTGAGGACCATGGCCATGTCACACATGTGAGAGTGAGTTTACCCTACTGTCTGACCAAGGTAAGCGATGTTCTGGTGATCCTGCACCACCAGAGCATCTGATGAGGTCTGTCTCACATTTCTGAACATGTGTCATTAAAATGGCCCCTCCCACTTGAGGACCATGGCCATGTCACACATGTGAGAGTGAGTTTACCCCACTGTCTGACCAAGGTAAGCGATGGTCTAGGGTAAACTCACTCTCACATGTGTGACATGGCCATGGTTCTCAAGTGGGAGAGGCCATTTTAATGACACATGTTCAGAAATGTGAGACAGACCTCATCAGATGCTCTGGTGGTGCAGGATCACCAGAACATCGCTTACCATGGTCAGACACTGGGGTAAACTCACTCTCACATGTGTGACATGGCCATGGTTCTCAAGGGGGAGGGGCCATTTTAATCACACATGTTCAGAAATGTGAGACAGACCTCATCAGATGCTCTGGTGGTGCAGGATCACCAGAACATCGCTTACCTTGGTCAGACAGTGGGGTAAACTCTCTCTCACATGTGTGACATGGCCATGGTTCTCAAGGGGGAGGGGCCATTTTAATCACACATGTTCAGAAATGTGAGACAGACCTCATCAGATGCTCTGGGGGTGCAGGATCACCAGAACATCGCTTAACCTGGTCAGACAGTAGGGTAAACTCACTCTCACATGTGTGACATGGCCATGGTCCTCAAGGGGGAGGGGCCATTTTAATGACACATGTTCAGAAATGTGAGACAGACCTCATCAGATGCTCTGGTGGTGCAGGATCACCAGAACATCGCTTACTTGGTCAGACAGTGGGGTAAACTCACTCTCACATGTGTGACATGGCCATGGTCCTCAAGTGGGAGGGGCCATTTTAATGATACATGTTCAGAAATGTGAGACAGACCTCATCAGATGCTCTGGTGGTGCAGGATCACCAGAACATCGCTTACCTTGGTCAGACAGTGGGGTAAACTCACTCTCACATGTGTGACATGGCCATGGTCCTCAAGTGGGAGGGGCCATTTTAATGACACATGTTCAGAAATGTGAGACAGACCTCATCAGATGCTCTGGTGGTGCAGGATCACCAGAACATCGCTTACCTTGGTCAGACAGTGGGGTAAACTCACTCTCACATGTGTGACATGGCCATGGTCCTCAAGTGGGAGGGGCCATTTTAATGACACATGTTCAGAAATGTGAGACAGACCTCATCAGATGGTGTGGTGGTGCAGGATCATCCGAAAATTGTAGACAGTCATTGTCCTACGAATGACATAGCCACGGTCCTCAAGGCTGTCATAAGCTTGGCATTACCTTTCTTGCATTCAACGTGTGGATGGCCACACTGTATTAATCGCCGTAATTGGGACTTTATAATTATATTCATTATAAACTGAGCCGCACAATATTGTTTTGTGATAATTAGTGTGGAATGTGGTGCTGTGGAATGTGGTGCCAACTTCCAAGCGGTCTGCTGAGCTGGTTACATGTACACATATCATCAGTTTGCCTTCCAACCACTGGGGTTTTAAGATTAATGAGCAGACGGAGGATTCTTTGTGTGTAACTTATGTCCATTTGTGATTAGTTGTGAATTATCATTATGATGCAATTATAAAATGTGGCACTGTGGTCATTATGCAGGCTGTCTACTGTTTGATTGGCAGTGTTAAAAAAATCATTGTGAGCTTGTGTACAAAGCACAGGTGGTTAGTTAATCTCCTCCCCCTTGTTCTGTAAAACAGGTGTCGTCACTCACCACAATCATCTGTGTAACGTGTTTGCTGAGTTCTGCCATCGTGCCCACCTTGGAGAGAGGTTAGCGTCGGGCAGCGGTCTTACAAGCCATACCTGCATGGCCAGCAGATGTAGAGTACTTATCCTCAATTGGGAGAGAAGGAAACATGCTGCCTTTGACATCACGATGACCTCTCCCTCAATCCTAACAGCAGCAAGCCTGCATGTCTGAAGGGGCTGCAGCACAGAAGGCTGAAACCAGAAAGCATAAAATCAAAGACCCTAAGTGTATACAGCAAACCCACACTATCTTTATATGCACATTTGTACATTTATAAAAGCATATGTATCTACGGAGCACCATGCACTAATTAGCCAAGCTTGAAATTGAGACAGCAGCCTCTCCATAACACACACACACACACACACACACACACACACACACACACACACACGCACGCACGCACGCACACACATTGGATGTTCAGTGTATGGTCGTCTGTAGGTTCCGATACGCATTCTACTCTCTTCCATATCCCTTCCCGCATGAATGAAATATGAATATGTAATTCCCCCTTACTTCCGCTCTGTTTATGTCGCGTTGAACATACATGATGGCTCCATTCATATTAGATTGCTAGGTGTGGTGCATATTTAGGAGCAAACCTGAAGTTCCATTTTCGCAAAGGCATTTTTTATGTCTGTAGTGATAGATTCATGTAGCACAAATATCTTCTTTATGATATCAGTCGCCTAATCTGATCTTAATTGAGCAATTTCAGGGCCGTAAGAATAGGTCCAGCAAGTCCGGCTAATAATAAGTACTGCATATACATAATAATTGTTGTGGTGTTAAGTAAACCGAAAACTCAGTTAAATCAATTGGTCCGCGCGGGCATATATACATGTATAGTGCAGAATATCAATTGATATCGCTTGTCCAATTTGTGTATATCGCCTGTAGCTGTCGTGTGAATTTTGAAGTAAAAGCTCTATGTATGACCTGGTCCGTGCCTGATCATATGTTCTTTCCAGTGCATGCGTCCGCGTAACTACAAGTCTAAGGTGGCACGGTAGGTCGCTTCTGTTAAAAATGCGTAGCCCACAAAACTCAAGAGGGCTCTCACACTGTCAAGGTCCTGTCAATGATAATTATCCCTGGATAATCCATGGCAACTGCTCATGTAGTGGTAATGCAATCCAGCCGCTGCTTTGAATGTATGGTTCTGGGTACAAGAGTGTCATTAATGCTGAAAGTGTGCATTTAATTAATGAATGATTCACGCTTGAATTTTATTTCAGCTACGCCCTCTCTGAGAAGGACTATAATACCCTTTGGTCTCTGCTCAGAAGTACTGAGCATGCATGTTAGACAGCGTACAAGTCAGACCCGTCGCATCCAAAGAGGCTCTCCAGGCGCTGGGGTTCTTGGCAGTGATATGTAGGCAACTGCAAAATGAAGTAGATGGCATCAAGCCAAAGGTGGAAGAAATTCTAAAACCCAGTAGTAATGAACAACTCCCGTATCTTAGTCTGCTATGTGATCACTTCCAAGAGTTTGTTAAAGTACTGCATCAACCTTTTAATGATGCAGGAAGTGAACCGGGATATGATGAAAGGGTTCTGCATGTACCTTGAAAACACTTATGTACGCGACTGGGACACTCAGAGGGTCTTGCTTGAGCAGTCCAAATCTAGCACATTGGACACAAAGCGACGCTTGGTGTTTGAAGATGCCGAGGTCATATCCAGTGGTTTGGATCAGCTACATACACCTGCAGTCAAAATCAACTTTGGAAAGAGCTTAGCCACACCCATTAGGCCAACGTGCCCTTCGGTATTACCTCAACCTTTACCATGGCTATATCCAAACCACCTGCATTGCCTGGCCAACCTTCACTACATGCTGTTGAGGTTATAACAAGTGGTCTGGATCAACTGCAACTGAATTTAAATTTCATGCACCTTCTGGAAGTGCGGTGCAGACACAGCAATCTATTTTTAATTCTTCATTGCCTAAACCAGCACAGCCTTCATCGTTAACATCATGTTCATCCCCACAACCTCCACCTTTAACATCATGTTCATCCCCACAGCCTCCACCTTTAACATCATGTTCATCCCCACAGCCTCCACCTTTAACATCATGTTCATCCCCACAGCCTCCACCTTTAGCATTTCCATCTGCACAGCCTCCACCTTTCCCACGGTCACCTGCACAGCCTCAACCATTTTTATCTGCAGTCTCAAGCTTTAACATCATTTTCATCAGCACAGCCTCTATGTTCATCTGCACATCCTCAAGTTTTAACAAAAAGTTTCCTTTTCACCTGCACAGCCTCAAGTATTTCCATCTTCAGTCTCAACCTTTAACATTTCCATCTGCACAGCCTCATAATTTCCCTCAAGATCATGCAGCATCATGTTCACCTGCATTACCAAATGTAGACAATGGCAATAATAAGGACAGTGATGAAGAGGATGACAAAGTGTACGCTGAGCTTAAAGCCCATAGTGAAGCCATGAAGAAGCACCTGATGGCAATAACAAAGCAAAGATCTTTTCAGCAGAATGCCACTAGAGCACGAGGTGAAGCTATGCAGAAGCAGCTGACGGAGTTACAGAAACAAAATGATGTCACGCAAGTACAGCTTAAAACTTTACTGGTATACTTTCAACTTGATTAGAAACAAGTTTATATGTTTCATGACTAAAGTACTCTATAGTGATCAGTTGAATTAATTAAAACCAACATTAGCTTTTGCTTAATGATGTTGTACTGTGTGAAATAAAATAAAGATGTACAAGTGTATTTCCTTGATCCATGAGCGGGTGGCACTGGTTTGTTTACCCAATTGCAAATGTATGCCACTTTCTGAGATAAACAATACTTGCAGTGCCAAACTATATAGATTAAACCAGGGATATCTGTGAGGTAAGAAAACACCGTACTTCATGAAAGGAGATTTTACCTGATTTATAGAAAGTAATTTTGCTTGGTCATTTGGTGAGTGAGCACGCTATGTACTTGATCATCTGCATGCACTAACCTCGTGCGTGGCATACAAGACGGCGCTAAGCCTATAAGGTATGAACACAAATTTGATAAATGGAGTGGCCTTGCCAGAGTGTACGTTTCACGTGTAACTTAGCTACAGTAGGCATAGTTCAATTTTGGAATATACGGTACTATGTTTGCACATAATTTCAATTAAGCGATCATCGTATTACGTTTCCTGGGACTCCCTGGGAGTGCATCAACAAATGATCATCGGTACATTTAAACGCCGCGGACATAGAAAAATTCTATTGATGATGACTTCAAACTTTTGTAGTAAGTAATGGAGGACACACATTTATCAGAAACTACATGTAGCTCAATCTTTTTAAACATGTCCTTATCGTTTCTATGCACGTGCATGTTGTAATTGGAAAGATCCATGTCACGTGTTCTACTTAGTAACTATGCTGCAGTAATACGCCATCGACACTAATGTATCCACTCCTTTAGTAGCGATGATGTAACGATTTGCTAATGGAACCTAGATTGCATGCTGCTACCTATTTAATACAAGATGGGCAACGTTGTGCAAAGGTATGGCAAGAATGAGGTTGGGTAACTTAAATTTCTACAACTAACTCCAAAATGGGACTTCTGTATACATATCTTGCAAATGGATGCAGAAGAAGTAAAACTGAGGGAGCTTACCGTCACTAGTGCCTTCCAGCGAGGATATAAGTACAATTGGGCATTATAATAGGACGACTGGGTCACCTCGAAATCAACACGAGACACCCAGGCCATATGGGCACACATGTCGTGTTCGCGTTAATTGCAGCATGACTCCTTCCATATGAAAGCTGGTGTATACGAATGCGTCTTGGAGTTGGCACCTCGTTTGCCCAATGTACGTATCCTCGCTGGAGGGCGCTGACGGAATGCTCCCTCAGTTTTACTTCTTCCACATCCATTTATACCGCGGGAAATTGAGCCTATATGTTCTGCCTCAGTGATATATGATCCAATTCTACCGTCTTTTTGGAGGAATTCTGTACATATTCCGCCAGCATATAAATTGCAATGCATATATAGATGGCATTCTTTACACGCACACGCACATAGGACACGCGGTGTAAATTGTAATTAGAAGAAAGGATCTTTAAGGCCTCAGCTAATCTAATTCCCACCATGGTTATCAACGGACGAAACTATGAGTTTCGGATGCATGTACCAACAACGTGCAGAAGCACATGTGCATGTACTTGTATGTCTTGAAACGATAAGGTCTACGAACTAGCCATCAGATTCAAGCTACAAATCAAAACGCATTTAGTACAGACAATTCGACAACGAGCTTGTTTTGCAACCAATCTTTTAAAATCAATTTGATCAACTGAACCAATAGATGAACCAGGCATGAACAGCTTTGGTAAGCGTCCTTTATGCTTATCCGATTTTATTAGATTCTTATATAAGCATGCATGGATATAGGAATGACACAATTGAGGTTTTCTTTACTTGCATACTTCACGGACAACACTAATAGGAATAAAAAACCTTCACAATTCTCATATGTGACTTGGTTTTGGTTCATACATGTATATGTAGTCGTGAAAGGTCTGAGTATGTGTGTGTGGCTGATTAGCACAAGACCAGGATCTTGGAAAGATTATATTGTGATTCACCATGTCATGAAGTCTATTATATGTTAGTAATTTCTGCACCTATTAACTCTTTGAAATATAAATAATAAATAATTTCAAAACACAACATATACGCACAGCCAAAAGCTACATATACATGCATACAGTCTGCTCAGAAGCACTTCCTGTGCACAATGGTGGGACCAATTTCATCATACTCCTGCTTGCTGATCCACAGTTGCTTGAAGGTGGACATGGAGCCCAAGATGGAGCCACCAATCCAGGCACTGTACTTGCGCTCAGGAGGAGCAATGATCTTGACCTTCATGGTGGGTGGGGCCAGGGCCGTGATCTCCTTCTGCATCCTCTCAGCAAAGCCAGGGAACAAGGTGCTGCCTCCAGAGAGGACAATGCTGCCATACAGGTCCTTCCTGATGTCCACATCACACTTCATGATGGAGTTGTTAGTGGTCTCGTGGATACCTGCAGACTCCATACCAATTAAAGATGGCTGGAACAGAGCCTCTGAGCACATGAATCGCTCGTTACCAACGGTGATCACCTGACCATCAGGGAGCTCATAGCTCTTCTGCAGGCCAGAGCTTTGGGCAGCAGTCTGCAATTCCTGGTCAAAGTCCATGGCAACGCAGCACAGCTTCTCCTTGATGTCACGAACGATCTCACGTTCGGCAAAGGTGGTGAAGGAATAGCCACCTTCTGTCAGTAATTTCATCAGGTAGTCAGTCAGGTCGCGACCAGCAGCACTCAGACAAAGGACAGCATGGGGAAGAGCATGACCCTCATAGATGGGCATGGCGCTGCTGACGCTATCACCGGAGCTTACCACAATGCCAGTAGTGCGTCCAGAGGCATAGAAGGACAGCACGGCCCTGATGGCCACGTACAGGGCCGGGGCGTTGAAGGTCTCAAACATCATCTGGGTCATCTTCTCACGGTTGGCCTTTGGGTTGAGGGGGGCCTCGGTGAGGAGGACTGGGTGGTCCTCTAGGGACACCAGGCGTAGCTCATTGTAGATGGTGTGGTGCCATATCTACATAAGTGGGTGTATCATCATCCTTGTACATTCCTACACACATTAACAGTGTGCGTCACATATCCCACACACATTAAAAGGGTGTGCCACACATCACCTATATTCCTATACAAACATGAACAGGGTGTGCATGTCACAAGTCCCTTACAAACTGTATATTCCTGCACACATTAACAAGCTTCTCTCTGCACCTCCACCTTCACCACCAGATATCAACTCTCACCTTCTCCATGTCGTCCCAGTTGAGGACAATGCCTCGGTCGATGGGGCTGGTCAGACGGAGGATACCTCTCCTGCTTAGGGCCTCATCCCCAACGTAAAGATCTTTATCCACCTTCAGATCTTTGTGACGAGGCCGTCCTAAGATGGAAGGGAAGACTGCTCTTGGGGAATCGGAAAGAGCAAAGCCGGCCTTGATATTGTAGGAGCCATTGTCAATGACCAAGGGATTGGTGTAATCATCGCCAAATCTAGATGAGCAGTCAGACAGGAGAGGAGTACCACGTTAGTAGTGTTAGTGTAACTGTTGCAAACCGGGCATCATGCTGATCATAGGGATAGGTGCACACTCCATCATGGTGAGGTGACTAGGTAGTAGCCATGGAGACCATGCATTTCCTCCCTTCTCCTTCATTCTTTTCTCCCCTTACTCCCCTATTAGAAGATCGTGATCCTATCTCTGGTAAGGTTATATGATAAGGTAACAGTCCAGGAGAGAACATACATTAGAGGGAACACACAGTGGAGGGAACACACAGTGGAGGGAACACACAGTGGATGGAACACACAGTGGATGGAACACACAGTGGAGGGTGGAGGGAACACACAGTGGAGGGTGGAGGGAACACACAGTGGAGGGTGGAGGGAACACACAGTGGAGGGTGGAGGGAACACACAGTGGAGGGTGGAGGGAACACACAGTGGAGGGTGGAGGGAACACACAGAGGAGGGAACACACAGTGGAGGGAACACACAGAGGAGGGAACACACAGTGGAGGGTGGAGGGAACACACAGTGGAGGCAGTGGAGGGAACACACAGTGGAGGGTGGAGGGAACACACAGTGGAGGGTGGAGGGAACACACAGTGGAGGGTGGAGGGAACACACAGTGGAGGGAACACACAGTGGAGGGTGGAGGGAACACACAGTGGAGAGAACACACAGTGGAGGGTGGAGGGAACACACAATGGAGGGTGGAGGGAACACACAGTGGAGGGAACACACAGTGGATGGAACACACAGTGGAGGGTGGAGGGAACACACAGTGGAGGGTGGAGGGAACACACAGTGGAGGGTGGAGGGAACACACAGTGGAGGGAACACACAGTGGAGGGTGGAGGGAACACACAGTGGAGAGAACACACAGTGGAGGGTGGAGGGAACACACAGTGGAGGGAACACACAGTGGAGGGAACACACAGTGGATGGAACACACAGTGGAGGGTGGAGGGAACACACAGTGGAGGGTGGAGGGAACACACAGTGGAGGGTGGAGGGAACACACAGTGGAGGGAGCACACACACAGTGAAGCATTTATGTATACTTAATCAGTGGTACACAGGACCCCACCCACCTCAGGCCCACAACTTATAATTACCGTGCGGATGTCGTAGCCATCTTGAGCCAAGCTTCTTCTAGATCCTTAAGCGCTAATGTGCTTCATGCATGCGCCGATCAACAACTTCCACTACACTGCAGAGCACGAAACACTATGAATGTCAAGGTCGTAGATTTGAACAGGTTACCGATACGTACTATATGAGTACAGGCCTATACAAGTAGTATTGTCATAAGCCCACGTCCGCATAAGGTAGCCGGGGCCTACCTACATGTAGTTTACAAGAGTCCTTTCACGCACGCAGACCCTCAACGAATTACTACCAGTACCACACTTAGAAGGGCGGGCCCTACCACCGCGTTTGGTCGGGTCAGAGATAATGTCTATATATTATCTCTGGTCGGGTGACCAAACGCGGTGGAAGGGCCCGCCCTTCTATACCACACTCGCATACCGTATACCGTACATATCGCATACCGTATACCGTACATAGTCACGTCCAAACTATTTTTGGAACAATTAGCGTCATTGTGACGTCAACAATTCACCCCCCTCCCCCCACACACACACACCCTTAATTAGAATCACCATGATTATGGAACATGACTCAATGTCATTGTGAGAGTGATTGGTGATCGCTATTCTTCCAAAACGTGTTTGGACACACTGGCGGAGCCAGGATTTAATTGTAAGGGTTAAGGGGAGGGGTGGACAATGGCGCGAGGGAACCCCCCCCCCCCCCCCCCCCCCCCCCCCCCCCCCTTTACACAAATGAGGCAACGTAAATAATTTTGTCACCAGTTTCTAGCCCAGTATTACTGATAGAGTGCACTGAAATGATTGTCCACAAATCCTTGTTTCATGATCAGGGGGCATATCTGCCATACTTGTCGTAAATGTAGCACAAGCTGTTGCAAGAACATGATTGCATGCTGTTGTGTAAACAAATCCTATCCTTCGCAGCTAAAGGGAACAATTAACATTTTGTTCAAGAGCTACATATAGGTCTTTATAGATGTTAGATAAATGGGGTGGTAATAGTCCATGTAACTTGCCAATTGTATATCAGGACATTACTCAATATGTTGTGCTCTCAGACACAGCTGCAAATAAAAACAATGCAAATTAAAATACGTTCGTGTTACATGTGCCAAAGTGTTCACACAGTACCAGTGTAATGATGAGTGGAAAACATGCAGTGGATCCTGTGATATAGTTGGCTCTAAGAAATTTTCATCACATTTGATAAGAATCTGATTGTATAGACGTGTTATGCCATTATTTGAAAATAATGCAGGAGTATGCAGTAGTTAATTACATGTAGCTTCAATAAAAGTAATTCTACTGCGTACGTAAAAAATAAATTTGCCACATAACAACAATACCACTACAGTACATGCATTTCCTGAGTTCATTATTAAACACACGAGGTATAATAGTCCCTGAAGGTTAGCATTGCCATCCCCCATCCGCCTACAAATGGCCCACTTTTTTACTATGCCCACCAAAGTAGTTACAGTCATTACCATAATGCCACACCCTCCTCAACTAGTGCATTCACACGAGAATACATAGTGTCACCCCCAGATCGATGTACGCAGCACGGGTGGAACAAGTAAATAATGTTAGCTGAAAAGGACAATTTCACGAAAAGGACCTAGTGCATACATAATAAAATTTCCAGTATGTGAAATAAAAATGTTACACTTCCGTTGAAATGTATGGTTAATTAAAAATTCAGCGCTTACAACTCCATGACAGATACTATGATTCTTAGTATGTAATATGCAAATGTGTAGAGGACATTTCAGACTCTAGAATATCATAAAATTTGAAATCTTGAAAAACATGCATTAGGTCCCTTTTCACGGAAAATAAACCAATTGTAATTATTTTACCAGTTTAAAGAACATTTTCTAGTTTTCAAATAACATTTTAGAACTCTCAAAAACCAGAATAAGACTATAATTATCATTCCAAAGGCTCTCTACTTCCTCAAGTCATTCTTACTTTAGTTCACTCCGTTCTGTCATTGTCATGTCTATCATATGGGAGACCTTCACTCTTTGTTTAACATAATTAGGCTCAGAGCAAACGTACTGAAGTACGTTGTTTGACATATATATCAATAAGCATGAGTTGAACCAGATATCTGTATTTTATCATCTATCTCGTTTGGCTTCCAAAATTCTGAAACTCTTTACAATTCCTCATTGTACAGTATGTCAATTGTGATTTTGATACCCAATTGTCATGTGAAACCATTGTGTGACCAACTTTGACACATTGATATGGAAGCTACTTATGTAGCAGTAGGGTATCTATAGTCTAACACTTTTTGCATCAATGTAAACATGGTTATTACTATGTTATTTCTATGTTCATCGTGTGTAAGCAAGATAGTGTCTCTACCTACATGTATGTGTCTTATGTACTGTGTTGCAAGTGATCTGCCTGGAATGCTTTCTAAGGGTAGAGATTGATCTTTTTGCAATGTATGAAGATAATCTTAGTTTCAATACAGTATGCTATGCTTCCACATTCTGTTCCTCTCCCCCACAAAACCAGCCATCTCTTCCCAAGCAATTTCAATGTTGAAGTGTGCCTGATAACTATTGATCCTGATTACCTCCCAGGTCCTCTTGACGCTCCAAGCAACTTCTCTGTAACTATATCCAACACCTCCAACACCACTTTCTTACTCTCCTGGGGTGCTCCATTCTCTCTTGATGTCACTCACTCTCCTGATATATTCTATTACACCCTGTGTACCAATATCACCATATGGATATAAGAACATACCCAGTGATCCAGACTGCACCTTCCCAAGGACATGTACATCTAATGTTGAATACATGTACACTGTATACATTAATGCATACAGTAGTCCACCCTCTACTCCTCAATGTGCCACCCACAATTCCAGTTCACCAGGGCATGGGACATACAGCTGCTACACTGTACTGTTCTGCTGGAGGCACCTCCAACCATTGTGTTCCGTTCAGCCAACTCAGCTCCAAGTGCAACACTGTTCTGAAACATTTCTGATCATCAATGCCTTGGGAAGCAAGATGTGAACATTTAAAGCATGCTCTGTTGGATGTTTCCATGACCTTGTATCACTCTGTACATAGGCCATGAGTGTTGGTGTGTGTAGGTGCATACACATTATCGGTCCAAGAGAGGTCCATAGTGGCCATGGCTCATAGTGGTCCATATAGTGGTTGTATAGTGACCCATAGTGGCTTTATTCGTAAAAAAAAGTAGCAATGTGTTTGGATAGTGTTTTCTTAAGTGCCATGATTGTATTGCATTCAGATACCAGGCCTAGTACTAGTGGTCCATAGTGGTATTTCACTAATAGGGTGTGGAACGACTACCGTGTTGTTTGGGTAGTCGGGATGCAAGTCTATACTTAGATTTGTTCTTCTCATAGTCCAATAGGATTGCAGCAAAAGTCATTGTATTTACCAGTCTCCATATGACACACTATCACCCCAGAAATGCTCAAACAGATGGCACCTTGCCTTCCCATAAGTCCAGGGAGAGAGCACTGTACATGTATACATATCTGGTGAGATTGCTAGTTTTGCCATAGTAAATGGCATGTTGTGGCCTACACTTAATTACCAGTGTCAATGGCATGAATAAAGACTTCTGTCTCCCATTCTAAGTTAGAAAAAAGTTCTATTACTGTTCATGTACAAGCTGAGGAGTAGTAAAATTAGTTCTATTTTGGTGCTCAACAATGTTTAATTCAAGGTCTGTAGGCAAGGTTTGTTGTGTGTTTAAGGAGAAATGAAGTGTTTGTAAATGTGTGTGTCTGTACCATACTCTTAAAGAAAGGTAATGCTTATGCTTATGAAAGGATCACAAAAAGGATGCAAGAGTTGTTAATCCACATTTGTAGGTATAAATATAATTATAAGTGTACACATGTTCCAATATTAACACTACAGAGAAAAAGATATGAGGCATCAGAGATAGTTTGTGAACATTTCTGCTAAACAAATTTGTTGTGCAACACTTGATCTGATCCTGCTAGGCCCGAGTGGTAGCTAGAAGGGTCAGTTTGCACATCTTAATTATACTAATCCAGATGATGTATGTGTGAGTGTATCGAGTCTGACACTTGTGTGCCATGATGACGTTATCATCATCAAAGGGGCAAAATGTTGAAATGTGTTCATCCATGAATTTGTGTACAGAAATGTCAATTTAGGCCAGTGTTAACATATAGAGAGGACATAAGGGAGAGATCGTTTGTGAACATTTATTGTTGTGCAACATTTCAAAAGTGTCTAGACTTCATACTTCATTACACACCGTCATCATTAGGGCCATGATCATGTAATCATCATCAATGGAACACATATTACATACCACTTTTTCATAGTTTAGTTGTTCCCTAAAGTTGCACAGATCACAATCACAGCTGACTACAAAGTCTAATGTTATTTGACAAGAAATGATCAAGAATTACTAACAGACTGAGGTTGGGTAGTCTATACTTAGATCTGTTTTTCTCGCAGTCCAATAGGATTGCAGCATTTCAAATTGGGTCATTATCACCCACTTAGCGGGATGCTGTGATAACATCTATCTCTCTCTCTCTCTCTCCCCCCTCTCTCTCCCTCTCCTCTCCCTCTCCCTCTCCCTCTCCCTCTCCCTCTCCCTCTCCCTCTCCCTCTCCCTCTCCCTCTCCCTCTCCCTCTCCTCTCCCTCTCCCTCTCCCTCTCCCTCTCCCTCTCCCTCTCCCTCTCCTCTCCCTCTCCCTCTCTCTCTCTCTCTCTCTCTCTCTCTCTCCTCTCTCTCTCTCTCCTCTCTCTCTCTCTCTCTCTCTCTCTCTCTCTCTCCATGATGTATGTCAAGGTCCAAGGGTATTTCAATAAATGTAAGCACGTTTGCTCGCACAATATCGTAGAGGGCTCAAAGCTAACAACGTGAATCACTCACAATAATAAGATCCCTACTAGCACAAACGCATAACTTTATATACACACACACAAATGTGGAAATAGTCCGCGTGGCTCCGCAGCCTATTCGGCACGTGATTTACTCTCATTACGTAAGGACTGGTTTCCAGTCGTTAATTATTCCGTGCAACATGTACATGTAAAACGCATAGCCGGGTCTGCTGTACGAAGGGGCATGGTTGGTAGGAAAGTTTGTGTGTGTGTGGGGGGGGGGGGGGGGGGGAGGGGGGGGCCTCCTCCAATCCACCCTTTGCACCATACTCAAAATTGATTATCACCATGCCTTGTTTGGTCACGATGAGAGAGAAGGACTTGTATGTGTTGTATTATTCCCTCCCTTCCCATTCAACAGATTATCCTCCATCCAATACCTATGCTGCTGACATTAGAAGCTATATTCATGAGTGTGTGCATTTTGAAATGTAGTTGGATTCTTTTGCATTCTTGTGATGTACATGTACCAATTCACACTTATTGTATTTGACATGGTTATATTGTTCAATATGTTGTATTGAGATACTTTTAAAAAGCACACTAACAAGTTAATGGGGAGGGGCGCATGGTGACCAAGATCCACCTTTTAAATTCATCTGGTGAATGTTAACTTCAAGGGGGAGGAGCATATCCCAAAAATAAAACCGTGGACAGTGAATGTCTCAATCTGGGACACACGTTGAACAGTGTCTGGTGTTTGAGCACAATGGCAATGTATAGCTACTGCAGCCAAGATCCTACCACCCTACTTACTCACACCATTGTAGGTAAGGGGGGGGGGGGGGGGGGGGTAGTGTGATGGTAGGTATGAATAATGTAGAGGGTGAAAATGTGATGGTATGAAGGTGTGGTATATGATGGTAGGGAGGAGGGTATTGTGATAGGAGATGCAAGGGAACAATGATGGTCCTAGGATGTGATAGTAGGAGTATGATAATAAGGAGGGATTGTGTGAAAAGTGTGATGGTATGAGATGGCAGGAGTATGATGTTGAAGAGGCCCGGATGTAGTACGTAGTAG
>JABACO010000002.1:8778453-8936200 GCA_013339895.1 Ephydatia muelleri | reverse complement strand
TCCGGGGCTCCGTTCCCAAATGCCAGCAAGGGTCACACCCTACATCCAGTTATTGACATTAAGGGCCACGCATGTAGATGTACAGGAGTGAAGCTCTCAGTAGGACAATCATATTACTATATTGTTTCCCTTCACCCCCTCCCCTCCTCTCCCCTCTCCCCTCCTCTCCCTCCTCTCCCCACCTCTCCCTCCATTCCTCCCCCTCCTCCTTTATCAAGCAGTGGTTGGATACAGCCACATTCTGACTCAATCTCAACATCTCTGAGATGATCTGCAGGGAGGGACAAAAGCTGTGTGGCAAGAAAACAAGGAGAGAGAGAGAGAGAGAGAGATGAGATGAGAGGGAGGGGAGGGAGGTAGGGGAGGGAGGGAGGGAGGGAGGCGAGGGAGGAGGAGGGAAGGGAGGGAGGGAGGGTGAGGGAGGGAGGGACGGAGGGCATGGAGGGAAGGGAGGGAGGGAGGGAGGGAAGGAGGCGGAGGGAGGGAGGGAGGGGAGGGAGGAGGAGGGTAGGGAGGAGGGAGGGAGGGAGGGAGGGAGGGAGGGAGAGGGAGAGGAGAGAGGAAGAGGGAAGAGAGAGGGAGAGAGAGGGAGAGAGAGAGGGAGAGAGAGAGGGGAGAGAGAGAGAGGAGGAGAGAGAGAGAGAGATTGAGAGAGAGAGATGAGAAGAGATGGTTGAGGAGAGGAGAGAGGAGGAGAGAGAGAGAGAGAAGAGAGAGAGAGAGAGGAGAGAGAGAGAGAGAGAGAGAGAGCATCACAGCACGTACAGGTGACACTCTGCATGTGCTCTTAAAAGACCTCGAGCTAAGGAACCTGTGACGCACAACAGGCACATGCTGCGTACGTCTTGACTCAGCGAGTTCACTACACACACAGTAAGTGTACCACACTACCACAGGCAACCTCTCCAAAATGGATGCATGCATATACAGTACAACAGATGGGTTGTTCATACTCTCCCCAAGTACGGAGAGTGTATGTGCACATGTGAAACTCAAACCCCTGCATGCCACAGCATTGCATAAATTCCTCTTTCTATATGAGCAACAGTTTGTCTGTCTAGAATTTCATGGAATGTTCCATACGCTTCCATGTAGCAGTGTGCAACAAGTTTAGACAGCTTCGTACAAAACAATAAACATATTTATTAATTTAACAAACAAACAAGATGGCACATGGTAGTACTCAAGAACTAGAGACATTACTTAAGGATACCAGTACTTCAAAATGCTCACAATTCTTGCGCAGTTGCTCCGAGAACAATGAACAGGTACAGAATCCACAGACACTGTTAGGTAGAAGAGAAATATAAAATATATATAATAATAACACATTCAAAAATGGTCACACTCTTTTGATAACTGCAATCCCATAACCATGCAGTGTTTTGCAAAACCCAGACCTCTGGCACTACCTTTGCATTCTTCTCATTTATACACAATGCAACGGATGGTTACAAATTGTTATGCCATTGTTCATTCATTTTTCTGTGTAGTCCAACAGGTTGGGTTACAGCATTTCATAGTTAATGTTGATGGCTAATTTTGCATACACAGCTTTAATAGGAATCATCTGCATGTGGTTAGTGTGTGACAGTTATTGCATGTAGTTATTGTGTGACAGTTATTGAAGTGAGGAATTTATGTACAGTGGCAAAACAGATAAGCATGCATGAACATGTGTGTGCATGTGCAAGTGTGCAGACACATGCTGTGTGTGCATGTGTATGTGTGTGTATGTGTGTGTGTATGTGTGTGTACATCTAGAATAATCTGTGTTCAATATTATCAGCACCCATACATGTGCATTACTATCAAATCCCATGAATATTTTTCAATTTTGTGGTTACCAAAAAATAAAATGTAAACACTGCACAGCAAATGACATTGCATGCATCCCATGTTGAATAACGGCAATGATAGTTTAACAGTCACGCATTAATCACATGAAGTGGACACATATTTGCCTGAACACAGTAAGAGTACACATATGTATATACAAATACAGAGATGCACCACCCATATATACATATTACACACACAATATGGATTTTTGAGCAATGCAGATCAGAACATGTGCATCAAGACAACAACTGTCCGTCAACTCTCTTTTGTATGTCTGAGAGGGGGGGGGTTACCTAGTGGATTGGAATGATTGATTTTCATTCAGGCAGGTACACAACCGAAAGACTTATATTGTTACAGGATAGCAAAGAACGACATTGGCACAGGACTGAAACGTACACACACACACACACACACACACACACACACACACACACACACACACACACACACACACACACACACACACACACACACACACATACACACACACAGCTCACAAGAAGTATGATTGCCAAGGGAAAGAGCCTCGTAGGGACTTGGCAATAGATAAATCGCAGGTAATCAATCAACCCTTCGGCATGGCACGAAACGACGGATGTAACGAAGAGACATTTGTCCTGAGTATCCTTGAGCGTGTTTAGCTGATGGCACTAGTTAGTACAGAGCCAAAGGAAGAGATACAAATTATAGTGGACATCACACACGGCTTGCTACAACTCACCTCTGCATTATCTGAGTCATACGTGAGCGTGCTGTTACCTCTGGTGAACACGAGAGCGGTACCCAGCAGCGATCTGCCTGGAAACTTCGCCGCCTCGTTAGTTTCGGTGGCGCTGCTGAGCTGGTCTTCTCTCTGACACAATGCCACTGCCACTAGCGAAAGGGCTGCGATGAAGCTAGCGCTGGACGCGTACCGCTTCGGATTTTGAGTGGAGTCTAAGTACTTCATCTTTCACCGTACTTCACTTGCAAGTAAGACTGAAACCTATTGCATTACATGTACATGAACACCGGTCATTCTTGGTTTACAACTGGCCAATCTTAATCTTGATTTACAAATAAAGACCTAATTCTCAGGAACGAATGGATTACATCACTAGTAATGAGCTTTAGTTACAGTGGAGACTTTGTGGCAGGGGTGGCGCAACCGGGGGGGGGGGGGGGGGGGGGGGGGGGGGGGGGGGGGGCAGCTCCGGCTTTGGCCGGACCAATCTTAATACTGAGCTTAAAAAATATATTTCTTAATTCCTAAGGAGGTTGCTGTTTATGTACAATGTATAACCACATAAGGGTATTTATCTCACATTAATAACTTTAATACGTGCGTGAGATTAACAAATGGCTAGCAAGGGCATTCCCGAAAGTTCCACCCGCCAGTTACATTGATCTTTGCCAATTATTTTCTACAATAAGACGGATTAAAAGTTATTTGCGGAGTACAATGCTGCAACCAAGACTGAATTATCTTATGATACTAAACATCTACAAAGAGCAGTTGGATGATTATCTTCAATAGCGAATGTTGTGGAAGTGAACACTAGAATGCATGTTTTCGGTAAATTTTAATTGTAATGTAAATTTGTAACTTTGTTTTATGCATTGTTTTCTTTCTTTGAAGCAGATGTGGCATGTGGATCTTAATAGCATCAACAAATTCCTGGCACACTCTCTGCCACTCATTACTCAGATCTGTTTCATAGAATTCGCAGTAGGTGATCTGGAACAGCTAAAATGTAAAGAGATGAAGGATGAAAACATACGTACTATTCATAAAAAGAACATATGCAGTACCTTAGATAAACAAAACAATACGGCTTTCTGTCCTTCATCTAGGTAAGGAACTGATTATGAAAATGGCCATCTGTGCCCAGGCTTTAAAATCTCTCCCGAGGAATGATTGATAGTACTGACATACATTGCCATAAAGCTTCACCTGCATCCCGGATGTGTTGAAAGCCCTTAATCGTGCCAAAATCTCTTTCTTCTGTCTTGCATTCATTTTCGGCATAAGCTCTTCAAGTAGGTATTTGATAGCACCTAGCCCCATGGTATGAAGAACTTCTACGGGAGTAGACCTATTCAAAGAAAAGAGATGCACAACAATTCATGATGAGTTACTTTCTTACTGAAACATGTCAACAGGTATGTGAAGCAAAGGATTTTCATGCTCATTCAAGCCAAACTCCTTCCTCTTTTCTACTTTGTCTCGTTCTGTAGGCTGAGCAAGTATCTCTGCAATCTGTTGCAAAGCAGAGCTCCTTGTTCTCCTCTCACATACCACATCTGGGTTAACAGTTCTCTTTGCCTGGATAATACAGACGGACAGCAAATAATATTTTTATAAAGATGGTCATGTTTCACATACCATACAAATCCGGCAAAACATTAGAGCAGTACCACCCACCAGATGATTACATAGTTGTGATGCCATAGGGTTGTCACAGACAATACATAGCAGTGGAACAACTACCAGTACATCTTCGTCGTACAGCGAGTCGTACACAACTACTCCCTCCGTTTCAAGTAAAATAAGTTGCTGTGCAATAGGCTTGCTCTGTTCCAATGATGACACAAGATCAGAGCATGATAGGAAGTGGATATTTTCGTGTCTTGAATTGATGTGGCGAGGAAGGCCAGCTAGCATTAGGTTCCACAGCTCCATCTTGTGCCACTTTTTTGTGTTATTACCACTTGTGTCATCTGAGAAAAGTACAAGGTAACATAACAACTCGCCTACAAGCAGCTTTTGGTTTAAGTGGGTGACATGAAAAATAACCATCTGTTCCTAAAGAACAAAATGAAGCTAAATCAAGCAACACATTAAACAAAACCATACCTGCTGATCAAATCTAATGAACCGTTCCTCTTGAGCATCCATTAATGACATGAAGAGGTTGAGCGGTCAGACCATTGATAATGGAAATAGGAATAACAGTTGGTTATAAATAATGAGAGTGTCAGTAGTTTGAGGCACCATGTCTTTGAACTGCTGAAGGTTGAGAAGTGTATCAACAACAGCAAATATAGCTGTTGCTGATCCCTATAGTAGCAAAATATGCAATACCTGTAGGAACATACTCGTACGTCATAATACCTGATGACAGTACTTCACTACAGTTCCTTTCAGGACACCAAATTTGGAATGTCGAAAGGAAACACAATCCCTCACAAATATTGCAGCACCATCTAGCAAATTTACCATGGGCACAAAAAATCTGGCATCGGAATGCCAACAATTCGCATGAAACATCTCTCTGGGCAGGAAATACATGATGGATCAAAGTACAATAAACTGTACAACTTACGTATATGTGCCCTCAACCTGTATAGGATACCTCACAAGACTTTTGCTATGTCTGGTCGACCAAGACACTGACGTATAACAGCATCCAATGGCACAGAATAAAATGGAACTCCTTGATCATTCACATGCTAGTGAAAAGAAACATCTACTAACTGATGGTAACATTTGTATCACTTACCCTTGCAGGTATCTGTCTGCCAGGTAGGTTAAAGCTTTAATAGCAGATAGACTTGGTGTTTTAATTCCCATGTGTTTGAAGAATAAATAGCACAATGAAAAATTCTTTTCACCCTGGTGCTGAAGTCTTTCAGCATTGAAAAGAGTCCGTTTAAGGTACATGTACATTTTACATGCTTCCATACAAGCTTGTCACAATGCGTGCATTTGTTTCGTTACATGTAATAGGATTCCTTGCTTAAGACTGTTGGGACTATTTTTTGCAATAGTCCATGCAAAAACCCTCCTCTGTTGAGATATCAGTAGGTTTATGAAACTATTCATGTTTGCATACACTAATTGAAGTTATGGATTCAGGCTGGAATAAAGGAGGTAATGGGAGAGGAGGCTGATTGTCCCGCAAAATTTAAAATGGCGTACACTTTTTGTACCTCACGCCTCGCAGAACTGCGGGCAGAAGAAAGACGAAGGGTATAAGTTAGTCAATGTAGAGTGTTTTATGTTGTTTATGTTTTTTGCTTCATTTAGATTTTTGGTATTAAGCCGTGTGAGGCATTTGCTACAATGCCTGCGACAAAATTTGTTGAAAAATTTTTGCCAGTCCTGAAGGCATCTATTGATGATGTCCGAAATTACCACCTTCATGTTGCATTGCTGGTAAGTTAATTTGTTTATTGTTTCAATTACTTACATGCCAGCTTACATTCATCTTGAGAGAAAATACTGTGGAATGGATCCTTCTGCCCGTGATAACACGTACAAATCATTCCAATTGTGGCTTGAGGCAAAATTTGCAAATGGGGTTCCGTCTATTCATGAGTTGGAAGCTATTTCCAACGAACTGGCGCCACCTACTAATGAAGTGGAGTACCCGGCTTCTCCGATCCTACCTGCAGATTCTCCATTTTATGGGAATGAGGACTAGAGACAATGTGCCCATCTGTATCACAATTCATCTCACGCCCATCGTTTCACAATTCATCATATCACTATTTATCACAATTCATCATATCACTATTTATCACAGTCATTCACGTACCCATCTTTGATTGTATGTATGTATTTATTCACTCATCATTACTTTCAAATTTGATGGAGATTACATTTTTGTAATGATACATGTATGAGTCATGAAGGAACAGTTATGATATTTAAGGTACATATTGTAAAAATTGTTACAGAATGATAGCAACAATATGTACCACATTATGGTATCAAGTATGTAACAGGATAAGTATAGATTCATCCATGGTACAGATGTTGTCGTCAATCCGTACCAGATTGTTGTGTAAAACATATATGTTACAGATATGATGAGAATTGGCTGTGTATGGCACCACCCACTTGCACCGTGCCATACACAACCAAAAATTTTCAGTAAATTATCGGCCCGTAAGTACAAAACATATCGTAACGGGTCCGTTTTACAGCCCGTAAGTGCACCGATAAAATGTTACATATGGAATGGTGTATGATATTATGTGGTTGGTGCCAGATGTAAGGTGCATGTTAATACGGCTCGGTTTACACACCCGAAGTAACCTGTTATTTTGGCCGTAACAACATGTCAGTGTATGTTTTTCCACTTTGAAACAAACGGATATTTTAATATACGGACTTGAACGGACTCTTTTCAATTGTGAGTTGAGATATGCGATCGCTGCCAGGTGAGCAATGGCCTGCTTCATTTCCTTTCTCATTGCACTCAGCTCCCGCATAACAACTGATAGATCCACTCAGAAAGTCCAATGTGACCAATTTGGTAATGGGGCTGACATACTGCTGGGGCGCACCGGCTGCGAGTGTGCCCAGTCTCAGCACATCATGACCTTCATAGGTTTGCGCCGCAGCACCCCTGGCCACTTCTTTGTTGACCACCAGGAGAAGCCTATTGTAAAGTTGCGCTTCGTGGTGAAGGTCCGGGACGCCCGCGCACAGCTGGTTATCCCGAGGAGCAATTCGCAGGCCACAGCTTCAGGATCGGGGCAGCAACCAGCACGGCGATGGCCGGCGTCGAAGACTCCATGATACAGACGTTGGGAAGGTGGCATAGCGCCACTTTCCTTCGCTATATTAGGACCCTGCAGATTCATCTGGCTGCAGCCTCCGCATCATTTGCGAAAGCTACTATGAGTTAATGGTTACCGGCTTTAGGACCAGTCTGCAAACTGTCGTGCGTTGGAGTTAATCATGATATTATACCAATGTCTATCCTACTAATTTTTTTGGGGGTGGAGGAAGCCCAGTGGGGCCTCCTCACCTTGGGCGGGATAAACAACCAAAACATTTTCTTGTAACGGGTACCGTAATTTTCCTGTACCGATATGAAATAGCGGTTGTTACGGGTTATTCATACATACTGTAATGATGGCGACTTCAACCTGATACAGGCACGTTCGTTGCCATTATTGTAGCTCATCGTAACTAACGGGTCCTCTCCATACCGTATACGGGTCGTACCGAGGGTATAAAAGGCCTGATACGAGCCGTGCTTTATAGAGCTGGTACCAGGGATCGCTAAATATGTTAGTTCGGGATAATTCATTAGTAATCTATTGAATACAATAAATGTTGTAACAGAAAAGCACATTACTCCAATTATGTTCGAATACAAGTTTTGGCATGTCTATTTCTTCTCGTTCTTGGGTTATCTGCATGTTTCTTTCCACATCTTCATAACATTCGTGGACAAAAAGACTGCTGCAAGTATGTTGGTGCTATCCACTGAGAGAATAGTTCGTGATAATGAGAATAACGGACAGTCAAATTTGTTCAAAAGTGGAGTTCCATCAGCCAGGGCCATTGCTTCAAACCCTCGCAATAAACACACAGATGCACCACTCGATGTTAGCATGAGTGTAGTAGGGAGCTGACCATACTTGAACTACAGAGGTACATGTATAAGATAAATGCATTTGAGAGTATTCTGCATTGAGATGATCGTCAAATTGCTGTACCTCATTTATAGGAGTATGTAGCTGAACATATTCACCAGAGTGGATAAGCTCATGTTTATGAGAAACAACTGCTCTGTACTGCACAACTGTCTGATGATGTATGTACTTCACCAAAATCCAGGAGTATTTCAAATGGAGGATTCATGGTGAGGAGTTGGCTGAGAGTTGTAAGAAGCTTCACCCTTGAGCAGCAGCTCACCAAGGCGAAAAAATCCAAAGAAGGCAGTAACAGCGATGGCCCAGAAGGCCGGTCCGTCTGGGCCGTTGGATTCAATGAGAGGGGCCCGGATCCGACGAAGAACGGCTGGTGTAATAGGTAGACACGTCCTGGGGCGGCTACCCTCCAGAGACTTGCATCTTCAAATCCCGTCCAGAACTCTCTTCAATACAGGCAGTGTTGATTGATCACGTGGAGGTGGCAGACCAAGTGATATTTGCATGCTCCGCACTGCCTAGAGGTATGCCTTGATTGTCTGTGAGGCCAGACCGTCGACCACCAACGCGCTGGCGAAATAGCACAACAATTTTTCCGATACTGGGAAGGGGCTGTAGATGTCGTACATAATGCAAAATCTATTAAAACTGTCTGGCTGCATCGTACGAACTGGTGGGTCGAGGGAGCTAGGCTGCCGTGAAAATAGCTTTGAACTGCCGCATCCAAGCTGGAGATATCCAATCTCCCAACAGATCTAGCAGCAGCTCGACTGTCAGGGGCTGGATCTGTGCGGGTGCTTTGCTTGCCGTGGGCACCTTGGAGAAGAAGGAAGAGAGGTCAAATCGTCTGCTATATTATTATCCTTGCTGGTCACGTATGTGGCCACCAGGCTGAAGTGGAAATATTCTTCCACGAAGAATAAGCACCTCAGCAGGTGCATAATTTGATAATGCTTACTGGACCTGGACTGTAATACCGCCACAACTGCAATGCCTGGTTGTCGCAGTAGCAGAGCACCTTCTGCGCATGCCACAACCGTACCCAGACTATAGCCGCCAAAAGGATAGGCAGCAATTCCTTCACAACTATTGGTAACTGTATAGAGACAGTACCCCATTTCCACTTGAAACCATAAGTGACTGTGCCAGGCGCCGCATCCCCAGTTTCCGGACGCAGTCAGAAGAAAAGCAGGATGTCGAACTAGTAGCGATATAAGAGGTGCCATTCAAACCTGCCGCAAAGTGCCTCCACCACTGCAAATCGGACCGAAAATCACGGTTAAGGCGGAGGATGGTACTTGTTGTGGGTACGATGCAGGAGATCGATCATCCTTCTCAGGAACGAGTGCCCGAGGCGAATGACCTTACAGGCATGATTGAGGTAACCTATTAGCGACTCGAGATCTTTAAGCGAACAAGACTTACGATCTCCCCAGTCCTCCAGAAGGTCACGAAGGTGGTTCAATTTTTCAGCCGGTAAACTCAATTCACCAACACTGGTGTCAATAACTATGCCAAGAAAAGTGATCTTCGTAGAAGGGCCTTCGCACTTGTGGTCGGCCAGTGGAATCCCTAGTTCCGTGCACCTACTCCGTAGCTTCTCCAAAGCTCGAGAACATTCATCTGAACCTGGAGCCCCGAGCACCATGAAATCATCGAGGTAATGGAAGACGTGACGTATGCCATCGGCTCTCAGGCACCATTCCAAAGCGTCCGCGACGACATTAAAATTTTTCGATGCCGAGTGGAGGCCGAAAGATAACATAGGGTCAATGTAAACTTGGTCTCTCCAGTTCACCCCGAGCAAGAACCGGTCCTCAGGATGGACCGGAATCAGGCAGTATGCTGACTCGATATCAATCTTAGCCATCAATGTGTGTGGACCGAGTTGAGCGGCTACTGAGGCCACGTCCTCCACGGTGGTGTAACGGAGAGAACAAATAGCTTGGATCGATACCATCATTAACGCTGTTGCCTGGTGGGAAGGACAGGTCTGTGATCAGTCTCCATTTCCGTGTATTGTGCCCTTTTGGTATGACGCCGAATCTGCTGATGTGCACGGGTGGTAGTCCCCCCAGGTCACGGAAAGGACCCAACATATGACCCAGTCTGAGTTCTTTCTCGAGGTATTCATCGATTTGCTCCAGGTGCTGCATCGCAGAGAGCATGTTGTATGCGGCGTTACATAGTGGCTTGTGACGTGCAAAGCCGATTCTGAAGCCAATCTGCAGCCCGGTACAAATGTAGCTGACAAACGATCTGTCAGGGTGAGCCCGTAGATCCACTGCAAATATTAAAGAGTATTATTTAATCTATTGAAGATTAAACAACGATCTAAAACGATTTAATCTTGTGGATTAAAATTCGTACAGGTTAGTTTTTGATCTAAAGTTTTGACTTAATTGTTTGAGTTTAATGTTTAATCCTAGAAAAAAGATTAAAAACAATTTAGATTAAGATTTAAACTAAATTTTTATCATTTTATTTATCTTGAAAGTTAGATGACTTTTATATTTAAGTACACAGCATACACTAGACAAAAATAAATAAATAAATTTGTTTATTTAATAGTTGCATTGAAATTAGCGATTTTGGAAAATATCAGTGAGGAAAATGAGGAAGGCCAGCTCCATCATCCATGCCATGTCCACTTCTCCATTATACCCTAGATCCCCGCAAAGGTTTGTTGCACGCAATATAGCAAAAGCCATTCTGGCACGAACCCATCCCATTACTTCAGAATGTGACTTCTCCCACTTCTCCGCAATTTGGTCACACAGGCACTTCATCAGGTGTTGTGCATCGTGACCCAAGACTCCATCTACAGAGACTACAAAGGGTGTAAATGAAGCACGTCTATCTTCAACAGCTGCTGAGTATTTTCTTTTCTTTTCCTGTTCTGCTGAACATAGCACAGCATCGACAGTGCGACTAGCATAAGACTGGGCGTCAGTGTCTACGACACGAACATCTAGCAACGCCGCAGTTTGTGGCTGCCACACTCCTCATATGCTGAGGTCAGCAATTAAAGCTGGTCTACCACTGGAATCAACTGCTTCCTGTACAATGGGTTCTCTTACAACATCTTTGTACACAATAGCTGCCAAATCACCTAGAGCATCTCGCACTTCATTATGGCGCTGGGTAACAAGGCCACCTTTTTTACAATCAAGAGCATGTTGGAAGCTGAATTCTTCTCCACAACCATCACAATGCCCTGGCGTTTTAAGAAGAGGCCGATGGTAACGTAGTGAAAGTGCATCTCTGAACTCAACAGAGGAGAGATCAAAACTGGTTGCAAGCAATTGGCATAACAGTAAGCCAAGCAGATGTTTTTTCATCAATTGCTCGCTGGACTGCACGTCTTGTATCATTACCCAAAGAAACCAGCACTGAATCACACTCCATTGTTTGCATCATAGCAAGTTCCTTGTGTTTCTCAGTTTTGACCGATCTGACGTTCGCACTGTAACTACTTACCACAAAATCAGCATTGTTTTTAATGGCATCCACAACCATGTTTGTACATGCCCTTGATGTAGTGTATGCTACGTTTGCTAATTCCACCGGGTCAAAAATGCTCATACCTCCCAAACGAGTGGGTAGAGAGAAACTAAATTCCCTGCCAGCACAGCTCACAAGTACCTCCCCATGGAGATTGATGAACAAACTAAGCTTCATATAACGCATGCGCACTTAAGCATCCTCGTTGTTTGGCGCTAATCATGAATTATTGTGCGTACCAAGTGCCTATGCCTCTGTTGCTGTCGGACAGGCTGTATGTGTGCCCCAACGCACTGAGTGGTCAGAGCAATGATTAATTACCAACAAATGGAGAGAGCAATCGAATGTCTGGGGTATAAGAAGAGCAGCTACGAAGTGTAGTTGATGTATTGAGTGGGCGCGATGCATTTGTGAGTTTTCCAACGGGATATGGCAAGTCCCTATGTTACGCCATTCTATCGTGGGCGTTTGATGAAGTAAGGAGTATTGACAAAAAAAACATTGTGATAGTTGTTTCGCCGCTTGTGAGTTTGACTATGGATCAGGTTAGGGATCTATGACTATGGATCACGCTGTGGCTCTGCTTTCCCAGTATGGTCAAGATGCGTTGATGGCAAAGATTGACCTCAAAGCTGCCTTCCGCCTGATTCCAGTACAAGCTGCAGACTGGGTGCACCTGCATGGGGATCTGCTGGCGAGGACAGTTTTATGTGGACACATGCCTTCCTTTTGGTCTACGTTCAGCCCCTGCCCTCTTTAACCACTTCGCTGAGGCACTCGACTGGATCATGGCCAACAACTATGGGGCCCAGCTGCTACACTATCTGGATGACTTCCTCCTGGTTGGCCCTCCCGGCAAGGACACATGTCAGGAGGCAATGTCCAGGATGCTGACAGTATGTGACCAGTTAGGCATTCCAGTAGCTTCTCCAGTAGCTTCTGAGAAGCTGGAGGGACCCACCACAGCTCTAACCTTCCTGGGAATAGTCCTCGACACATCAGCACAGCAGCTTCGACTACCTCCGGACAAGCTAGAGGAGCTGACAGGGCTAACCAGGTCCTGGCTATTCAGGCACAAGGCCACCAAGAGGGAGCTGCTCTCACTCATCGGCAAGCTCTCCTTTGCTGCTAAGGTGGTGCCAGCAGGGAGGCTCTTTCTCCGCCGCCTAATTGACCTCTCCACCACAGTTAGGAAGCTTCACCATCACATCAGCCTTAATGCAGAAGCAAGAGCCAACATTAGGTGGTGGGACTGCTTCCTTCCTTCCTGGAATGGTGTTGCCATGTTCCTGGACCCAGAATGGACAGCAGCCGACTCTCTTCAGCTCTATACTGATGCCTCAGGCTCCCTAGGCCTTGGTGCCTACTTCAACGGCGCTTGGTTCCGGGGTGACTGGCAGCCACACCAACGCCTCCCACTCCGTTTCATACAGTGGCAGGAACTGTTTACCATTGTGGCTGCTGCTAGCACATGGGGTCATCTCTGGGCAGGCCTACGCATCCACTTCCATTGCGACAACCTCCCCATTGTCCAGGCATGGGCAAGACAGTCTGCGAAACATCATGACCTCATGCAGCTGCTCCGAACCCTGAACCACCATCTCCAGCTCCTACTGAACAGTACCATGGCCCCATCTACTGCAACCACCTATGCCACTGGGATCAGGCGCTACCAGGATTTCTGCCACGCTTTCAAGTTGATACCGGTCCCCGGCACACACACTATTTGCAGCCCACCACAGCCGGACCCTGAACTCCAGGACCATTCAGGTTGATGTGGCAGCAGTCTCATTCCTGCACCACTCCATGGGGTACAAGTGCCCCGCTTCCAGTAACCCAACGCTGCGACTTGCCATCCGGGGTGTCCAACACATCCAGGAGCCCATCCACCTCAAGCCCACATGACTGCCGCTGACTGTGGAGATGCTGGGTCACATGCTGCAGAGGTTGGAGGCAGCCCCTCTGAAAAGACACGACCGTCGGATGCTCAGAGTGGCCCTTACCTCGGCTTCTTTGGTTTCTTGAGGGTCAGCGAATTTACCCTCAAGAACCGGAGGTTTGACCCTAGGTACCACCCTACCAGGCAAGACATCAGCTGGACCGGAGAAGGCATGCACTTTTTCATCAAGCGGTCCAAAACCGACCAGATGGGCAAGGGCACCACTATCTGCATTGGACGTACCGAGGGCAGGCACACGTGTCCAGTGGCAGCAATGGAGGCCTATAGAGGATGCTGTCGCTGTCCCATTCAGTCATCACCCCTCTTCCACTTCAGAGATGGGAGGCCGCTTACATCCAAGAGCTTCCTGCTCCACCTTCCTATCCCTGGTGGAGCAATGTGGCTACAATCCAGCCCAATACAACACACACAGTCTATGTATTAGTGCAGCCACAGCAGCCGCCAGAGCAGGCCTTCCCACTGAGACCATCCAGAAGCTTGGCAGATGGCAAAGTTCTGCATATCAGACCTACACCCGTCATCCCCTGACTCACCCATCTGACACTAGAACTATGGCCGCACAGTAAAAATTACCCAGATGTATGTACCCATGCTGTGTACCCTACTCCACAATCCTGAAACCATATCCTAATCGCCAACCATTTTGGGGGTTTTCACTTGGGCGACACCCTCGGGGCTTCTACCCTGGGACAGCCACCAAACCATGACCAGCGTCTTGGTTTGGGACACAGGCCGACCCAATGGTGACCAGCGTCACCCATTGGTCCCTGACATGCCTGGCTGCGGCTGTCGCCTGCCCACATTATGGGCCAAACACAACTACGATTCTTAGTATGGGGCAGGGGGTACATTAACTCAGCCTGTAAGAGCAATTAAGGGTACAGTGGTAGTAAACTAAGTTTAATGCGGAGAGTTGCTCTGTGTCATGTAGTGTTGCTAAGCTGGCTATAGTGATGTTGCCTAAGGCCAAGATGTAAACATATGTTTCTACAGATGCATTCAATGAACGATCCTAACCAATCCTATACTGCGCATTAGTGCCCAATAGCATTGCAGGGGATCCTTTTCCCCCATAATACCCTTATCCAATCAAATCACCCCAATCGTTGTCGATATCGTTACAGGTTTTGTATTTAAGTGAGGGGTTCATGGGTGCAGCACTCCAGTCATAGCCTTGAGTTGCTCATATGACAACCAGGGAGAACGTGCGAGCTTTAACCTGCGAGACATTGCGCTTGCGTCTCGCCCAGGTTCATCTTTCACAGGTCGGAAAGAAAGAGGTGCTGGTAGAAGCGTGATGCAATTAACTTATTACGTTATACTTCCGCTCAATTTAATTAAATTATTCGAGTATGTTAATAAAATTCATGATACGTCATTTACATTCCTCGCGAAGTATTACATAATCACTGGACAGAATTGAGTATAGGACTTTACCAGACCCTCTTTCCACGTAGTGGTGATGTAATCCACCCGCAGCTGTGGGATGGGTACGAGACTATGTTTTAAGTGTGTGTTTGGGCATGGCACAAATTAGATGCTCGTCCGTACCCCTTTGCATACAGAGCCACATGTCCGTCGAAATCTGGACCACACCATCACTGTGTGCAGGGATTTCCTCAGGGGGAACTGCCATAGAAACAAATGTCGCTATTACCACCTTCTACCCCATTTAATGACGCAGATGATGATGGCTCCGTTGGTTATCCCTGTCTCCACTCCATATGTACACTCGTTTTCTCTTCTTCACCCACCCCTGGCTCCGTTGGTTATCCCTGTCTCCACTCCATATGTACATTCGTTTTCTCTTCTTCACCCACCCCTGCTTAAATGCGTCCTATATTGACGATGGTGCATGTGGTTGTCTCATAATGTATTTGAAATGTTATGACTCGATAATGAATTTGAACTGGTATTCGTGGTAAGCGGTCGCGGTGGCCAGCTGCTTTTACGTAACGCCTTCTCTTCAGGCTGTTGTGTAGCTTCTGAATGGAGCATGTTTTGTGATGGACTTCACTCAAGAGTTTAATGTAAGGAGAGAGAGGTTTGTGTTTGCATATGTGTACGTGCGTGGATGTGCAGAGAGCAGTGTGGTGTTGCACTGTATTATATTATGACTTGTGTATCTGGTACATGCAGGGCCAAGCAAAGCAGTGTGATGGGTTGGCGGACAATTCTGAAGATGCACACCACAAACAACCTGGACACATAACAGCAAACTAACACCTAATTCAGAAGAGGTGCGCCCACACCTCAACGAGAAAAAAAAAACCTGTGGCAAACCCTCTAACAGGGGAAAACCATTATTTGGGCAGAGATGTCTGTGTGTGTGTGTATGTGTGTTGCATAGTCTGTTGTAGTCGATCGTGGTTTTTTTAATTAAACCATCGTGTCTATCGCGTCCTGCTATATCGATTATTGACCGCGAAATTCGTTTTACCAAGCGTAACTTTGTGGAACCGTATCTACGCCATCCTATACCAAAACAATTCTCTTGCACATGATTTCGACTGTGCATTGTGTGTTTTAGTCGAAGAGGGTACTTTTACGTGTAATGCTGATCTCTGTTATTTATATCTGATTTGTTTTGTACATGTAGGTATGAGTACACAGCGATCCTGATTATGCCCTGTGAAGAACCAAGAAAGGAAAAGGAAGCAACTCTCTCTCTCGTTGTCTCCATTCCTCGACATCACATTCATGTGGTTGGCATGGTTGTGTGCGATGAAAGAGTTCCTAAGCATGAATCACCTGAACCTTCTCTACCTGCATCCCTACCTGTATCATTCCCTTTGTCGGTTTTTAAGGATTTGAAGACAAGTTCTAGTAATGAGCTTGGTAGGAGGCTACAAATGTTATCTTTTCCTCCATCCTGGGTAATTGCCTCCCTGATACCACTTACCCTGTGTAAGATGCAAGTCCAGGATGTAATGAAGCCAATTGTGCTGATGTCTGTGGTGGTGAAGGGACGAGATGGTATGGGCTGTGAGAATACAATTCTACCTTCGATGTAAACAACTTTCCTATGGTCAATAACATTCCACCCAAGCTATTCTCAGTATCTGATGTTCTGAATCTGGTTAATGTTATAGAACTTAGCAAGTTCTGCATAGGTAATCCAGACTTCAGCATGGTTGAGCATTGGCATCAGAAGAGGTACACCTTGCACAGCTATAACGGTAAGCTGCATGCATGTAAATCCATGTAGAGTTACAATATACTTTTTGTCTAGGTGATCGAGTTGGATACATGGATGACACGCTTCTAACTCAGACACCTACTATTCACCATCGTGATTGCTATTTGTTGCTACAAGATGCACGAGCCATGCGTTGCTCACCTTGTTCAACATATCGTTCCACTTTAGTATCCAAAAAGGTCATGGTGACGAAGGTTCAAGTAGCACAGTGAACTATAGGTGGGTTTTAGTAGCTACATGTATATGCTGTACATGTTTTTATTCAGGACATCATACAGATTTCTCCAGCTGCCTGAACTAGTTGAACGACTTGGAAGGCTTCATGACTCATATCGTTCTTTGCTTAAGAGTGCTGAGAGGCTTTGGAAGAGAGTAGAAGAAGAAACGATGAAGAGTGCTGTAGTGTGGAACCAGAGACCTACATTAGGGATACAATATCCTCCCCAGAAGCTGAAGAATACTTCAAGAATATGCGACCTGATTCCTTTCAGCACATATTCTGGCAACAGCAAGTTGAGGCAGCATCCAAATCAAAATCCAAGTTCATGCGATGGCATCCACTTATGATTCGTTTCTGTCTCTCTCAGGCACAGGTAAGTTTCTCATGCACACTTGAACAAATGTTTTGAATCAATGCATTGACCTTTTTGAAAGTAGATCTGGGGCAGCTTATGAAGCTTTGCGAGAATCAGGTGCTATTAAGCTTCCATCTCAGAGAACTTTGAGAGATTACACTCACTACGTAAAGACCTCTGTTGGATTCTCGTATGATGTAGACCAGATGCTGAGGAATGCTGCAAATGTCGAAACCTGTCCTGAAAGAGAAAAGTATGTTGTGATGCTTATTGATGAGATGTATGTTCGTGAAGATCTAGTATTTGATCGGTACTCTGGGCAATTCATTGATTATACAATCTTGGGTGATGTAAATAATCATCTTACAAATTTGCAAGCTTCACTCAATAGTGATGGAGATACCAGCCCTCCATTGGCGAAGAGCATGATTGTAATCATGATTCGTGGGATGCTTAGCAAACTGCAGTTCCCGTATGCTCAATTCCATTGCTGCGCACTCTCTGGTGATCAACTCTATGATCCATTTTGGGAAGCTGTTGGAAGAGTGGAAAACTGTGGTCTCAAGGTATATATTAGATTTCATTCAGTATATAATTCACATGTTGTCTTGCATAAATGGCTCAGGTTCTTGCAGTTACAATGGGGATGGGAGTTCTGCTAATAGAAAGTTGGTAAAGCTGCATCAGGATGACAAAAACAGTTGTGTGTATCGAGTCCACAATCCCTACTCTGAAGAGGAGCGATTTCTCTACTTTACCTCATTTGATAAAAACAGTCCGCAATTGCTGGAACAAAAGGATCATGTGGTTATATATCTGTTTTAGTTCAGTGATATATATGTGCATGTACGTATTTTAATTGCAATACAGTGCAGAGGCAAGACCATTGCATGGGATCATCTTAAGTGGCTTTACAACGCTGACACATCACAGGGAGCAGGACTACGTTTATTGCCAAAACTAAAGTTGGAACACATTAACCTAACTCCATTTTCTAAAATGAGGGTTGATTTAGCTGCCCAGGTAAGCAGCTACATGCATATGAATGCCGCATACCACGTACTATATATTCTAAAGGTGTTGAGTGAGTCTGTATCAAAAGCCCTTGTACTAGTGTGTGGCGATGAAGTTATGGAGACAGCACACTTAGCTGAAATGATGGATAAGTTTCTTGATGCACTCAATGTCCACAACTTCAGCCATGGGGTCAAGAGTCTGAAAGGTTTTCACACGTCTGGTGAAGATCATCGTTCGAAGGTAATGTGCTGCATAATAACATGCCCATCATTGGTAATTTGTTTCATTGGATAAAGTGGCTAGAGTCAGATTTCCTGAAATATATGGAGGACTGGAGGCTATCTGTCATGGAAAGAAAGCAGTTTACAAAGACTCAGAAGAATCAAATGCTGTTGAGTCATGAGACTCAATATGGTTTTAAAATGACCAGTAAGTACATCTACTAAATTGGAGGTATATGAATTAGCATCCCTGTTTGCGTAATGTACAGGTAAAGCCTTCATTGAGTTAGTACGTTATGTCTTCTCAATTCCTTCTGTGGATTCATTCCTAAGCCAGAGAAATTGCCAAGATCCTTTGGAGCGATTTTTTGGATTACAACGTCAAAGGGGAGGTGTACATGAAAATCCGAATGTTGTTGAATTCACCACGAACACTCAGGCTCTCCGTGTGGTTAATTCTTTTTGTCATGCTCCATCTCGAGGAAATTGTCGAGGTGGCACTATTGAGATGAGTCGTTGGTTAGGCCATTGCCAAAGCGTCGTCGTTCCTCATCCAAGACTAGTGGTGAAAGTCGACATGAAAAGGATATGGATGGTGATTCACTTCAGAAACATACAGACAATAGCTCAGGTATAGACTTGCATAAATGTTTGTTTAGAGTTTATCTTGTTATATCATTTTCAGAACCCATTGGCTCCGACTTGATCATCTGTGTTGCTATTAATTCACTTGTTGCTGACAAAGCCTTTTCAATGCCTTCAGCTCCAGCTGCATTGGCTTTGAATACAGCCAACACATTGCTTAAGTGGATTCCAACAAACTGTCATGAAGTGGAATTGTTTCAAACATAACTAAGAGACCTACTGTCTAGCTGCATTGTGCCAGTAGCTAGCTCCTCCACAGCAGATGCTAAGATGAGATCCAAAATGTGGAGTAAGTATCATTCTGTCCGTACATCACCTTTGTATCTGAATGCATGGAAAGCATTTCTACGAAAATGTTCTCAATTGGAAATGTCCCACATGTTCTGCCAGTACATTGGACACTGATTTTTTCTTCATTTAATAAAGTCACAGTGCAATTTCGCCGCTCATGATATCAATAGTAAAATGCCTATTGATCTAACTGATGAAGAGAATCAAACCCTTTGCTATGCTGCTGGTTACATCCCGAGATCCCTTAAGAAGAAGATATTGAAGTCATCGCGTCCACATCAACAGATACAAGATCTGCTCCTGTGTCTAGATGATCTCTTAAGTGATGGAACAGAAGAAAGTGTATCAACAGAATGGATCACAGCTGTGAATCGTGGTGGTTTGTTGTTTGTAAACAACATGACATTTGAATTATTTTATTCAATGGAGCTGGAATTTCGTCAATTTGTTGGAACAGATGGCATCAACAGTTGTGCTGTTGAACGTATGGAAAAAAAAACGATAACATTTTGTTTTTTTGGTGCATTGTCAGCGCTGCGTGAGATGAAGAATGCAGTTCTGTGCTTCTACCCATGATCCTCCAATTGTGGGTAACTATTCGAGGATATTCATTATGCAGTGCATGGATGGAAAAGTACGAAGTGGCCCAGAAAAAAACTGTGCAAAAGTCGAAAAGCCTTAGAATAGAACTTGTCAAAGAATATTACCATATTGTGTGTGTGTCCTGCCCTATTTAGTAATAATCAAAACTTGCACTTTCTGTTAAGCGTATGCGTATTCAGAAAATCATTTACGTAAGCCAGATCTATAGGCTTTTATAGCATATATAATATATAGAGGGATTGGAAACAGGTCACGTGCGCCATACAGTAGCGCGGGCAATGCTGGCTAGTGTGAGTCACACCTTTGTTAGAGGCTTGAAGGGGGACTATTCAGCCAAAAAATGGTAAAGTGGTCACTTTTTGCGCGACAACTGTACCTTTTTAGTCAAAATCATAGTTTGGACAGTTAAGAGCATAGCTGTGCTAATTACTTGGTGTAGTGTTGCATCTGATGTGCGATAAATCATTTTGTACGCCATTTTGGCATCTTCTATCTTTGTGTACCTCCATCGCCTTCCCTGAGTGACCGATATCGCTTATTTTGTAAAAACTGAGTGATCTTGCAGTACTGTATTGTATGGAAGAGGAATTATAGCGTTGCGTCGTTCCAAAGCTTCGTTGTGCAAGTTTGGATAGGTCTAGTTTGTGTACCTTTGCCGCCTTTTGAAAGTAAATAAGCCAATTTTAAGTAGTGGATTTCTTATGTAGATAGGTTGGCGTATTGCATGTGTGCCGTTTTATTGAGATTGACCATTTGGTGTGTCCTATGTGCCTTTTCAAAGGTGACCATCCACGATGGGCAGACGATTTAGATTAAGTGACCCTCGCAAAAATGAGGAGCGGATGATAAAAAACAGGCCCTTCTGTCTCATTTCCACGTGCATCGCTACTGGTGAATATGCCACATGGTATCTTACTGTCATCGCCCCTACCAAATCCTTCAGAACAGATTCACATGACACCTTCATTGTTGATATCCTTACCAGAATCTTCCTTTCTAAGTGGACCAGTTCTGTCAGTTGTTCAGCTGGGCATGAGGCTATCAAAAATACCATTGCCTCCACCTTGGGTCTTAACTTCCTCGTCTCCCCTTGTGTTGTGCAATGTTACGTCTCAAAGTACCCATGCAGCTACATGTCTAGCAATGAGGGTTCAGTCTAGCAAGTGCCTGGATGGAAATTTATAAGAAGCAGGAAAAGAAACTGACCCATAAATCAAAAGGATTAATAGAAAACAACTTGTATAACATTTACATGCACAAGTAGAATCCTCTGGTAGAATGTGTGTGTGGCTGGCAGCATCACTGTTATATGGCTTCATTCCTGCTCTACCCGCATTAATTAGTGTTGATAAGCCTTGTTTCAATCCCTCTATATATTATCTATGTTTATAGTAGCTGCACTTGAAGCCTTAAAAGTCATAGTAGCATTGTCCGCGTTAATTAGTGTTGATTGGCCTCGTTTCCAATACCTCTATATATGATCTCTGGTTTTACCACCCTCACCTGGGATTCACATGGTAACGGAATTTTTCAAAATATATTCTCAATGAAATGCAATGTAATTTATTTCACTTACCACATTAGGAGGGCTGTTTTGATGTACACATAGACGTCATGTTAGATGCAATCCAGTTTAACTCTGTAGTTGAAGGTGCTGATGTGACACTTCCCAATGATGCCCTCTAAGGCTTTAACGGATCGGATCCGAATTCAGATATCCTATCCGAATGGCCAACGGATCGGATTCAGTTTCGTTACATTAACCATTCAGATTGATGTTCCAAAGTCGGAACAGATTCAGATTATAGCCTGCCCAATCCGATCGGATGCTAACACGTATATCTGAATATCCGGTGGTCTGGGGCCGAGGAAGAGCAGCCATTTTTTCCCCCCCAAGTTCAACAGTCCGCTTGGCCGTTTCGTTTTGTATTTTAGGCAAAAGACGGTTGACGGTGTGTGAAATAAACGTAGGCTAGCTTTTCTTCCCTTTCTTGTACTTAATGCTTTTTCTATTTCAATTTTTGCCACTGCCCTTTTCCGATTTGGGCATTTCCCCCATGCTGGCTTTATATTATATGGGGTGTGCGTATTTTTTTTTTGCATTGGTTTCATTTCTCACTGTACGTTCAGTACTCGCCTGAGCCAGTCTATGATGGATTTGACCATAGATTTGGCAGAAGCTCAAAGTGATAACGATTGTGACGAACCAGCACCGACGAAAGGGCAATTTAAAAGAGCACGCAGCTATTCATCCCAAACGACAACGTCTGACGAGGGTGATGACTTTCAGCTCTCCTCCTCATCATCGTTCCTACAATTTAGCAAAACGGTAAGCTTCATTGCATGCGCTTGATCGAAAACCACGCCCAAGGAACCAGATAATAAGATATCGAATGGCCGTTACCTTCAGATTCAGATCATGTACTCTGGATCCAGTCTGCTAATCAGATCAGATTCAGATACACGCCTTAACTGAACAGATCAGATCAGATTATAATGCCGAATCTGATCTGTTAAAGCCTTAATGCCCTCATCTTGTATGAGGATCTAGTTGTACCTCTGCCTGTTGTGAAAGAGCTGGCCCTACCTCCAAAATGCATTGTACAGTGGGATGGAGAACACAAGCATTTTAAGAGATTTGATGACCAGGTGATGATTGAATACATGCTTCTGTATATGTGAATACTTAATTATTTACAGGAGACGTTGCTATATTTCATGATGGAAGGTAAAGGCAGCAGGCAGGAAAGTTATAATGGTGCCCCTAACTCTTTTCTCCGATGATACAAGTGGAAAAAGTAAAAAGTGGCACAAGTTCGAGAGTTGGTATCTACTCTTTGCTGGCCTTCCAAGGCAGGCAAATGGATGGCATGTCAATATAAATTTTGTCTGCTGCTCGGATTCCATCTCCTCTTTGGATATGGCAAGACCAATATCTGAAGATCTGGCAAGATTAGAAAATGAGGGTGTAGAAATGTATGATGCACAAAGTCAGGAGAAAGTTTTGGTTGTGGCACCTTTGATGCTCATCATTTGTGACAATCCACATGCCTCTGAACTGGTAAACCATCCTGGGTAGTGCAGCCAATAAGTTTTGCCGTATCTGTGAAGTACGTTGAAAAACATTAGGATTATAGTACTTATGCATTATTCCTAAATTGACAAAGGTGTGAATCCATACATGATAGATGAAGAAAGAACACTTGGAAAATGTCCCGTTCAGATTGCAGCTATTCGTTCTCAACCAACGGTACAGAGTGCTAAGGAAATGCAGACACTGTATGGCTTAAGAGCTACACCTAATCCTATGTTGGAAATAAGAGTACATCTTTACAGGTAAGTGGCTGTATAATAATAATAAGATTATCACAAAACTTTTCAGGAGGATCCCAATAGAAATACTTCATACTCTTCTACTTGGGCCTTGCAAGTACCTTTTAAAGGAGTTTGTTCCAAAATTGACTGAAAGGATGAAGGATGAAGTTCTTGCTAGGGTGAATGCATTCCCTCATTCAGGCCTCACCACTAAGATGTATGGTAACGTTTGCCATTACTTTAAGTCCTTTGTTGGGAGAGACTTACAGTGTAGTCGCCTTTTCTATACAACTGATCATGGTACAAATCGTACAATTTTTAGTGGATACTGGTGTAGAAAGTAGTGTAATACCACCCCTATGGAGACTCATATCAAACCTGCTACTCGCTACATCTTCATGTACAAACCGAACAGCCTAAACTTACAATTCAAGAAAAAGAGAAGTAACACTGAGCCTCCAGTGGAAAAAGATACTGTGGCGTACAAAGTCTTACACGTGCAGAGAGAGCAGGAAGGACACAAAAAATTTCCGCTAACAGACGGATGTCCGATCCCTAAACCGAGACGGTACCTATTTTCATCTTCCTTTTTCCCTCCCATCCCCAAACCGATCCCTGAACACCCAATGGCCCTCATTAGCAAAAACACGACCAGAAACAAGGTCTGCCAAACACACAGAACCTATAATCCACACTGGCCTGAAATACACATGGACACCAAAAAAACGCACAAGAAAAATCACGCTATCGAAGCTTACCACAACTCAAACCAATGATAAAACGACACAAACTGTACAGACTAAAAATAGCCATAATAAAGACACACCAGTGTTACACTCTAATGACGCTACATCTGTCTCAAACGTTCTCTCCCTCCAGACTTTGCCCGCAAAAAACAAGACTGAGACCCAAACGAAACACGGTGGTAGAGACATGAGCTTCTACTTGGAGGAGGAGACCATGAAGATGGCCCTGCTCCTGGGATCTTTCCAAAAGCCAACATGGTAGTCGTGGTGCAAGAAAGCCAGATTCTGCTTCACAGCCACAGACAAATCTGTGTTGGTATCACTTCCACTTCGGTGATGTTGCCAAGAAGTGCAAAGCTCCATGCTCTAAGGCGGGAAACTTCAAAGTCGGTCACTGATGGCAACTGCAGGGAAGCATTTTTTTGTCGCCTTATTATATAACTGATCATGGTACAAATCGTACAATTTTTAGTGGATACTGGTGTAGAAATAAGTGTAATACCACCCTCTACAACTGACGGATCTAACCCACAAGACATGGTCTTACAAGCTGCTAACAATACTTCAATTCCCACCTTTGGGAGGCGCTCAATAACTCTAGACCTTGGACTTCAAAGGCAGTTTCCATGGATTTTTGTTATTGCAGATGTTCAGTTACCCATTCTAGGAATTGATTTTTTGCGGCACTATGACCTAGTTGTGGAAGTGAAGCAGCAACAATTGTTTGACTCAGTGATCCGATCTCAGGTTCAAGGAATTGTCTCTCATGGGCCATCGATTCATCTAACCTTGTTACCGCTTACATGTAGTAATCCATTTGACAAGGACTTTCCATCAGTGATAGTCTTTCAGCGAGCACCTCCCAGTCCAGTATGGCAGTTACCCATCATAATGACACTACAGGTATGCTTGCCCACGACGACTGGCACCGGACCGTCTCAAACTGACACGTAAAGAAATTGATCATAGGCTTCAACTAGGCATTGTCCGACCATCCTCTAGTAGCTGGGCATCCCCACATTTTTAAAGTCTTACTATGTTTTGTTCCATCAGCTGTATTTGTATCAAGCTATGCATCAAGAGCTAAAGTTTTTAAGTGAAGGAAGAGCTCCAAAGATCCCTAAAAATGAGCCCCAAAACTTAGTCTCGTTCCCAGACCCTCATACACAGCAGCAGATGGATTACATCACCACTACGTGAAAAGAGGGTCTGGTGTACTCGTGTACTCATTTCTGTCCCATCGTCCCGGAATGTTGGGACACCAATCAGATTCGAGGCATGCAATAATTGCATACCTCAGTTATTGTTTAAAGTTATTCGTAATCGATGACAATGGCGGGTGTACAGCAAGCGATTAAGACAGCGGGTGCACGTATGGGTTATTTTACACTGAAAGACGAACAGCTACGAATAGCGGCAGACGTTCTCGGTGGTCGGGATGGCTTTGTTTGCCTTCCAACTGGGTATGGAAAGTCACTCTGTTACGCCATTTTGCCTTGGGCATTCGATGAGCTATCGAGAATGAGAAAGGACGACAAGCACAGCATTGTTTTGGTCGTTTCTCCCCTTGTCAGTTTAACTGCTGATCAGGTTGGTTTGCATACATGTATATTCTTAAGGTATAATATTTTTGTTTCACTCATACCGGTAGGTTGGAAAGTTTTCGTCACAGGTTTGAGTGTCGCAGCAGCCTCAGATAAGACAAAGCGTGAAGGTATCACCGCAGGAAGATTTCAATTAATATACTTCAGTCCTGAGGAATTGCTGTTAGTGGAGCAATGGAGGGCAATGCTATTGACACCAGTGTACCAGCAGAATCTAGTAGCATTTGTAGTAGATGAAGCCCACTGTATAACGAAATGGTGAGTGTTTTAATGCAATATGTAATGGGTGTAGAGATGTCAAGCTTGTGTGATGTGTTTTATCCTCTGTAGGGGGAAACACTCTAGAAAGGAATTTCTACGACTTAGAGAAATTCGTAGCCTGATACCTTCATCTACTAGAGTAATGGCTCTCACTGCAACAGCTAGTACTTCTACAGGCCAGGAGGTCATTGAGATCCTCAGTATGAACAATCCTTCTGTGTACGCTGTGTCACCTCATAAGAGCAATGTCACATATTGGACAGCTGAAAGGGAATCAGTCGAGACATGTTTTGGTCCAGTTGTTGAAAAGGTTAAGGTGCTTCGATGTACATTGCCTCGTATGATTATTTATTGTTCTAAGTACGAGGATTGTTCAACATTGTATCGCTTTTTCAAAGATTCCTTATGTAGTGAGTTCACAGAAGCAATAGGAGTTCCAGATCATTCCAGACTAAGACTTGTGGATATGTACACAAGTTTAACCAATCAATCTGTAAAGGAGGATATCGTTAAAAACTTTAGTGTTTCTCACAGTCCCTTAAGAGTCGTCATATGTACTGTTTCATACGGAATGGGGGTAGATTGCTCCAATCTACAGCAAATCGTACACTGGGGTCCACCAGCAGGGGCGGCGGAAGAGGGGGGAGCAAGGGGGGCAGTTGCCCCCCAAGATATGATGTTGGGGGGGCAGAGCCCCCCCAAAATTGTACTACTCCTTAATTAAAAATAAGCGCTAGCGCTTGCGGCGTACGTGTGGTTCAAAATGTGTTCACTCCCATTACATGTACGTACGTGTCCAATTACATTTACAAGAATTAATTCATATATTGTTCATAACTGCAATCATTAATTTTGGTGTTGTGAGAGATCTCGAGAATGAAAAGATGACAAGTATCGCTTGGAGAAGCATGGACGGGGGATAATCCCACCATTGAAGATTCCTATAAGAAGCAGGTGGTTATAGACGATGAGACTTGTGTCCTGGACATCTGGGGTCAGCAAGAAAAAAAAAACAAATGCTGTAGCGGCAGTACCACCAGCCGTGCCACCAGCTGTGCCACCAGCCGTGCCACCAGCCGTGCCACCAGCTGTGCCACCAGCCGTGCCACAAGCTGTGCCACCAGCCGTGCCACCAGCTGTGCCAAGTTTAACCAATCAATCTGTAAAGGAGGATATCGTTAAAAACTTTAGTGTTTCTCACAGTCCCTTAAGAGTCGTCATATGTACTGTTTCATACGGAATGGGGGTAGATTGCTCCAATGTACAGCAAATCGTACACTGGGGTCCACCAGCAGGGGCGGCGGAAGAGGGGGGAGCAAGGGGGGCAGTTGCCCCCCAAGATATAATGTTGGGGGGGCAGAGCCCCCCCAAAATTGTACTACTCCTTAATTAAAAATAAGCGCTAGCGCTTGCGGCGTACGTGTGGTTCAAAATGTGTTCACTCCCATTACATGTACGTACGTGTCCAATTACATTTACAAGAATTAATTCATATATTGTTCATAACTGCAATCATTAATTTTGGTGTTGTGAGAGATCTCGAGAATGAAAAGACGACAAGTATCGCTTGGAGAAGCATGGACGGGGGATAATCCCACCATTGAAGATTCCTATAAGAAACAGGTGGTTATAGACGATGAGACTTGTGTCCTGGACATCTGGGGTCAGCAAGAAAAAAAAAACTAATGCTGTAGCGGCAGTACCACCAGCCGTGCCACCAGCTGTGCCACCAGCCGTGCCACCAGCCGTGCCACCAGCTGTGCCACCAGCCGTGCCACAAGCTGTGCCACCAGCCGTGCCACCAGCTGTGCCACAAGCTGTGCCGCCAGCAGCTATGCCAGATGTGCCGATCGCGATTCACGAGATTACAGCAGGTGACGTGGTTGTGATGTGGCTTTACCACAACCGCGCGCACAGTCTCAGCTAACCACATCAAGCAACGATTCGATATTAGCAAATGAGTTGGATGATTCTGTGGTTTCATTTGTATCAAAGTGCTCTGCAGTATGCTGCATGAATGGAGCTGGAGGCCTATCAGCCAGAGCAAAAGGATGCCTTGTTGCAGTTTTCCAAAAAGGGAAGGCACTTCTCACCATCTTGGTATAACAAATACCCATGGATTACTTTGTGTTTGAAGGATATGAAGGTCTTTTGTTTGTATTGTCGATATACTAAGAAACAAAAAAAGTTCCTTCAAAGCAACCTACAGTGTATGTGATGTTGCATTTACTGATAGGGGGCCGGTTCGACAATTTGAAGAAGGCCCTTGAGAAATTTAGTATGCTTCAGCATGCCAAATGGAAGCTACGATGATATGGAGTTCTGTAAACAGACCCACAATAACTCAGCAAATTAGCAGAGAAGCTGGCAAGATTATGGCAGATCGACGATCATGTTTATTGAAGCAATTATCTGCAATGAAATTCCTACTTCGCCAAGGCATTGCTTTGAGAGGACATTGCGAGGTGTAGTATAATGTTATAGTGCGCATGCGCAGTGTATGATTCTAATTAATGTCTCGATGATACTACATGGTGGCAGCGATGGCTGGTATCCGCATTGAACCGCCTGAACCGTTCGTTTTCGCCAAACCAGATGGGTGGCCACAGTGGAAACGGCGCTTTGAGCAGTTTATTATTGCTTCAGGGGTTTCAGAGGAGAGCGAACTGAGAAAGGTAAGTACGCTTCTCTATTGTCTGGGACCAGACGCAGAGGATGTCCTAGTCTCGACAAACATTAATTCTGAAGAAAGGAAGAAATACTGTGATGTAGTGATGAAACTTGATGACTTCTTCAAGGTTAGAAGGAATGTAATATTTGAGCGCGCGCGCTTCAATCGACGCAGTCAGTTAGACGGAGAGACAGTCGATCAGTACATAGCTGTCTTGCACAACCTTGCCGAGAATTGTGACTATGGGATGCTAAAGTCTGAGCTTATCAGAGACAGAATTGTGGTTGGAATTCGGGACTATGCGTTGTCACAACGTCTTCAGCTTGATCCAGACTTAACACTTGAGAAGGCAATGAGAGTAGCCCGTCAGCGGGAGGCAGTACAAGAACAGCAAGAAATACTTCGAGAAGCTGCAGACTCTAAAGAGCTAGATTCTACTGTGATCAAGCACAAGCAACAGCTACAAACTGGGCAAAGCCACCTCAGTAGATGTTTGTGTTGCGGTACAGATCACCATCAAAATGGAAGATGTCCAGCAAAAGCTGCAGTATGCTTTAAGTGCCAAAAGAAAGGGCATTTGCCCGTCGGTGTCCATCAAAACAAGTGGAACAGCTACATACAAGCAGTGCAGAGAGGGAAATTGAAGATGGGCTGTTTATTGAAGCAATTGGTGATGAGGATGAAAATACAGCATGGTTTGCATCTGTACAGCTTAATGGCAAGACAGTGCAATTTAAACTGGACACTGGTTCAGAAGTTACAGTTATTTCCTGCAACACATTTAAGACCCTTGGGTGTCAAGAGTTGAAGACTTCATCCAAAATTCTGTATGGACCTGGTAAACAGCCGTTAGATGTTATGGGGCAGTTTATGGCCAAAATCACATACAAGAATGCTCACTCACAGGAACCAATCTTTGTCGTGAGAGGACTGAACTCAAACTTACTTGGGTTACCAGCACTTAGAGCTCTGCAATTAGTTGCAAGAACTGATGCAATTAGTCAGTATGAGGAACAGATCTATCAGAAATATCCACACTTATTCACTGGATTGGGAACACTAGGACCGGAGTACACTATCAAGTTAAAGGCTAATGCCTTGCCATATGCACTGAGTACGCCCAGAAGTGTCCCGCTACCTTTGAGAGACAAAGTCAAGAAAGAACTTGATAGGATGGAAAGCATGGGTGTTATATCCAGAGTAGATGGTCCTTCTGAGTGGTGTGCTGGAATGGTTGTGGTACCTAAAAAGGGATCAGAATCTGTCCGTATATGTGTGGATTTGAGGCCTTTGAACGAGAGCGTGCTGAGGGAAAATTTCCCACTCCCCAAAGTTGATGAGAATCTAGCACAATTGAGTGGGGCCACTGTATTTAGCAAGCTTGATGCTAATTGTGGCTTCTGGCAAATTCCACTTGCTAAGCATGTTCAACTCCTCACGACGTTCATAACACCTTTTGGTAGATACTGTTTCACCAAGCTTCCTTTTGGTATTTCATGTGCTCCTGAGCTGTTTCAGAAGAGGATGAGTGATATCCTCCAGGATATAGAAGGAAAACTCTGCCAGATGGATGATGTGCTGGTATTCGGCAGTAGTCAAGAGGAGCATGATGACCGACTCAAAGCAGTATTAAAGAGAATTGAGGAAGCAGGTATGACGTTAAACCCTGACAAATGTGCCTTTTCAAGACACCAAATCAAATTCCTTGGCCATATAGTGGACCAGAGAGGAATTCAAGCAGATCCTGAGAAGACATCTGCCATCCTGAAACTGCCAACGCCAAAGAATATTGCAGATCTACGACGTTTATTAGGCATGGTGAATCAATTTGGAAAGTTTTCACCCCACATTGCAGAGATTACTAAACCTCTAAGGGAGCTTCTGAGTTCAAGAAACTGCTGGTTATGGGGCTCTAAACATGACGAGGCATTCTTGAAGTTAAAGAAGGAGGTAACCAAACCATCAATTCTTGCTCACTACAACCCTCAGTGTGAAGTAAAAATTTCAGCAGATGCATCGTCTTTTGGTCTGGGTGCAGCTCTATTGCAGAAAGAAAACAATGAGTGGAGACCAGTTGCATTTGCTTCGAGACGGATGACAGAGACAGAGCAACGCTATGCGCAAATAGAGAAAGAGGCGCTTGCTATCATTTGGGCATGTGATAAGTTCTCATGTTTTGTGATCGGTAAGAGATTTGGAATTGAGACAGATCACAAACCATTAGTGCCACTGCTGACATCTAAATGCCTTGATACTCTGCCCCCCCGAAATTTACGATTTCGGCTTCATTTAGGGAGATATGACTATAGTATTGAGCATGTGGCCGGAAAATCATTGTTTACCGCTGATACACTTTCGCGAGCTCCTTGCTCATATTCTGTGTCAGAAGGTGGAAGCAAGTTCACAGATCAGGAAGTAGAGTCATTTGCAGATGCGATTACTGATGCAATTCCAATAGTCCAATCAATGCTCATTAAGTTTCGTACTGCTCAAATCAATGACTCTGTATGTTCTCGCATAAGACAATACTGTCTTTCTGGATGGCCCTCAAAGCAATATATTCCGGGTGAACTAAAACCTTACTGGTTTGTACGGGATGAGCTGAGTGTGTGTAATGACTTACTCCTGTATGGTAAACGTATTGTAGTGCCAAGATCACTGCAGACATTCACTCTTCAAAAGATACACTCCGGTCACCTGGGAATACAACGTTGTCGTCTTAGAGCAGGAAATGCAGTATGGTGGCCAGGTTTGGCCAAGCAAATTTTGTCAACGGTGCAAAATTGTCACATTTGCAGTCAAAAGAATCCTTTGGTTGTTGAACCAATGATTTCTTTGGAACTACCAGCATACCCTTGGCAGAGAGTGAGTTCTGATCTGTTTGAAATGAAAGGCAATAAATATCTTTTGGTTGTTGATTCGTTTTCAAGATATCCGGAAGTAATACAGTTACCTTCCACTACCACATCTACCAAGGTCATTTCTGTGTTGAAGTCTGTGTTTGCTCGGCACGGTATACCAGAAGAATTTATAAGTGACAATGGACCCCAGTATTCCTCACAGGAAATGAAAGAGTTTGCCTTGCAGTATGGATTTAGACATACAACTAGTAGTCCGCATTATCCAAGAGGTCATGGACAGGCAGAACGAGCTGTGAAAACAGTGAAGTCCTTGCTACTGGATGCAGAGGATCCATTCCTAGCTCTGTTGAATTATCGAGCTACACCATTTCCATGGTGTGGACTAAGTCCAGCAGAGCTTCTGTTTGGTAGACAAATTCGCACCACTCTACCCCAAGCTGTAAGCCAGCTAACACCAGATTGGGCCCACTTGAAACAATTTCGAATAAAGGAGCAGCAGTTTAAATGTCGTCAGAAAGCAGATTATGACCGGCGGCACAGAACTCGGTTATTATCTGATTTACAACACAACACAGAAGTTAGGGTAGCCACTGAGAAGAAATTAACAAAAGGTCATGTTCTTTCAAAAGCGAATACTCCTAGGTCCTATATTATTGAGACTCCAGATGGTCGTACACTGCGACGAAATCGTCATCACTTAATGGTAGTCCCACGGGGTGAAGAATTGCATGAACTGCAAGATGAACAAGATGGAAGGTTGGAACATAATGATAATGATGAGCAAGAAGAGGGAACTGCAAATGAACCAGACCCAGAAGAACCAGCTGAAAAAGAAGTAAAAGATGCTGCTGTACCTGTACTTGAGAGAAGACATATTCGGACCAGAAGCCCAATTGCAACACGATCTAGAACTGGAACTGCTATTAGACCTCCAGACAGATTATAGTCAGGCAGACTTTGGAACAAACAGAGTTGTAGTATAATGTTATAGTGCGCATGCGCAGTGTATGATTCTAATTAATGTCTCGATGATACTACAATTTGCCTCAATTGCTAAACGCATGGGCTGAAGGCAACACCACACTGAAACATTGGATTGATGAAGGTAGATATATGTCTCATGATATCGTTAATGAGTTAATAACAATCATGGGTCACAGCGTTTTACGAAAGGTATTGTCTCAGATCAAGTGTCAAAATCCAGGATGGTTTTCGTTGATTGCAGATGAAGCTACAGATGTCAATAATAGAGAGCAGTTGAATTTGTCTATACGCTATGTAGATGATGACTACGTTGTTCATGAGGATCCTATTGCCAAACACATTTGCAGAAACAGTTTATTCGGTGCTGAAAGATCTACTCTTGCGTTGCGATTTATCATTGAAGTTATGTAGGGGGCAAGCTTACGATGGAGCTTCTGTGATGCAAGGGATCAGAAGTGGAGTTGCTACGAGGATTAGGCAAGACGTTTCTCAAGCCTTTCCTGTGCACTGTTTAGCTCATTCCTTAAACTTATGTCTTCAAGATGCAGGAAGACAGATTTCTTTGCTCAGAGATGCCCTAGACACTGTTCGTGACATCGTTAAGCTAATCAATTATTCACCTAAGCGCAAAACTCTGTTTTCTGAGAAGCTTCATGATCATAGTGTTTCCTGTAATAGTAGTGGTTTAAAACCTTTGTGTCCAACACGATGGACTGTAAGGGCAGAGGCTATTGATGCAGTCATCAAGCAGTACACCATCATAATTGAAACACTAGATGAAGTACATTCTACCACAAAGGACGAGTACGGGCTGAAGGCAGGTGGAATTGTAACAGCGCTGGAAAAGTTTGACATGTTTTTTGGTCTACAACTTGGCCATCTCCTCTTTGGAGCTGCGGAGAATACATCTATAGTACTGCAGAGAAAAAATATCTCTGTTCAGGAGGCATTTTCTGCAGTGAACGTCACAAGGTCATTTTATCTACGACAAAGGCAAGACGATGCTTTCAACAAATTCTATGAATCAGTTGTGAAAAATGCTCAAGTTCTGCAAATAGGAGAACCCATGCTGCCCAGGTACAGAAGGGCTCCGCTTCGATATGACGATGGATCTCCCCAATATACCTTTAGTGATCCTCGATCCTTTTATCGTCAGAAATATTTTGAATCCTGTGACCTTTTAGTTCAAGAATTAAACGATCGGTTTTTTCAACGCAATGTTAAACCAATCACTACCTTGGAGTCACTGTTAATGACGTCTGCCAATGGAGATAGTTGCGTGCAGGAACTTTCAGATATGAAAGAATCCATTTTTAGCACCGACGTTTGTATGGATAAGCTTGAGAACCAGTTAAGAATTGTAGATGTGATTCGTGTGGAACTACCCGAAGTTAAGAAAGTTACCAGCATTAGAACCATTTGCGATGCCATGGCACAGCATGTGAACAAGGATCTTTTATCTGAGGTGCATTTGCTACTTCGACTGTACCTCACCATAACATCAAGCACCTCAGAAAGGAGTTTTTCAGCACTAAGACGACTTTTTACTTATCTTAGATCGAGCATGAGTGAGAATAGATTGAACCAATGTTTCTTGTTGCATGTTCACAAAGAGCTGACAGAAACCCTGAATGTGGAAGAGATAGCGCGAGAGTTCATTGCAACAAACGACGAACGAATGAGATACTTTGGCAAATTTTGAACAACTTGCAAGTGTACTTGATATGACAGTAATGTATGTGTACATGTATGTGTTTAATTAAAACTATAATGAATATCATTAACCGATATCGCCAGCCCCCCCTTTTAAAATTAGCTTCCGCCGCCCCTGACTGTGTGATTCAAGTGGATCATGGGATACAAGACTTAAATAAGGCAAGCATGAGTGGTGTTTGCCTCTGAAGTTCTTTATGAATCCCTGAGATTGTACAAATTCTGTTTCCTTGTATCCAAAAGAATCGAAGTGAGTTTAATCATAGATTGAAGGTGGTATTGTGACTTAAGTCACAAATCTTAGTTACTAGAAATTATTTCACCTGGTCTGTCAAAACTTAGTTACCTTTCATGTGGCTGATTATATACACTGATAGGATGGCTACAAAATCTATGAATCTTATTACACACCATGCAGGCGAGACTTTCTGCTATATACAATTTTTTCCTTTCATGACGCATGCAAAGCATTGCACTGTGCTTTCAGCCGCGCAAGACAGTTTCTGTTTCCAATGAAATTAATATAAATAAGGCACAAAAAATAAATCGTGTGTTCCGCGTCTGTTTCGGAGATGCCATTGTCGGTTGGAGATCGCGTATCGTGTAGCGCAAGCAAGGTCCTGGGGAAAAAGCCAGCAAAACAGAGGTTTGGCAGGCTGTCTACAACTAAAGAACTGTATGGGATAGTCCAGAAACCTGAAGGTACTGGAAGAAGTGTGAAATACGTAGTCTATTTTAGCGAGGTCGAGGTGACGAAAGCCTTTTCGTCGTGCAGCCTGAAACGTCAGGCCACGGCCACCAATGAAGCAAACAGTAACAGTGATGCACACGTTCCACCTTCCATTTCAGCGGTTGAGCCAGCTTCCCCTGCATTAACACGTATAGCACAACAGCATGAACCAGATCTAGAGGTTGACACCACTCTCAGTGCTAACGTCTTGCATTGCCATAGAATTGAATGGAAGGTCGTTGATGGTATCCTTGAAGACTGGAGGTGTATGCCTAAATTTGGAGGACACATTATGTGGAACAATGACGTGGATGAGAGATAGAGGACACCATTGGACTATTGGATGATGTCGTTTCCGTCCCAAATGTTACCAGACATCAGCATCTGGACTTCAGACCACTTGCCTCAAGGATGTGTAAATGCCAAAGAAGAAGAAGTATTGGCAGTATTTGGTGCCCTATATTCTCTGACTAGGACCTCGGAAGGTAGGCGAGATTTGTGGTCCACCATTACAGGAGAGGAAGAGGTTAGACACACACATCCTGTCCCCTGTCACTCTACTCTTAGATCCCCGGTCTTTCCTATGCCCCTGTCCTGTTCCACTGTTCTCCAGTTCCTCTATCCCCCTCTTTACTAAGGGTTACTTTGGTAATACAGATGTCTAGGTATCCTGATATTAATGAAGTTGCATCCTGGGAACTTGGTTACCGTCTTACGGCTGTTGGATATGACCTGAGTAAACACTTGCACACAAGGTAAGAGACTGTTTTGGCGAATGCAATACATGTAGATAAATTTTCTTTCAATGTTAGCTTTCAGACTGTTGCCGTGACTACAGGTAACCAAGGTGACCATGGGGAGAAGTATCATGATACCTTGATAAAGGAGAATCTCTTCCTTGATGAGAGGGTGGGTCCCACTGAATGCATCGATACATCATTTCAATAGAATCTTGACTTCTAAAACTGCTGTCTTGAGATTAAGTGAATGTTAAAAGAGGACTAAGGAACATCATTCCCAGATTACTGCTATTTTTTTTGTTTTTTTGTTTTGTTTTGTTTAGGGGGGGGGGGGGGGGGGGGGTTCTATTATGTCGGGAGTGGGTGAATTGTATATTTTGTGTGTTTGTGGATATTTGCAGATTACAGAACTGGGGAGCGATACGGTCTGACGCGTGATCGTTTTGAAATTCTACTACGATACCTATCATTTTGCCCAGTGCATGAAGTTGTTGATGACAAGTGGGCACCTGTTCGCCACCTGATTGAAGGTTTCAATCAGCGTAGAGTACAAAAACTGTATCCTGGATGGCAGCTGTGTGTAGATGAGTCTGTGTCATCATGGAGGGGCAAAGATGGAGACTTCTGCTCAGATGGAATGCCCCATGTGACACGGATTGAGAGGAAGCCTGGAGTGGGTTGCGAACTTAAGAATTGTGCAGATGCTGACACGAAGGTTATACTACAACTCGAAATACAAGAAAGTGCAGACGTAATGGCAGATATGGAATATATGAGCTTGTTGGAACAGCCCAGCTTCTTAAGCTGACCAAACCATGGCATGGGTCAGGAAGGGCTGTAAGTGCAGATTCAGCATTTGCTAGTGTTGCTACTGCTGTTGCTTGTCGGAAAAATGGACTTCATTTTACAGGCTTGGTAAAGACAGCTACTCGGATGTATCCGAAACAGTACATTGATGAAGTAGAATTCCAAGAGATTGGTGATGATAATCACACTTACATCCAATGTGGAAGGCCATAACATCATGGCACATGCATGGGGGGACAAAGTGAGAAAGTGTTTTGTATCGACGCATTCCACAACACTTCCTGGAAAACCTTCCAATAAGCGGAGATGGAGAGAGATGTTAGATGAAGATGAAGTTGGGCAGACAGAAGTATACAACAAAACAGTCAAACGGAAGAAAGTTGTAGAAAGTTATTTTGATGCAGCATCTATCATAGACATTAATAATCATATGCGTCAAGGAGGCTTGGCATTGGAAACAGCCTGGCGAACCCAGTCTTGGGCAAGTCTTGTTGTGGCAACAGTTCTTGGCATTGTTGAAACTGATGCTTACCTTTTGTATAAGAAGTTCCACCCAGGAGGCACAAGGCTAAGTCACTCTGATTTCACAGAAGCTGTTGCCAAAGGCTTGCTACTGCAAAATAGTGTTGGCATCCAGGCTACTCATGCAAGAGTTGAAACTGAAAATGCAGCTTTACCTCACAATATTCTACCACTCAGTTCTCTTCCGATGTACAACAAGAATTCGGAACAGTGCACTGGTATATATGCTAGCAGGTTATGCAGTATATGCAGGAATCCTTGCAAGAATTATTGCAAAGTTTGCTCAGATACAGCAAAGAACCAGATTGTTTCTTTGTGTGGACTAAAATCAAAACAAGGCAGCACATGTTTAGTGAAGCACATTGTACAGTGAAATTGTATCCATGTTATACCCCAACTCGTATTCTGCATTTTGCTCATGTATGCTTCCTTATGACATTCATAGATTTTGTAGCCATCCTATCAGTGTATATAATCAGCCACATGAAAGGTACTGTAACTAAGTTTTGACAGACCACGTGAATATAATTTCTAGTAACTAAGATTTGTGACTTAAGTCAGTCGACTTAAGTCACAATACCACCGTCAATCTATGATTAAGCGACCTTATCTCTGCTCTTATTGCTCTGGCTATGTTATATATAAAATGCATTTGCATTTGGTTGTGCTTGAAAGCATACTTAGCTAAAGCATCATAACGTCGACGACCTAGCACTATACCGATGGCCTTTCTTGAAGGCATCAGGGGATATATCTTTTTTCCAGAGGGATAATCAACTGCGATCTGTATGGAGTTAATGTACATATGAGGATAACCACGTGCACAATGACCTATACCTTCACTGGAGTAGCAGCTTTGCTTGTGCATGCTTCCAAACGGGGGCATTTTGGAAGCTCATTGGGAAGCCATGGATTGCAAGCTGTGTGGCAAAGACTTAAAGGGGGAACGTCGTCGGCACTTTGTTCAGTATCCACCTCTACTAAGATAGCAATAGATAGTGCACTTTGGCATGAAGGTCGTGGCTATCTCGAGTTTTTCAATTCGCAGACGGATGGATACGTATGTACGCGATGCATGCGAATGGGGGAAAAGTTGCACAAGCTTAAGGAAGATCTACGGGAAACTCAGAATCAACTGAGGGAGCTAGCGGCATCAATTTTGTGTTCTATGGCGGACTTAGATTCGGATACTTCTCGCGATCCGCACCTCCATGTTCCAGTGTTAGCAAGCGCAGGTGCATCTAATCAAATTGAAATTTTAGTACAGTAACTATAATTAATTGCATTCTTGCTTAATGCTAATTACATTCATAAATACGTCACTGCATTCGTCCCAACGTTGGGTAGCAATGTAATGTAATCGCAGGACAGAAATGTGTACAGGAGTTCACCAGACTGTATATTGCGAATGCATATCAGGATGGGGACGAGACTACCCAAAACTATACAACAAAATTATATCCTGTTGGTGAAGATGAGATTTTTCCCTCAGCTATTAGTGCATACTATGTAATAGAGATCGTCATAAAGCCTGAGAACTCGTCGGCCACTAGCGTGAGATTTCCAGAAACCACATTCATCGCCGTAATGTGTTATCAAAACAATACCCTAAGCACTTTATTCTTGATTTTGTGATATGAAAATTAACTACTTCTCAATTCAGCTTACTCAAATGAAAATTGATAACAACCCGAGCAGATAAATGGAGAGTTGCTCTCTGACTGTGACGAGAACATGCTGCAGAACGACTTGGGTGTGGTTTCAAAGCTACACCAGATGAAACTCATGAAGGTCATATCTGGTCGCCAGAATGCTGCCAAGTTTGTATCCTAAAAGACAACGAATATTCATAATTGAACTTCATCATGTACACCTAGAGTGATCATGGCATGTATCCTGATTCACATTTGACATGGAGTAATCTCACTGTACTAGTAAAACTGCTTCTGGTAGCTTGTCAAGACCAGGAAGTGGTGGTATCCAGAAGGGCATCCGAAGAGGGACATAGCTCTGTGGTGAGGTCTGAGAACTTGTGCACGTTAGGGAGCCGCTGTTTGAACGGGTACTGTGTGAAGGACATGGTGTGAAGGACTGTATGGGAACCAGTCCACATATGCAAGGACAATAGTTCTGAAATCGAGGTGTTGATTATTTCCATTCGCTGGAGGCCCAACACCGTCCAAGAGTCTAGAAGCCTACTGTCTTTTGTGTGCATTATTTATCTGGCCACTGACTCTCAAGGACTCAAACCATTGATACAGTGCAAGAGGCAGCAGATCCTACTCTCGAGGCTCTCCGTGGAATGGTTGGAAAGGAGGAAAGTGAGGATGGAGTTACTGTTAAGTGGAGGAAGGGGTTGTTATATCGCGTGGGGAAGGAAAGGGAGATGCAGACTAGGGAACAGCTTGTTTTGCCTACGAAGTGTCGTAGGGTGGTAATGGAATTGGCACATAGCATTCCATTAGCTGGGCACCTGGGGAAGCGTAAGACTACGGATCGTACGCTGCAAAGATTCTACTGGCCAACAGTACGAAGAGACATTGCGGAATTTTGTAGGTGCTGTGAGACGTGCCAGAAGTTGTCCAAGGGAAAGCCCCAACGTGCACCACTCATCCCTCCAGCTATTGTGGACGAACCTTTCAAAAGGATCGCAATGGACATTGTGGGTCCTCTCCCCAGGAGTCGATCAGGAAACCGGTACGTACTGGTAATATGTGATTTTGCTACCAGGCACCCGGAGGCAGTTGCCTTGAGGACTACCGACGCGGAGAATGTGGCAGAAGAGCTGGTGAAGCTCTTCGCAAGAGTGCGGATCCCATCCGAAATTCTGACAGATCAAGGGCTGAACTGTACGTCCCAACTTCTCGCAGAATTATATCGATTGCTACACCCATCGATTCGGACGACTCCTTAGCCATATTAGAGCTGTGTTGGACAGACTTAAGGGGGCGGGGCTTATTCAGCAAGTCGTGGGAGGAGCATGTTAGCCATATTAGAGCTGTGTTGGACAGACTTAAGGGGGTGGGGCTTATTCAGCAAGTCGTGGGAGGAGCATGTTAGCCGCATTAGAGCTGTGTTGGACAGACTTAAGGGGGCGGGGCTGACAGCAAAGCTGTCAAAGTGTTGTTTTGGGACAACATCATGTACTTATTTGGGCCACGTGGTTGGTAGTGGGGTTGTTTGCACGGAACCATCAAAGTGCACGGTGTGTTGAACTTTCCCATTTCGGCTACCAAGACACACGTCCGCGCATGCGTTCCTGGGACTAACTGGCTACTATCGGCGCTTCATTCCCAAACTACGCATCACTGGCCGCTCCGTTAACGGACTTGACAAAGAAGTCTGCTCCGATGCAAGTACAATGGAATGACCAGTGCAACCAGGCGTTTGAGGACCTGAAGAATCTTCTGTGTTCTTCACCAGTGCTCCAGAGCCCAGATTTTGAGAAGCCGTTTATACTACAAACAGATGCTTCGGATCGTGGATTGGGAGCTTTGCCGAGCCAAAGAGACGACAGTGGTAGTGATCATCCGGTCGCCTACTATAGCAGAAAGTTGCTACCTCGGGAAGAGAGGTACTCTACTACAGCTATCGAAAAGGAGTGTAAAGAAAAGTATAAAAGTGTCGATGTGCCACTTCCGGACCTATCTAATGGGCTGCCAGTTCACCGTTGAGACTGATCACCGGGCACTGCTATGGATGGACAGGTTGAAGGATAGCAATTCGAGGCTAACTCATTGGAGTCTGTCATTACACTTTACGGTCACGCACCTCAAAGGACCTAATAACGGGAATGCAGATGGTCTATCGAGGATGCCATGGGGTGAAGACGCAGCAACCGAACTTGCTGCTGAAGAAGGAGGGAGGGAAGTTGAGGACTGCATGGGAACCAGTCCTCCTTGTACATATGCAAGGACAATAGCCTGAATACTCTGAAATCAAGGTGTTGATTATTTCCATTCACTGGAGGCCCAACACCACACAGTCGAAGAATCTAGAAGGCTACTGTCTTTGTGTGCATTGTTTATCTGGCCACTGGGCCTTACTAACTTGGGTGTGTATATAAGAACATGTATCAGTGTGTGCGGGAGCTTTTTTTTCTGTGCTTTATTCGTAAGTTGATAACTATCGAGCTAATACTGGGAATGGCCCAAAAGTTGAAGTTCACAGTGTTCATTACTTGCTTTTGTATAATATGGTCACTGTTTACTCCACGACAGACGTGTACTTATCGTAACAACAGGACTATTCACTGCACATGCAGGTAACACAGATAGTGTACATGTATACGTAATTGCAAGGAGAGATGCAATACATCATACACACTACACGATTGTGGGGCAAAGGGTTGGTGATTTACGCTACAAATGGTTCATCATCATACACACTGTATATGTACCCACTGTGAAAAGTGCACATACTCATGCCTTAGACAAAACAGTCGGTGAAAACAAAAGGGAATGGACACAGCGATTCAACACAATCACGAACAAACTCCAACAAATGCACAAACTACTCGAAACTAAACGAAAGAAAAAGATAGCAAAAGCCAAACAACTCAACACAGACAATCTCATGTTCCCAGAAGAATGCTTCAGAACCAATCAAAAACCCAAACCAAACCCAGCAAACACGAACAAACATGTAAACACAGCTACAGCTACAGCAGCCCAAACAGAGACCAGAAGAAATCCCACAATACACCAAACACTAGCACGTCAGCCAACAACAAACGCAAATACAGAAAAAAACAACCCCACCAATGTGAGAGAACCTATCACAATAGAACCAAATCCCACTGCAACTGCAACACTAGCTACTAAAACCACTCCCCACCACCAAACTACTTGTCAGCCAACAACAAACACCAACACAGAAAACAACAACCCCACCAAGGTGACAAACCCTATCCCAACAAAGCAACCAAACCTCGCCACAACCACAGCACCAGCCACTAAAACCACTCCCCACCAACAAATTGAGCAAACCAACACCCACAAGCCCTACACGCTAAAACAAAAGCAACCACAACCCATGACCCACGGGAATCCCAAACCCCAACAAACACACAACAGGAGACCACAGGACCAATACAATTACAAAGGTTACCACAACCATACACAGTACGAACCATACCACAACAGAAAACCAAACCCACTACAACGAACCATACAACTTACCCACACGTACGTACCACTACCCACAATACCACCAAAGAGAAAGCTATAGGTGGCAAGACAGAAGATACGAAAGTCCATACCCCCCAGAACCATACAACCCCCAACCACCACCAGACAGATGGAGACAAAGTAGACCCATTCCACACTCCAACTACTTTCGAAAACACTACCCTTACAATACAGAAAGCCCACCTTACCTATACAACAACAGACCACAGGACCAAACGTACTCTAGAGGCCATTTCTTCCCTGAAACAGAGTACCACAGACACAACAGATTTCCCCAACCATATTACCAACAAGACCCCTATTACCACCCTTTTTAGAGACCCTCTACACTACTAATATAGCAGAGGGTGTAGAGGGTATTCATCTTGCCTCTAACAAGGCAATGCCTAAAAATAACTCATTGGAGTCTGTCATTACACTTTACGGTCACGCACCTCAAAGGACCTAATAACGGGAATGCAGATGGTCTATCGAGGATGCCATGGGGTGAAGACGCAGCAACCGAACTTGCTGCTGAAGAAGGAGGGAGGGATGTGGAGGACTGCATGGGAACCAGTCCTCCTTGTACATATGCAAGGACAATAGCCTGAATACTCTGAAATCAAGGTGTTGATTATTTCCATTCACTGGAGGCCCAACACCACACAGTCGAAGAATCTAGAAGGCTACTGTCTTTGTGTGCATTGTTTATCTGGCCACTGGGCCTTACTAACTTGGGTGTGTATATAAGAACATGTATCTGTGTGTGCGGGAGCTTTTTTTTCTGTGCTTTATTCGTAAGTTGATAACTATCGAGCTAATACTGGGAATGGCCCAAAAGTTGAAGTTCACAGTGTTCATTACTTGCTTTTGTATAATATGGTCACTGTTTACTCCACGACAGACGTGTACTTATCGTAACAACAGGACTATTCACTGCACATGCAGGTAACACAGATAGTGTACATGTATACGTAATTGCAAGGAGAGATGCAATACATCATACACACTACACGATTGTGGGGCAAAGGGTTGGTGATTTACGCTACAAATGGTTCATCATCATACACACTGTATATGTACCCACTGTGAAAAGTGCACATACACACACACACACACACAGACTACGTGTACCTTGTCCACATCCATTGTAACTAAGTATTCCCTGTTGCGCTCGTTGGCAGGTGGGACACCAGCAGTAAAGTGGCCGATTGTCTTGTCATTCAGCCTTGGACCAGGACGGTAGGACACATGATATGGGTTCTCTGTAGCAATCCTCATCCTCTCAATGTCACCTTGCAGCTTGAAGCACTGGTTCCTCATTTGCTCTGATGACTCAATACCGGCAACTTGCTTCTTGGAAAGACTTGCCAAGTCCTCTGAGACTTTGCCTGTACACAACAGAAATGGTTCTATCAATGATGTAGGCAGCAGCTAATCAAGCCAAACAGAAAAAGCACATCTCACGTGAGGGCCAGCCCACACATACAGTCTAGGAAACTACTGCACACCACATTTTCTTAGCAGGAAACCACTAAGTATCCACACAGACACATTTTCAAACTGGCAGTCCCATGTGGCATTCCCTACGTGGTACACTACAGTTCTGCCTGCATGCAAATTGCACGTGACCCCTTTGATAATTCTCCTCCCCACCCTTCCCACCCCTCTTCCTCTGAATTTCCAGGGTCTTGTTAGTGCAGGCGCGATATGCTGGTTAACAACATTCCAAAACATCCCACTAGACTTTCCCTTCCCCTCCAGGAAGTGTTTACAAACACCTGTGTCCGCAAGTACCTCTTGAGTGCATCGCTCATGGTCCCTTCTGCTCTCCTCTAGTCTGTCGATCCTCTGCTGGAGGGCCACGCTCCCATGTCCTGGTGGGTGTCATGGTGATGTAGTCCTGGAGGTGCTCTGCTGTAGGCATGTGCAGGGTTTCTGGCCTCTTGCTGATGGGGACATTGGCTGGTACCGTATTCTGTCAGCGCTCAAAAACAGTGCCATAACCTTCTGGTATGGACTCTTGTTTTCGTGACCGATTTGGAAAGGGGCAGAGTGTCTGTCTTCTTTGAGATGTCTGCTTGGCATGCAGCGGGCCAGAGGTTACATGTAGAAGAGTGGGAGGAGGCACCATACAATGGCGGTGGGACGACACCCACCTGAAGGGATCAAAGATGCAGAATTATTTGAACATCTACAAGCATGCACATACACTGGTATGGACATGCAAACCCCCCACACAGTTACTGTATGACATCTAAAGCAAGCATATATCCCCCTGAACAGTACACACCACACACAAGTATGTGCAATAACACACATATTTTGCACATCCACCCACACCTACTGTATACAACACACATACATAACACATCCACTCACACACACACAGGCACAAGTAAAACATATGTAGGAAACATACAGTGTACATACAATATCAACAAAGTTAGTGTCATGCTGCACGGAACAAAAATTTGACAACACCCAATATCAGAACTAAGCACGTGACGTTAGCCTACAACACCTCCATACATCAGACTCGCTGACCTTGTCACTGGCCACCACACTTCCTCTCCTTTGCCCCAGGTAAGCAGGCTTCACCAGCATGCCTCCCCTCAGACTATTTCCCTTGCTCAGCTGAAGGCTACTACTGGTGCTGGTGCATCTTGCTCTCTGAGTTGGTGGAGTGCTGGCGGGGAGGGAGAAGTGGGGAGGGGGCATGTCACATTCGAACTGTCCTCGGACATGGTAGGTCGCTGTGCACATGGCTCGGGGGGGGGGAGGGGCATAGGAGTGCACATAGCTCACGGGGGGGTGGGGCGTAGGAGTCAATAGCAGGCTTGCTTGGTACGGGGAGAGCCTTGCTGCTCCTGTCAACCAGACTGGGACAACAGGTACAGTTTCCTAGACTCCATCGGACATATTTTGGCCTCTCTATATTATGGCTTTAACACACTATCAGGGAGAGTGGATCGCAGCTGTAGTAGAACCATATCTGAGAAAAAGAAACTAATTATTGCTCCCATGTGGGTATTTGTTTTTTAAGACTACACTGAAGGCTCTACATACATATAATACAGGCCGGATATAAAAACTTCTCATACCGTGCCGCCAGGGTGAAAACCAGGAATCCTATAACCGCTAGACCATATGGTAACTTCACTTCAACAAGTCCTCACATTCTTCTTCAGCACCCGTATTAAAGATTTCAGGCAGTCACGTGCTGTTTGGCCACACCCATACCGTGACATTCACCCACTGTTTAGGGACGGGCACTATGTGATATGGTAATGCGACTATGACTACCGGCTGCTTTACCAGAAAACCGACTGCGTTCCTTCGACAACAATAACATCCTATAACCGCTAGACCATATGTTAACTTCACTTCAACAAGTCCTCACATTCTTCTTCAGCACCCGTAATACTATTAAAGATTTCAGCAGTCACGTGGTGTTTGGCCACACCCATACCGTGACATTCACCCACTGTTAGGGACGGGAACTATGTGATATGGTAATGCGACTATGACTACCGACTGCTTTACCAGAAAACCGACTGCAAATGCAGGAAGCTTCATTAGTAAATGAAAAAAGGGAAAAGCCTGTTCGCCCCGCAGCTGTCCATGAAACGCCCTCTACGAAACGTTAGTTGATTTATTGTATAATGCTATGCAATGCTCGTTGCAACAACCAAAGCTTCCACATCAAGCGAGCAGGAAAGAAAAGGCAAAAGCCTCCAAGCCTAAAGGTAGATAACCATGGATAAGAGCTTAGCAGTGCATGGTCAAATAAAATATCATTTCAGGAAGAATCCTCGACTTTGCTGCTCCATGGAATGAATCAGATTCACGTATGGCTTGTAATAGGTATTGCACTTTAGTGCAATGACTATAGTGCTTTAATTGTTCAGAAGTTGAAGCATCAGCTATCACCTCATCTGTAGTATCTGCAACAAATCCATTTAAGATTTTGTGCCATCTGGTCATAGTAATGACTCTGAATTTTTATTTTAGCTTAACCATCATCTTCTGCTGGACCAATATCTTTGTCCAACACACTCACTCTCATGCTATCTATGTCTTGGACACCATAGAACTTCTAATTCTTCAGCAGCACCACTCTCCATTCCCATAAATGTACCATCTCCTGTGCCAGTTGAGCCAACACCATTGCCACAGTCTTCGCTAGCCCAAAGTCACCAATGTAAGGGATTGGTGTTCCTTGTAAATTTGGTTGCTAGTATTAACATCTGACCATTTCAGCTGAACCAGTAGGAGTACCTTCTCCCATCAGAAGGGCTCGATCATTTTCTTTTTCAATGTCGCCACCACAGGGCTGTGCGCACAGGGGAGCTGGGGAGAGGTGGACCATAGATGTAGGGGAGAGGTGGGCCATAGATGGAGGGGAGAGGTGGACCATAGATGTAGGGGGGAGAGGTGGACCATAGATGTAGGGGAGAGATGGACCTTAGATGGAGGGGTTGCCACCATTTCATCCGCTGACACCTTTGCGCACAATGCCACAATCAGATGTATCCCAAGTGGTTGAAGCAGGTAAAAGAATTAGATCATATTAGATTTTTTGGTTTTACTCTGACTCCTCATCACTCTGTGCAAAAGATGGAGGCTGGTATTGTTGCCGCCATCAATGACCTGAAGGAGGCCCTGCTAGTCAAGCTGGACACATTTGCTAGACCACCTTGGTTAGCTAGTATACATTAGGATGATAGTGCATCACCAGTGCCCAGGACATCTGCAGCTGACCAAGAGGCATCAACACTTGCATTCCAGCAGCCTCAGCCACCATCAATGCCTCAGCCACCACCACTGAGCACACCATTTGCATCACCTTGCACCTCAAATGGCGACTCGCCCAGATGTCTGCCAATTTGGGAGAGCCAGAACCACCTGCCCTCCAGTGAGATTGAAAACAGCCACCTTAGGCCTCCCGAATTGACAGTTCAACTTCATTGCAATCTCACAGCTGAGAGCAAGATGCACACTCTTGCTCTCAAATTGGCAACGGAATCATTTTTTGGAATACGAGTCATGGCTCGCTGCACAGTGATGGGATGTGCAACATACAAGGGGTTACCGATTAATGAATTGAATAGTTTAAAACAATTTTTATTTAGTAAATTAGTTAAATATTGGAGTGCGCCATATGACTTTGAACCTGTATGGAGTAGGTGTGTAGGTCACGGATGTACTAGAACTAGAAAAATTTACTTGAACTTCTTATGTGTATCTGTCTGTTTCATACTCCCCAGTGTGGACAAATTAGAGTGCAAAGCGGGGATACATCACCCAGCCGATAAGGGGTGCCAGTGTGGACTAATTAGAGTTGGGATACATTACTTGAGCCAATAAGGGGTGCCAGTGTGGACTAATTAGAGTGCAAACCGAGGATATATTACTTGAGCCGATAAGGGGTGCCAGTGTGGACTAATTAGAGTGCAAAGCGGGGATACATTACTTGAGCCGATAAGGGGTGCCAGTGTGGACTAATTAGAGTGCAAAGCGGGGATACATTACTTGAGCCGATAAGGGCCCGGATACATTACTTGAGCCGATAAGGGCCCCCATGTGGACTAATTAGAGCGCAAAGCAGTGATACATCACTAAGCCGAAAAGGGCCCCAGTGTGGACTAATTAGAATGCAAAACGGGGGCGGGGGGAGGGTCACCTGAGCTGATTTGAAAGTAGATTATATTTAGAACCAGAAGCATAACATCATTACTTTTACAATCAACAATACACAAATATTAAGTTCAGGATATCAATATCCTGTTGCATTACCCTTCAGTTCTATAGCCTTAGGAATTACTTTCTTTAAGTGTGTGATATATCTTGTGGGGTCACTGTCCTCCAGAATGCCTTGATTCCATTGATGAGTTCCTCCTTGTTCTTCGGCTTCACCTCTCTCCGCATGTACATGTACTCTTTCAACTCGTGCTCAATAGGGTTGAGGTCCGGTGACTCAGCTGGGGTTCTCCACCAGTTCACATGCTTCTCCTTCAAGAACTGTTGTGCTAGCTTGGATGTATGTTTTGGATCGTTATCCGCCATGAAACGATGTGCCGCCATGAAACGATGTGAAGATGGGAACTTTTGTGCTATGAATGGCAGCAGAGTTGTATCCAAGATGTTGACATACAGCGGAGCATCCATCAAATATGCACAGTGGAGCAGGACCATTCACACTGATTGCCCCCCAGACGTGAACCTTGGCAGTCTTTGTTGAGGTAAGATAACTATAATTGCCAATGGTATATAAACAAAACAAGGGCATTACCTAGGCTTCGGTTTAGGGGCGTCCTTCGATGATTCTCAAGCTGATTAAAAGACTCATCTGTCCATATAACATTGTCGAAGTTATCCTGCTAGTATTCCTGGCACCATTCAAAGCGCTTGACTTTATTCCCTTCCCTAAACGGATCGCAAACGAAACAACACTCCTGTCAACGATAGCTCATCACTAGTGCCAGGAACCCGTACCTGATCGTTTGGCAATAAGCGCTGCCTCGAAATACTGCGACTTTGACTACCGACTTTGCCTTTTTTTAGGGGAAGATTGGCCATGCAGCACCCGTATTAAAGACGTTCTCTTTAGAGGCAGTCACGTGGTGTTTGCCAACACCCATACTCAGTACCGTGACATTCACCCACTGTTAGCCGGACGGGCACTATGTGGTATGGTAATGCGACTTTGACTACCGACTGCTTTACCAGAAAACCGACTGCGTTCCTTCGACAACAAACTAAATCACATCGGGACGTCAAGTAATAATGCCGAATAAGGGAATAACTATTAGCGTTACCGCCGAGACCAACTCGGTAGAAAGCATATGGAAGATTAATTGTCCGTGAAGTTAGCGCCTAACGATGACCTTCGTAATATACCAGAGGTAAGGGAGGAAGCTTATGTGGCCGTTTTTGACGGGCACGAAAGCCATTTACTTAGTCGAATGGTTTACGTTTGTCACCAACTTAAACGCCATCTTTAATCACAGACACTTGGAAGCCGAACATGATGGGTGACCCCAGTACCGCTGGAACTACCGCTTCGGCGGTCATCTTCCGCCAGGACAAGATCTTCGTAGCGAACGTCGGGGACTCCACTGCTGTCCTCGGTGTGTGTGTGCGCACGCTCATCATTCATGGTCACTCGACACATTTATTCATGTACTCACGCGCACACCCACTCACTCTCTCACACATACACACACATACACACACATACACACACACATACACACACATACATACACACACATACACACACACATACACACACACATACACACACACACATACACACACGGGCACAGTTGCACCACAGCTACAATCCCAATGGGCATATGTCAGGGGAGCCAGCTCATGTGCTCACAAAGGACCACAAACTGGATGACCCAGCAGCAACCCATCTGATTGAGAGCTTGGGTACATGTAAGTACTTTGAGGTTGTTGGACAGCCAGATGGTGTGTAGGTTGTGGAGTACTGTGAATGTGTGGCAGAATTGAGAGCAACTGCTGGACCTTATGTCTTACGTTTTGGTGCTGTTAGGTGTGATTGGTACATGCGGAGAAGCACAAGGAGAAGGTGGAGGCCATGCAGAAGAAGTTTGATGTAAGGAACTTGAGTGCAACAGACATTGCACTTGGTATTTGGTTACAATAATTTAAATGTACACTGAAGACAAGTATAGACAGGACACCAGTACATCATCCAGAGTCATTGGGCCTTCTTTGTTGTGTGTACATGGTGCATCTTACATATGCAAGATAGTTTTGGCATAGCAGTATACGTGTTGTTGCTAATTGCATGTGTGGCTGTCGATGACGTTGCTTCCGTATAGAACTTTGTAACAGACCTTACAGCCCATAGTGGCCAGGTGAAGCAGAGCAGGCAGATAAGATGGTGAAGGATGGGCAGAGGGTAGGAAGATCAAGGCCAGGCAACACAGCTTTAATGAAAGGTAATTTGCATGTGTGTGTGTGTGTGTGTGTGTGTGTGTGTGTGTGTGTGTGTGTGTGTGTGTGTGTGTGTGTGTGTGTGTGTGTGTGTGTGTGTGTGTGTGTGTGTGTGTGTGTATGTGTGTGTGTGTGTGTGTGTGTGATTGTTTGTGTGTGATTGTGATTGTGTGTGAGTGTGTGTGTGTGTGTGTGTGTGACCTAGGGAGCATTTACTTAATTACATCATGGTAGGAGGGGGAGGGGTGGCAACCAGGACATACATAAGTATAGGATAATGCAAGGGGAGGAGGATGAGGCAGGTCAATGTTTCATTTTCGGCCGGTTTCTCACAATGTTTGGAGTCAGGTAGCATCCCGGGTGTAATTTGACACCGGATTCATGCTCCAGGTGGAAATTTGTGGTCAGGAGTGCGCTTCGTGTGACCCCGAACCCTAGGAAGTTATGCTCAATGTAGGGGAGAGTTGGTATGTGTGCAGGGAGGGAGGGGTAGTGAAGAATCCATAACCCACATGCACATATACATGAGGGTGATGTGGGGGTGGTTCAGGTCGGGGACATTTTATACACCAGCATGAACTACTAGAGACTAGCTGGCCATGTGTGTCCTTTATAGCAAAAGAAGTACCTGAGTGCTCATAGCTGTCACATTGGACTTCCTGGAGCGGACCAGACAGATGCTACTCTTGGCAGGAGCACAGCTTTTCCTGCTGTTGACTAATCCAATGATTTGCTGCACCTTAGGAGGTCGAGAAACAACAGTGCAGGCTGAGTTATGGTGGAGAAGGACTTTGCACAGTTTAAGGTCCATATACTGTCATGGGCACCCCCAGCATTTCTGGAAGGGGGGGGGGGGGGGGGGGGGGGGCAGGATAGGGTACAGGGGCACCATTTGACAACCGAATATGACTACGGGAGGGGGGGGGGGAGAGGGGGAGGGGGAGGGGGTTATTAATGTCATCAACATGCACACATAAATATTAACAGATGGGGGCTCCCCATGCACAGAAGGAATGTGACCTACCTCAGACATCCTTCAGGATTGGAGGGAAGGCTTATCAATGTGCCACAGGTGACCAGGCCATCAGAAACATTCAAGAAACATTGGTCAGTTTGGTGATGGGATGTGGTGATGGTGTTAGGGGTGTGGTGAAGATGTGGGGTAGGGATGTGTAGGTAGGGGTATGGTGATGGGTGTGACCTGGTAGGGGTGTGGTGATGGGGTGTGTGAGTTTACATGTAGGGGAGACTTTTTATGTGTTATAAATTTACCACACCCACCAGGTGTGAGGTATGTTGTGTGTGTGTGTGTGTGTGTGTGAATGGGTGCATGTGCTTGTGATGTACGATGTACGCATGTACATGTGTAGTGTGATGTTTCTGCTATGCATGGCGGCATCAGTTGACTCAAGACACAACATATGTACTTGAAAAGGATGCTTGTGACATGACAGATATGCATTGATCATGCCAGAGGATTGCATAAATTAGGGTTGCTTTATTAACTGCTGCTTTATTAATTGATGCCACTTTTATGCTGTCAGGGGTCCAGGTCTTTGTTTAGTCAGAGGGCTGGGATAACAGAAGGGTCATCCGCTGAACCATGTGCTGGGATAGCTGTGTGGATGTACCATGTGAGTGTGTATGTGGGTGGGTGGATGTTACCATGTGTGCGTTATGTTTGGTACTGCTCATGAATTCATGCTTTGATTCAGGAGATATCGGCCCTGTCATATGAGCGTACAGGGGGGGTCATGTGAGCATACAGGGGGTCATGTGGGGGTCATGTGAGCGTATAGGGGGTCATGTGAGCGTGCAGGGGGTCGTGTGAGCGTACAGGGGGTCATGGTCTTGCGCTCAAGCTATGTCCGATACCCCTCCAGGATCATAACTTTCCATATGAGCTAGTACTGAAATCACTTCAAATTCGGTTTGTAGGTAGAGAGATCCCATACCTATTGATTTTGTTCTGTTTGTAACTTTTTATGCCATCCACATTTTCCCACTAGATTTATGCCACCGATTTAGGTAAACTGCATCCCATTCAATGTATGGGAGATAACATCCCATTCAATGTATGGGAGATAACATCCCATTCAATGTATGGGAGATAACATCCCATTCAATGTATGGGAGATAACATCCCATTCAATGTATGGGAGATAACATCCCATTCAATGTACGGGAGATAGCATTGGCACGAATTAAGTGGGAAAACGTGCACATAGTTTTTTCAACTGTATCTCCGTACCAGCTGACATAAAAAGTAACAAACAAAACAAATTGATAGAAGTAAGACCTAATTTGAAGTGATTTGATTATTCTTACAGAAAGTTATGTCAGGTTTGAACTGGGTGGGGTATCGAATGTCGCAATGCTGACAAGGAGCAAGTGCAAGACCCCAAAATGTATTTTACCATAGAGAAATGGTGTAGTATGAAGTGGCGAAAGTCGATAGCCTTAACTGTTCTGAAGGTATAGTTATTCACCTATTGTATGTTGAGTAGCCTCCATAACAACCTTGAAATGATGTCAATATGATAGAGTCCATGTTTTAAAACAGGGATGAAGTGGCACATCCTTATTTAAGGATTGACACCATCCTTAAATAAGGATTACTACAGTAGAGGTTATTGACCTTAAAAACCATAATAGAATCTTGATTTTCTCTGAGCTCCAGCTACACTCACAACCTGAAAAAACAACTTGCGATTGATAAGTTATGCTTTTTAAAGCACAACTCTTCAAAATTAATATCAAGTATTGTATCAACATTACTGATGTTTAATTGAAATGAATGTCAACACACCAGACAGAGTGTTGATAACAAAGTATTTAAATCAACTTGTGTAAACCTGAAGTCGCGTCCTATTACTGAACTTTTACTCTCCTCTTCTGCTGCATGGGTGGAGCCTAATAGGTGGAGCCTAATGGGTGGAGCCTAATGGGTGGAGCCTAATGGGTGGAGCCTAATGGGTGGAGCCTAATGGGTTATCTTACCTTAAATCATACAAAATAAATTCATGAGTGCATTACCTTTTCATATACAATACATAGAAATGTTCAAGGGATGTCCAGGAGGCCAAGGGAGGGTGCACATCTGGCCAGTAAGGCTCTAGCCACGGCCCTGACCAGGGTGAAGTTCAGCCTGCTGTAGAGCTCTGTGAGCACCTTACCTTTGTGGGAAGCAGTGGTGATGGCCAGGTGAGGATTTTTCATGATTTTATGATGCACCATTTGAAAGAGGCTCATTGCAGTTTCACAGAAAATGAACAAATTTGAAAATTTGAAAAACTACCCAGAAGGAATATTTTGCTGAACACTTTTCCCACTTGGGCAGTAACATGTGCATGCCTACAACTTATAGACGTGTACATGTTACTGCTCAAGTAGAGGCTGGCAGTGGCTTTGGGCATTAGAAAAACAACACAAGACCAGCTGATGTTCTTATTTCCAACTAGTTTCTTTGCAAGCCTGCTGCTGTTGACCAAATAATCACATAACCGCTAAACTCTACCATTTTATCAGAAGCGGGAGTGAAGGCTGGATCAGCAGCTTAGGCAGCTGCATGCAGGAAATACCAAACCAATGACACAAAGTGCTCTGAACTTGGCTGGTCGGTCATGTGTACCACTAGCTGTTGAGAAGTATGGCTGTTGGCGTGCTGAAGCCGGGGGCAAAGAGGCCCAAAACACCTTCGCTAGACTAGCTTCCATCCTCTTGAACTCCCTGCACTGCCCTAAGGCAAAGGTCTTGACAGAGATTTATGGGCGGTTGAATATCTCATTAGTGAGGTCAGTAGCTAGGGCAATCCTGTCCAGAAGATGCAGTGTTCCAGGTTAACTTATTAAAAAAGTTTAGAGTTGAACTGTAGGCCTACATGCAGTACATACATGAAGCTCCTAGGCGTTTAGTCTAATGTTATGCAATAATTAATACTACTGCTGTGTTTTCCGTGTATGCTTGTAATATCAATTTGACCAGTTGTACCTCACCTCATCTCCAGCCAACCGTGCCTATCTGCTATCAGTCTCTTCGCGCCATGCTTCATCTTGGCTAGCTGTTATACCATCAAAGGGACTTAATCTTAGCTTAGAGCCAGAAGAGCACCAGGCTGCCTTAAAATGGTGGCTTGGGATGGACACATCGCCACAGGTACATTGCCTTTACTGCCCTGACCACCAGCTGGATCCTCTGGGGCATCTTGCTATGACGTGCAAACGTTTGTTGTGCTCCACAATGCCCTGAGGGATGTTTTTGCCCAATTCTGACATAGGGCTCGGCTGGGTGGGCAACTTGAAGTAGGCCATGGGTCAGGATCTGATTGCTCACTTAGCCGGCCAGCAGACATCTTGGTGCCCAACTGGTTGAGTGGCAAGCCAGCTGCTTTTGATTTAACCGTAGTCTCTCCACTTAACTCCAAGACATTGAATGAAGCGGGAGCTACAGGTGGGTCAGCAGCTGGTAATGTCGAAGCTTGCAAACATACAGCCAACGATCAGAAGTGCAGAGAGCTAGGTTGGGTCTGTGTCCCCTTGGCAGTAGAGACTTATGGTTGTTGGGGTGAAGAAACGCAGTGCTCAGTCTCTCGCCTGGCAGCTCGGCTGGCCCTGTAGCTGCAGTGTAGCAAATCAAAGGCCATCACGAACATTTACCAGAGGCTTAACCTCACCTTAGTTCAATGCAATGCTAGAGCCTTGCTCTCCCGGTCATGTTTGCAGCATGCAGAGGACATGGGTTGAAGGTAGCCTTCACTGTGTGAATTGGTGTGTGGGTAGGGTTTAGTGTGTTTATGGCATGTTTGTTGTCAGTGATTGTACAGGATTACTTTTGTGTATTCCCTGTAATGTTATTATATGTGGGACAGTTTCCGCGAAAATTGCCCCACGGTTAAAATGTTATAAAAATGCATCGCGTTTGAATCGCTATAACATCCCAACGGATAACGCTATCGACTTCTTATTTTCAACACTTCATACTACGCCATTTCACTACGAACTGTTGAAAATAGGAAGTCAATAGCGTTATCCGTTGGGAAGTTATAGCGATTCAAACGCGATGCATTTTTATAACATTTCAACCGTGGGGCAATTTTCGCGGAAACTGTCCCATGTTTAATAATATGGGGCAGTTTCCGCCCCACGGTTAAAATATTATAAAAATGCATCGCGTTTGAATCGCTATAACTTCCCAACGGATAACGCTATCGACTTCCTATTTTCAACACTTCATAGTGAAACGATGTAGTATGAAGTGCTGAAAGTAGGAAGTCGATAGCGTTATCCGTTGGGAGGTTATATTCAACGCGATGCATTTATTATAACATTTTAACCGTGAGGCAGTTTTCGCGGAAACTGTCCCATATATTATACCAGTCAATATATTCACTAAAGGTTGACAAATAACAACATGACGGGATCGGAAATGAATGCGTATTTTTGCACTGGTCCAATATTGTACGTTGTTATGATTTATTAATTAAACATTGAAAACTCATGCAAGACAAATATGTGTGTATTATTACATGTAGCCGGCGTACAAAACATGTAAATGTACATGATATGCGTGTTCATCATTTCATGTGTATGCAAGTACGCACCAGGTATATGCCTATATGTATGTATGCAAATTTAAGCTGTAGCTGCACTCACTCTTGCTGTTATCACCTCCTTAGGAGATAGGTTTGCCGCATTCTTGGGTTTGGACTGCCAGTTAATATTAATATTTTTATTATCCGGATATAAATTACGAAAGTACGAGTTGATGGCTTTGCTGCCGCTGGTGTACGTTCTTCCTTCTGTAAGAGACCTGTACATTCCTGGTCCGTCGACCATGACGGTATTCTTCATGCCTTTGTACGTATAGGAGAACACTTCTCCTACCAACAGGTCTTCTCTTTGCTTCACGATGCTAGTACTGGCTGAAGTGGTTCGCAGTGGGCTTTCTAAACGATCGCTAGCGCCATCACCATCGTCATCATCGTCAAGATAGCTTTCATCAAGATCATCTCGATTTATTGTTGACACCAGAGCGTACCCGAAACAGTTCATGAAACCCGACAGGCGATCGCAAAGCGTGCCAGAACTGTCATCGAACCAACCTGGGGTATCATTCAGATGGCTGTCACTCAGAATGTGGCGAAGGGCGGACAGGATCTTTTCACCTTGATCATCTGATTCAGTCTTCCACGCAGCCATGATGCTACAGAATATAGGGGATGCAACACTGTCGAACTCGCGTTGAAGAGCTTCAACATCTTTGGTACAACCTATCTTTTTTTCTGTAGCATTAAGCGACTTTCCAGCACGATGGCAGTGTTCGGCTATGTAAATAAACCAGCTGCTCATCTTGCCAAAGGGATATTGGGGCGTGCAAGTGTAGGTACCGGTAGCGCCCCTTATGCAATACCAAAATAACATTCATCAATATCGATTGCAACTTCGGTGGATGATACCGTATGTCCTCTGAATAATGTCTGATTCTTGGGATTAGAAGTTTATATATGGTGGTAAGACCGTATGGCAAGGGACCTGTTTAGCAGGGGCGGATCCAGGAATTTAGGGGGGGGGGGGGGGGGGGGGGGGGGGGGGGGGGGGTAGTCTCGTACCCAAACCCACATCGCAGCTGCGGATGGATTACATCACCGCTACTCGAGACTAGGAAGGGGGTGGGTGCGGGAGGGGGGTGTGCCCCCTCCCGCGCGAAGCGCGAAAGCTTTGAGCAATATGGCAATACTGACACACATTCATAATGAAAAATTAGCACTTATCACTTAATACAAAAGCATGAAAGTACATGTACTAGTATGTAGCTAGTTTATGCATTTTTATCATACAGTGAGGCGAAGAGCCTTCGTGGTCGCTTTTGAATGAAGATTTCTACAACTGTCTCATTGGTGTGCGCAAGCTATAAGCGCGTTAATACTTCTTTCATACGCTACATCCAGCAGTACACGGTACGATTACGTAACATGAATATATAATTAGATGAACGGAAGGGGGGGCACGTGCCCCCGGTGCCGCCCCCCGCCCAGATCCGCCCCCGTTTAGACGTTTAGTACAAAATAAAACGCACCTTAGAGCTTCATGGCGTTACGTGCCTTACAGCATGACGTGCCTTTCCTTACAGCAACGTCATACTAGTACTGTACTGTGATGCTCAAGTTACATACGTTCCTTACACCATGACGATCCTTACACCATGACGGAGCCCCATGCATGCAGAAGCCAACGTGTATGGTCCAGGAGTTGAAAGAGCTCCGAAAACTGCGCGGCCAGGAGGCCTTTTAAATAGCAGTCGTGCATATTATTGTTATGATGCAAAAGTAAAAACCTATTGTAGTTGGGAGGTGGACGCTAGTAATTTCAATACTAGCTAAATGAACACTACACTATAACTAATTAAAAATACATGTTAGTTGTAGCAACTGCCAAGGGACAAGTATATAGCGTTCACACTTTTGATATGTTACAACCACTGAAAAATTGTGGGCCAAAAAAATACAGTGATAAAGCTAAGCATGTATATGCTTGATGTGCCGATGTATTTACTGCATGAACTCCAATGTATTTACTGCATGAACAACGCACTTGCATTGTTACCTGCCGCACACACACACCTACTGTATCTTTGCACACACAAACACGTCCACGCCACACACACACACACATACACGCACACACACACACACATACACACACACACACACACACAGACTGGGTTTGTACCACTTGCAGAGACTTTGGGTTCTTATTTCTCACACCGTTTTCACAAATTGTACATGTGCATGAATGTACACACCTGTGCACACATTATGTAAATAGCTGTACACCATCATCACACACACACACACACACAGTTATACACTAGGCAAAGAATAAAACTATGTAACATGACGTGTGAAGGCTTTTAAGCTCCTACGTACTCACATCATTCTTTCCCACCTGGCTACACCTTGCTACACTTCTCTGTGGTCTTTATGCTATGTACACTCAGTTCTGTACCACAAGTTTGCAAAGAGTTTGGTTCTCACAGCAGAATATGTGAACATGACCTCACAGTAACTCTCACACTCTTATGCACATGCACACATTGTGTAAATGAAACTATATTCTCTTCATATATGTGGAGTTCCCACGTGACTGGTTTCTCTGTAGATCCTCCTTTGACTGCGCATAGGTACATGTGCATGTAGCCGCATGTCCCATAGGATGTACATACATGTACATCATGTCTGTCTCCATTGGATTCGTCTTCTATACATACACTTGCACACATACACACACACCGTGGCAAACATTAAACCTGTCTAATGATGGTACACACTATCTATACACACACACACACACACACACAAACTCATGTGCATTGCATGCAAGGTGTGAACTTGTTCTGTGCACATACACTTGCCATCGAACTGCTCATATACATGTTTAAGAGGACACTGATTCTATTCTCAATTTCCGTATGGGACTGAGCTTTTGTGCTCGTAATGTGTCATTTTATATAATTGACAACTTCTGCAATGCATGTGGAGCTTCCTTATGACTGGTTCTCTATACATACATGCATCATGCAACATGAGACTCACAACATCTTTTGCTGAGGTGTGAAACAATGCTTTCGCAATTCTTTAAACCTAGCTAACATTTTCGTTGTTCTTTCTGCCTCTTGCTCCACTTGCAGTGACTTCCATCTCTTGTTTCTAACAACTAGATGTAGATGTAGTGTTACAGTACTGTCTACCAAATTACTGCTCAGATTGACCTTCCTAGAAGGGGGTACAGTATAGAGCTAGTAACTTCCTTCTATCAGTTCTGTGTAAACTTACCACAGGCCCTACCACAATCTCTACTGATAGCTTAGGTCCAATAAAATTCATAACCATGAAGCCTTTCCTTCAGCATGTCAGGACTACAATTGTATCTTTGGTTGTATGCAGGGGAATTAAATGTCTCATGATAAGTACACATTACATATCCACTTAATGTGCTTCACCTCTAGCCATTGCAATATACCCTATACACTCATTTACTTTGCATGATGTCGCTGCAAGTAGTACGAGCCTGTGTGTGTGTGCACGAGTGTGTGTGTGTGTGTGTGTGTGTGTGTGTGTGGGACAAATATGGTGTACAGGCTATTTACGTAACAATCAAGTGTATACATTCATGCACATGTACGTGCTTTGTGAAAACAGTGACAGTGTGAGAAATAAGAACCCAAAGTCACTACAAATGGTACTGTGTGTGTGTGCACATGTGTGTATGTGTGTTCATTCATGCACATGTACGCTTTGTAAAAACTCTGCAAGTGGTACAAGCCCAGTCTGTGTGTGTGTGTGTATGTGTGTGTGTATGTGTGTGTGTGTGACGAATATGGTGTACAGGCTATTTACATAACAATGCAAGGTGTGTTGTTACACATATACGTGTTTTGTTAATAAAGTGTGAGCAATAAGAGCCCAAAGTCACTGTAAGTCGTACAAGCCCAGTCCTGTGTGTGAGTGGACAGATGTGTACATTGATGCACATGTACGCTTTGTAAAGACAGTGTGAGAAATAAGAACCAATGTCACTGCAATTGGTACAAGCCCAGTCTGTGTGTGTGTGTGTGTGTGTGTGTGTGTGCGTGTGTGTGTGTGGCGTGGGCGTGTTTGTGTGTGCAAAGATACAGTAGGTAGGTGTGTGTGGCAGGTAACAATGCAAGTGCGTAGTGCATGTTCACGTGCTATGTGAGCTAAGTTATAGCATCCTTGCAGTGTAGCCGAGTGGGCGTGACAGGAATGAAGTTAAGCAAGCGAATGTGGGAAAGCTTTATAATACACTACTAGGTACCAAACGGTGATGCGAGTGAGTAGGAAAAAAAAATCCTTACGCGTGTCCACCACGTGGGAGGCGGCGACAACCATCAGGCGCTAGCTGACAACTCGTCTCGTACCCAGACCCTGATTCCCACAGCTGCGGATGGATTACATCACCATCCGCAGCTGTGGGAATCAGGGTCTGGGTACGAGACTAGCTGACAACCATTCACTATAGGATCGGTTAATTCGGTACGATCGTCCACGAAGTGATAACTCATCTACTTTGACCCGTATAGACTCAAAAAACAAACAGACACTGAGTTGCGAACGGCTATAGCTAGAATGGGCGGAGAATGGGCGGAACAGGGAAGTGATTAATATTCATGCGGAATGGGAGAATGGTTGCCTGGGCAAATGGAGCAAACTTTGTACACCTGTATCTCCGCAACGGATAGAGTCACAATTAACGAACAGAACAAATCAAATCAATAGCTATAATACTTACAAACCGAATTTTAAGCGATTTGATTACTCCTGCCGAAAGTTATGATGGGTTCATACCCTGTGGGGTATCGGACGTTGCAATACGGGCACGGAGCAATTGCAAGACCCCCAAAAGTATTTTACCATAGAGAAATGGTGTAGTATGAAATAGAAAGTTGATAGCTTAAACCGTTATACAGAGTTTTAGCGATTCAAACGTGAAGCAGTTTTATAACTTTATAAATTTGGGTCCAAGTGTGGGAATGGGTGAGCGTTATCTCTGTTGTCTGATCTTTCTAAGCGACGGGAGTTTCACCTCGTTGTAGGTATTCACCGACTTTATCTCGCTATTAAATGCCCAATTTTGTTGACAACATTTACTAGTCGTGACGTAATCAAACAACAACATTACTGATTTATCGGAGGCTAGGCTTTGAGTTGACATCTGAGCAGAGGCATGTCGCAAGTGAGTGACTAAGGTTGGAAGTTAAATTACATATGAGTGGAATGATTTGTTACACCACAGGCGGCACAACTGATCTCGGCTGCACGTGATGGAGACATAGCCATCGTGAAGAGATTACTAACTGGGCGTCGTGTGGACGTGAATGTAGCGGATGAGGTATGTGTACTGTGTCTTTTGACCCATGACTTATAATCAGGGGAATAGAGCCATCGATCGTGATATGTATTGACACTCCGATAAACAGCCAAAGGGGTGTGGTTCGGCCAAAGGTGTGTTACGAAAATTAATGGTGGAAGACGCGAATGGGGGTGCGCTGTAAGCTCCCAGGGCAGTACATCACGTTTGGGGGACAGAGACAGAAACATAAATAAATCCTATTCTGGTGTGTGGTTCGGTTTGCTTCTCGGGGGTGTGGTTGAGCGCTATGAACTCTCAACCGGGCTGTAGGGCGATTAGCCCAAGAAGCTTCGTAAGTGTTTTGCTTCCAATGTAAAAAAAAACGAATCAATAAAACTATCAATTGACAGAAAAAACAAAATCAAAAATATCGAGCAAGTTTTTTAAAACAATTACAAGGAAATCAAACATTTTTAAAATTATTTTTAGGCAACAAACGTAATGATGCATTAAGGTACTCGCGTACACTTACTTGTTTTCTTTGTATTTGTCTCTATTGAGAGTTTTTTTTAATAAAGGTTTCTTGATAGCTTAGGATATCAGTCCTCTTATGCAACAACATCTGATTCCTCATGGAAGGGCATGTCTCAAAGGAACAGTGTAGTGAGAGAATTGTGAAGGTTTTATAGATTAAGGGAAAGGTTATTATAGTACGCGACATCATCGAGGAAGTAAAAATTATGCACTCTTTTTTTTAAATAAAAGGTGTCTGTGGGGTCTAAAAAAGAGGTTAGACATATTATTTTCCGCAGACCATCTCGTATTATTAAAAATTCAGTGAGTTGAATACTAATGAGCGAGACTATTATTCATGATAATTAACAAGTAGCGCGTAATGAAATTCACAACAAACACTTCGAAACGTTTACATAACTCAAACGAATAATAGCGTACAAATGGCCTCTGGGTGCAAGAAGAACAAAGGCAAATGGTATCACAAAAGCGCAATAGTCATATACAAAGGGCCTCTGGGCGCAAGAACAAATAAGGTACAAGGAGCGGCCCTTATCTAACACTAAGCAAACTATGGTTCAGAACAGTTATTTTAGCAAGAAGTGTTTGTTTACACAGTCTAAAGATGGCACCAGTAATGAGGCTAAAAGCTAAAGAATGTATTCTTGAAAATCAAACAGACAGTGTAAAAGCAGAAGACGAGATATTTTATATTTAGAGGTATCAATACGCGTAGAATCAAAATATGATTCTTTATTTTGGATGCGGTACAAAATTATGGTCGAATTGAATAAATATTTAAAAAGTACCCCCTGTTAACTTGAAATTTTTGACTAATTGTTAAGCTGCACAAGGTTCCTTTTTATAGCCAACATAGCTGGTAGATTTCTACACATTGCGGTATTGTGGGCATGAATGTAATGTTATTCATTAAGAAGCCATTAACGTTTACTTCCTCGATGGTGTCGCGGACTTTAATTAGATGTTCAGCTAAATGCTGACATAACCATGGTCTGTTATGCAGCCAACTAGGATAGACGGAATCGCCATTCACTTCCAAGTGGTTGTCAGCAGCTGCAATTTTCATCTTCTGATAATCATTATCCCACATAGCTGGATGATAAACATTAGCTGTTTTTTTTTTTTCAGATTCCTGAAGTTCGACTTACATTGCTACATGAACCACTTAACAATGTTATTATGAAAAGACTCAGCAGATACTGAAACACCCTGTCACAGTCACAGTCTTCTGCACAGTCAGTTAGATTATTGGCTAGCTAGATGTACATATACATGCAATTTACATGTAGCTAAACTTACGATTATTCATACTGTACTCACTTTTCTTCGTTTTCCCAAGAAGTACTCAGGAGAAGGGTAGACTGGTGCAACCTTTTGGGGATTCAGGAGGGATTCTACATCATCAGATCATTATTTGCTATTAATGCACTCGTCATTAGATCCCGTGTGGCCATGAATGTGCACACTCTCACCAAGGATTAAATCCTTGCCCACACATTGGGCCATTCCATTTAATGACCGTACAGGTGTTATCTACAATGGTTAGATTTGATATTTGCAATATCCACAGGGATTTCAGGGTGATTTATTGGGGGGCCCTCTGTACAAACGTTAAATTGAAATTAAGCTCATTAGGAAATACGGCTATAAAAATCAAAGTTATAATTTGTATTATACACATGCATGTACTACATCAATGAAAAAAGTCTATATCTTAGGACCCAAGAAGTCATGATAAATATATGTAATTGGCCAGATCTATGGTAGGAATATTGCACATGCAAAATGACCTTTTCTTGCACCTAGCGGTATCAATCAGTTTTAACACCGATATTGTACTCAAACTGAAAAACAAGGGTAGAAATGTACTATTCCAGGGTGATGAGGGAGAGTCATGTAATCTAGAACACATGGCATTGGAGGTTTTGTTAAATCTTTAATTGTATATTGCGATTTAAAAATTCCTTTTCTCCATGATCATTCAAACAAGACTTTGTGTAGGCCTATTTGAATTCAAATGGTACTTTATCGAGCATAGTTAAATGAAGAATCACGCCTATATTCATCGTCCCAAAACGTGCATGTAGTGCAGATCAATTCAAAATGCAGTGCTTAACATGCATTCTAATCAGTGAAGTAAGAGTACTTGTGTGTACATACATGTATAGTACATGTACTTCACAAACGAACTATGCATAGCGCACAGATGTGATAAAAGCTAATTTTAGTACCTCACACCCAATCTCATATCCAGTTAGTACATTGTTCCCTGCCTTGGAAGGTATCCATCTTGGCACCTACATGTATAATATTGAAGCGTAGCCCGACCTTAGCAGCTGCAGGTGGGGCAGCCATGTGTACGTAGGCTTAGTCTGTCATAAAAGAGCCACACCTTTGGTGGCTGTGCTCTCCGACATAAATATTTTCTTACATCTTCCCTGCCTCTGTCCTTCTCCCCTCTATCCCTCCCCTACCATCTTATCCACCATATTTCTACCCACCATTTGTATACATGTCTTCACCTTAACTTGTCCCGCTTTTGGTTGACATTTGCATTGCAGAACGATCAAAGTCCATTGTACACAGCAAGTGGGCATGGACATCTTGATGTAGTGAATACATTAATTGAAATTGGAGCTAATGTCAATCAGGCCACTAAGGTAGGTACACATATAGTGTTTCTTCTATATCAGTGTAATACATTTGCAGTCTGTGTGCTGAGAAAAGTTTATAACTACAGTATAATTTAGTTTTCTATTGCACTAATGCATCTGAACAAATTATGATTGAAACATGATTTACTTAGAAACATTTGCATGATCATAGTAAAAGTTCAGAATCTCTCGATGCTTCTGACTTCTTATACCACAACGTCTGATAATGTAAAGAACTAACTTGTTCAGGCTCACTACATGTAGTTGATGTAGCTGGAAGGATGTCATATTTTATTAATCTGCTGCTTTACAATACCTTAGATTTGACTTTTGACCTGTCACTGCCTAGTAACCATTTAGTTAGTAATCATGTGCTCCTTTACCAGAACACAGCCACTTCATTACATGATATTATCGATACATCATGGAACTTAATGCATTCCCTGCAACATTAAATACATAAGAAATATAACATGCATGATCTGGCTTTACATAGATCACTAACTTAATATATCTGCAAAATTCATACATGTATCTTCTCTTTGCCGTACAATATTTGTGTTAGTTGTGACAAATGACCATTTCATCTACAGCTGTTTTTTAAAAAAAGACATCCTTCCCAAATTATTGCAAATCTAGTTATTTTAAGACCAATCAGTCAGTATATAATGTATGCACTTATAAGCCTCCTCTTCCCCCGATCTGTTCTTTCACTCTGCACCCTTTCTCCCCTGCATACATGTATGTGTACATAGCTAGGTGGTCATAAGAAACGTTTCTGCTTAATTATTCTATTCCTTAACAGGGAAATGAGACTGCATTGTATGTGGCGAGTCAGGAGGGTCATCATGATGTAGTGCAGAGTTTGGTGGAAGCAGGTGCTGATGTGAATATAGCAAGATCTTACGTAAGTGATATGATTTTTATATTACTTTATGACACAAGGGCATAGGTCACTATTAGAAATTGTGATAAGGAAGGGAGGTGTAGGAGGAGGGGAATTCATGTATTTATCTGTATACTAGTGATAATCGATTTTGATGCATTACAAAAGAAAACATTTCCTGCTTGTCCCTCTCCTCCCTTCCTGCACTCCTACCCATCTGCCATCTTACCAACCACCCCTTTGTACAGAAAAGTTACATCTGTCGCATGTAATGTTTCAACACTCTGGTGATGATGACATTTGTATTGCAGGATGGTTGGAGTCCATTGTTCACAGCAAGTTTTTATGGACATCTTAATATAGTGAAAACAATAATTGGCGCAAGTGTCAATCAGCGTACTAAGGTACATACATGTACATATGCATGTATACAGTAGTGGTCAAATTAAACATCACACATCGTCTTAGTGCTACAATCTGGCGACGATGCAGAACTATCTATCCAAAACTATTCAACAAACGAAACCTATATCAGCACACAAAAAGTGTTAACTAGCGGGAGGGACTTAATCTTCGTCTTTGCATCGTGCGCTTGCATGATACAGACATTACGCGCTTTTAGAGAAGTAGGACCTGTACATGTGCCTTGGCTTAGGCTTTGGAGCGTCTCCGATTTGCCGGCAGCAAAATCGCCTGTGGCTCTCCATTTGGACACTACACTCATCAGCCCACAAAACGTCTTCAAGATTGCATCCATTAAATTCACTCCAGCCGCTTCTGTTTATTAACATTGCGTATGAGCTGGCAGTATGCGCTACCGCGAAATGTCCATCCAAGAGATCTCCTGCAGCGAAGAACATTCCGAAGACGAATCTTATAGCCACGTGATTGTAACAGCCGGTGTAGTTGGTGCGCAGTTGTTTCGTCGTCGATATGCATCTGTTGCTCAAATAAGGCCTTAATTTATGCAATCACCCTGGACAAACCCCTGAGCGATGCTGTGGGTTTCCGCGTACTTCTTCAAAAACAAAAATACGTTTCGCTAGTACACGATAGATTTTCGGCCTTCAGTAGTAAAAGCTTTGTAGCGCATAACATAACATTCGAAGCTTCAAATAGTCATCTTTATCAACTGAAGCACGTGTGTAATAGCGGCCGAATATAAAAACCAACCTAAAAAGATGACTTGCAATGTGCTAAATAGTCAGCGTTTCAACGATACAGAGCCAAACGAGCCTACAAACGAAGCCATATATTCGTCGCACGGTCGTACCACTAAGACCATGTATGCTAGTGTAGTATATACTCAGTGTCATATTTGTAACACATTCGCATAGCGATGTCACAGCATAAGTTATGCATGCAAATACAATGTACATAGCCATTTGTTAATTTTTGTACTGTAAAATCAGGTTCATATATTTACATGCTAATTCTTTGTGTAGACCTCATGTTACGTTTTGCACTCATTAACTGACATTATCTTTCATTTCGACATAGAACATTTGTTTGATCATGCATACTCACATATAGCAAATCACATTTGGGACCTGCCTGCCTATTTGCTTGCCTGCAATGCTGGAGAATATATGTGATAGTGGAAACTGACAATAACTTATAGACTCAAATTGTATACTAGCATAGAATGTGTTTTAATATACAATGTGATATTTTCACTCTAACAACATCTGTACTTTCGTTATAGAAAAATTAATATGAAAGATTTTGCAACGATGCAAAAAGAGAATTACAATTGTATTGTCTGTGTGATCACTATTACCAGTGGTATGAGGTAGTGCAGTGTGATGATGACACACTAATGATGGTTTACACACTAGCTGGAGAGTTTGTGCACGATCTAAAGTTGGATAGTTACCACTACCTTCAACCCATATACCTTTTTATTTTCACACCCTTCTTTCCTTTCTCTACCACACCCTGTTCTCCCCTGCATGTATGCATACCTGTACATGGAGGTGGTTATATGAAATGTGTTTGATTTATACATCTCCTTACCAGGACAATGAAACACCATTACTTGTAGCAAGTCACAGTGGTCGTCTTGATGTAGTACAGAGCTTGTTGGGAGCTGGTGCTGATGTAAATGTAGCAAGATCTGATGTAAGTTATGTGATATTTAATTGCACGTCATGCTAAGTGTATAATTATGTTAGATACCGTACACACAATTTTTCTCTCCTAAAGAAATTACTTTAGAGCCTGCTCTCTTTCCCTGTCTCTGTCCCTCTCCCCTCCTTCCCTCCCATCCATCTGTGATCTTAGTGAGTTTACACACCCCTTTGTACAAATCTGTCATATACCATGTTTCAACACACACTTTCACTGGTCCATACAGCCTCTGATTATGATGACATTGTATTACAGAATGGTTGGAGTCCATTGGGCTCAGCAAGTGGTGGTGGACATCTAGCTGTAGTGAAGACACTAATTGAAGCTGGAGCTTATGTCATGCAGTGTGATAAGGTAGACAGATATACACATATCTTCAGTGTACTGTAACATACTCACACACTTACATGTGTATGACATCAGAGCACACTGATAGATTTGGGGTACAACTTTACTTGCAAACCTGCAATCATTTGTGTCACATTTTCATACATGAACTCTTCTTGATTACATCTGGTTATGACATTTGTATTACAGAATGGGTGGAGTCCATTGTACATTGCAAGTTTTAATGGACATCTTGATGTAGTGAAGACACTGATTGAAGCTGGAGCCAGTGTGAATCAGACCAATAAGGTAGTCTCAAAGGCCAGGAGAAGGACAGAGTATGGCACCTACCCTATTTGAGCACCATAAAAATTAGTAATAAATTACGAAATCATGTAAATACTTCAAATATTTCTACAAATTTGTTAAGTCGTTCATTAATGACCACCCAATTCAAGTTACAATGACAATAACTTCAGCCAAATTCCTATAATTAATTATTTTAATTCCATTGCAGAGTTATAAATGGTCAAACATTTGATATTTGGGCACTTGATTATCATATTTTGATGTTAAAATTTTAGTATCAGAATTTCTTCCTATCTAGACTGGTGATTCATTATCAATACCACCAAAACTTATATAACTGACTACTTGTGGTGAATTTTGCCAAATTGAGGGAAACCCTGTTGACCTAAGCCAGAGGTAGTCTGTCAGGGATATTTGCCTTTTCCTTTTTTTTTTTCCATAAGTGGCATTTGCAGCATATGGCTTGAGCCAGCCCACAATTTATCACCTTTGAGCAATCTAGGCTGGATTGTGGGCATGAGACAGGAGTCATATATTCACTGGAATGGTTTCATTAATTTTGATTAAGCATGGGTGAGAAAGGGGTCCTTTTATAAAATCTACGAACCCTCCCTTGTGGATATATATATGTTTTACATGTAGAACTAGTTATTCTCATGATATTCATTCAGTATGCTTTACTATTATTGTGCAATGTGCTTATTTTGTTTACATCATGTATTCAACATAGACATATTTGTACCCACACAATTATGTCAGTAATTATCTGACAAAACTGGGCTGCTGCTTCATTTTTCAATTTTCAAACTTTTGAATTTTCTTAGAGTCTGCTTAGTCCATTACAAAATGAATCTTATGCATTGAAATTGGCCCCTCTATCATGGAGTTATGAGGAACTGAATTTTTAATTACCCATACATTTCATATGCATTCTTATTACAGTTTATGATGCATGGATTCAAACCCTCCTTGATTTAGTGCTGTGTTCTCCAGCCTGTTTGTTAAAGGGAAAAGTATCTATAAATACAGATGCCATATGAACTACTACAGATTGTAAAAAGAAATGCATATGTTTCAGTGCAATTTTAATGATCACTCACATAATCCTCAGGATGGAAAAACTGCCTTGGACATTGCAGTGGAGAAAGGTCATTGTGAAATAATTCAGTTATTGAAGACTTCTCAATTCAAGGTGAGGTGCATGAGACAGCTCACTATACCTTGCCTACATGTGTGACATTTGAAGATACATATATATTTCACACTAAAGGAATTTTCTTGGATATGGTTTATGTGTAGATGTCAGTACTAATATCTAATGTACATACTCATGATGCACAGTTGGTTATAATAACTTCTATAATATGCACAAGGAACTGTCTGCAGTGGCTGTATTAAGCAATGATCTACTGTGCAATGTACCATAATTGTAGACAAGTATTTATACATGGCATGAAAGAAATTACCACAATTTGTGTTTCTCGCAGCCATGCCTCGAAACTATACATGTATATCACGCATGTAGGTGCACTTTAAATACTTATGTACAATAATTACATGTATGTTAAATGTACATGTACAGGTTCCAGTAACGGTACTGAGACAAAGTCCTGAAGAAAGAGCAACAAGGGCTGAGCAACAACTCATCAAAACAAGGCAACAGAATGATGCATTGCAACAGCAAATCAGACTTCAAAATGAACTGGCAGATGAGAAAGCCAGAAGGGCAGAAGAGAGAGCAACAAAGGCCGAACAAGAAATCCTTGAAAAAACAAAACAGAATGATGCATTGCAACAACAAATCAGACTTCAAAATCAACAGGCAAATGCTCTAGCTAGAAAAGCAGAAGAGAGAGCATCAAGGGCTGAACAACAATACTTGGAAACAAAACAACAGAGTGATGCATTGCAACAGCAATTCAGATTACAAAATGCTCGAACTAGAGGAGCAGAAGAGAGAGCAACAAGAGCAGAAGAGATAGCAACAAGAGCAGAAGAGAGAGCAACAAGAGCAGAAGAGAGAGCAACAAGGGCTGAACAAGAACTCTTGGAAACAAAACAACAAAATGACGCATTGCAACAGCAAATCAGACTACAAGTCCAACAGGCAGATGATAGAGCTAGAAGAGCAGAAGAGAGAGCAACACGGACCGAGAATGAGCTACGGTTGTCAAGGCAACAGTCTGAAGCACAACTGAGACACCATGTCACTCAAGTTGTCCCACAACATTCTGACCCAATGAAGTCTTCGTGGAGAGTGGAACGCGATGAAATAGAAGTGATGGAAGGAAAACCTCTTGGTGTGGGAGGGTGGGGCGAGGTGAGAGAGGCTATGTTCCGTGGTGTCAAGGTTGCTGCTAAGTTCCTACATGAAGAAATCATCTCTCCACACAATACTGATCTATTTATCAGAGAGATGAATATTGCAGCAAGTGTGCGCCATCCCAATCTCCTGCTTTTTATTGGAGCCACATTGGGTGGCAGTAAACCTGTAATCATTACAGAGCTGATGCCAGTCAACCTGCGAAGCATCATTTCAGTCCTTCTTCGAGGTCATGTCATCTCTATTGGCATAGATGTGGCGTGTGGTCTCAACTACCTCCATCTAGTGAGACCGGATCCTATCATCCATCGAGATGTGAGCAGTGCAAATATTCTAGTTGAGCGCACTGAATTGGGTGGTTATAGAGCCAAGGTGTCTGACTATGGTTCTGCTAACTTTCTATCTAAAGTGATCACCATGGGTCCAGGAAATGCATCCTATGCAGCCCCAGAGTCCATGAATCCCAGACTACAGTCTCCAAAGATGGATGTGTACAGCTATGGCATACTCCTGCTTGAAATGGCCACTGGACAGTTCCCAGACCAAAGCGTACGAGCCATACAGCTTGATACCTTGCTGTGGCAAGAAATGAAAGAGATAATTAGGAGGTGCATCTGTGAAGATCCAGCCAATCGTCCAACCATGAAAGATATACTTCTGTTACTGCCATAGTTCAACAAATGTATGGATACAGTGTAAATTGATTCTAACACAAGGCTGGGGTCACTGAAAATGAGAGTTGTGGAACGTTGTGAGATAACATTATTATAATTGTTTAGCCCATGCATCTGTGTTAGATTTTTACTAGCATGATTTCCACTGTAGAGATTAGCTAATGACATGTTTAACTCCTTACACTGTCTGATTCAATAATTTTCACAATTATACATTTGTCTTGCCTAATGTGATACATAGCAGTTCAGTGACGTACGAATCCTAAATCACATGACAAGCCCTACAAGCAGATGGCAGAGTTAGGCGTATATTTCTCAGTGGAGCTCAGGACATGTTTGAAATTGACATCAGCAGTGCCACTGCTGACCAGTTTCTGCAGATCGTGTAGACTTGTTATACATGTATATACGCCACTGTTCATTTTCTCGGCAATCGACCCACATAAACCATAATTACATCATATAGTAACATATCAAGATACAAGAGAATAACGCACAAAACACACACAAACAACTACAGAAGCTACTAAAAAGTATACTAAATACAAAAGAAACACAAGACGCTGTGCTGAAACTCATTCTGACAGGTATGGAAGCCCAGCTCCATCCTCAATCTCCATCCTTCTACGCCATTTCACTCTGCTGCCGCGAATGCAGAGATTCGTAGCACGAAGGACAGCAAAAAGCATTCTGGCACGCACATAGCCCAGCACTTCACTGTAGGACTTGTGCCAAATTTTTCAGCCAAATGACGTATAAATGTCTTTGCCTCAAGACCGAGTGCCCCATCAGCTGTCACAACAAATGGTGTAAAAGATGCATTAATTTTTTCAGCAGCTTGTGAGTATTTTTGTTTCTTGGTGTGCTCAATCAAGGAAAAAACTGCACCAACATCACGATGCAAGTAAGAATTCGCATCTGAATCCACTACTCTAACATAAAAAAAAGTAGTAGCTTGAGGCTGCCGCCATACAGCACGAACAGAAAGATCAGCAACCAAAGCAGGAACCTTCTCACGGTCATTGGGTTCTCTTACAATGGGTTCCCTCACAACCTCTTTGTATGCAATTGAAGCCAAGTCACCAAGGGCATCCCTAATCTCATTATGTCTTTGGATGACTAAACCTCCCTTTCTACAAACAAGGGCATGTCCAGTGCTGAACTGACTACCACAACCATCACACAGAGCTGGCAATCATAGTAATGGTCAATGATATCGCAGTGCCAGTGAGCCCCAAAATTCAGTGGCAGATAGATCAAAATGATGGTATACCATTGGTATTACTGTCAACCATGCTGAGGTCTTTCCATCAATTCCTCGTTGTATAAAGGTTTGTAAAACAGAATTCAGAAGGTTCTGGTATTGGATTTCAATGTCGTGATTTAGTTCCCGGTGTAGCTTCGAAAGGTGGTCTACGTGATTAAATACTGAGAAGTATGAATTACACTTGATTGCATCAACTATATGAGTTGTACGTTTTCAAAGGAAGATACAGCTGTTGATAGAGGATCTCGAATTCCCAGTCCTCCATGATGGGCTGGAAGTGAAAACAGCTTCTTCTCAGAATCACTTACAGTTCCCTGGAATAAAGCTGGCCAAAAGATGTCGTTCAATGCATTGCGCAGGATTTCGAAGCAGGATTCACAATTGGGTACCACTCTTTGCATGTAAGACCATTGGAATTGCAGTGATTTGGAAAGAGCTGCAAATGCAGCCTGGGGGTATAATTCGGCTGCCTCAGCCAATATGTCCAAGTTTTAACCTTCTCTAAAACAAAAGCATGCACATCCTCTTCCTCCCCAATGAATCCTCCCAAGAAACGATGTCCACGAACTTTTTTTACTCCAAGTTCTCCAAATAGTGCCTTAGCTTCAGCCTCCTCTGTGGCTCTAACAACCAAAACCGTCTTTTTAGGTTCAGGGTGGTAACCATAATCTGGACCTAGTTCACATAATTTCTGGAACCAAACTTTCAAGTTTGAAAGTTTCGCAGTGCAGGCTGAATCGTCGGCATACCAGTTCTGGATCCACTTGCCCTGATCTGTAAGATGTTTAATAAGTGGCATTAGAGTGGCAGCATACATTAGCATTGAAAGTGGATCTCCCTGTGCAACACCTTCTTTGCATAGGATTACCTCAGAGCTGCCCTGTAAAAGGAGCGATGCATAATCCCTATAGGTGTTTAATAGGAAACGTGAGCATCTGACTCTAACATTCCATAAAGCTGCAGATCTATTAAGAGAATTAAAGGCATTCTTGGCATCGACTAATATAACTCCCCATCCATCGTCACAATGCTCATCATATAGCTCTCTCATGGCATGAACTGCGCCTTCAATTCCTGCTCTCAGTCCAGAGCATAGCTGATCTAGTTCCTCAACATCAATACCTGTAGCCAAGGCCATTACTTTTCCAATTATTCTTCTAAGTACTTCCCCCACAGCGATAGGTTGCACTCCAGGGCATTTATCAAGTGCTATCAATTGACAAGACATAAGTGCCTTGATTTGTGCCTATTCTACTATGCCATTTGCAAGGCATCTTACCAGTTCAGCAACAGCATCCCTCAAGGTACTACTAGAAGAGCCAAACCTCAAAAGGTAGCATTGCCATTGAGCAGCTGTTGAACCTCCCGGGCCAGAACTACCACGAATCCTCCTTACAGCGTTTTCAATATGTGATCCTGTGATGTCAACATCAACAAGTGGAGGAAGTTCATCGCATGGCAAAAATGCTCGTGTGCCTGATATAATAATAATAATAATAATAATAATAACTACAGGTGGGTCAGCAGCTGGTAATGCCGAAGCTCGCAAACATACGGCCAACGATCAGAAGTGCAGAGAGCTAGGTTGGGTCTGTGTCCCCTTGGCAGTAGAGACTTATGGTTGTTGGGGTGAAGAAGCACAGTGCTCAGTCTCTCGCCTGGCAGCTCGGCTGGCCCTGTAGCTGCAGTGTAGCAAATCAAAGGCCATCACGAACATTTACCAGAGGCTTAACCTCACCTTAGTTCGATGCAATGCTAGAGCCTTGCTCTCCCAGTCAAGGTTGCAGCATGCAGAGGACATGGGTTGAAGGTAGCCTTCACAGTGTGAATTGGTGTGTGGGTAGGGTTTAGTGTGTTTATGGCATGATTGTACAGGATTACTTTTGTGTATTCCCTGTAATGTTGTTATTTGAATAATAATAATAATAATAGTGATGCTGCTGAGGTGCACTTGCCTATCTCCATCTGTAATTCCGTTAGAGCTGTTGTCAATACCTTGGCCACTGGCAAAGCACCAATGCCAATTCCAGGTACCTGGCTGGTGGCTCACTCACAAGAATAAAGAGGGTCTACCCTTGGACATCTGGCCTATTGTTGTTGGGGAGGCAATGAGAAGACTGACAGGAAAGTGTCTTTGTATCCTCTCGAAAGACAAGGCAGCTGAGTTTTTTGGTCCATTTCAGCTCGGGATGGCATGTCCTGCTGGAGCAGAAAAGATAGTACATGGAGTGCGCAGATGTGTTCAAGATCACTGGAAGGATGAAGACTTTGTGATACGCAAAATTGACCTAACTAATTCTTTCAACATGGTGTCTCGCCAGGCACTCCTTGAGGATGTGCCGCTCCTATCCCAGAACTATTCCCTTGGGTTTCCTGGTGCTATGGGCAGCACCCAACTTTATGGCACCCTATGGGAGTGTTAAGTTCTGAACTTGGAGTTCAACAAGGAGATCCTTTGGGCCCACTGTTGTTCTCCTTGGTCTTGCACAGGCTCATCCGCACGATCATTGAGGATAAGAAATGATCACAACTTCTGATTAAGACATGGTGTCTAGATGATGGCATTCTTTCAGGTACTAAGTCTGTAATATGTCGGGCTGTTGCTATTATTCAGAAGCAGGGTCCTGCTCTTGGTCTCTGGATCAACCCTGCCAAATATGTGAATATTGTTCTCTTGCACTGTCTTGTCAGACTTTCCCCAAGAAATGAAGGTGTCCCATGAGCCAAACTTCGAAGTCCTTGGAGCTCCAATAGGTGATCCCATCTTTTGTGCTAAGTTTTTAGCACAATGGCATGCTAAGGCTGCCAAGTTGCTATCCCAGCTGGTTACTGTGGGCTCATTGACCCCCAAGTTGCTCTCCTCCTCTTGCGTCAGTGTGCAGGGTACTGTAAATTAGATCATCTTGCTCGTTCAACTCCACCCTCCCTTATCTCTGATGGTTTGGCATTGTTTGATGCTGACGATATTCGACGCTGTTTTTCAGAATGCACTGGAATTGATACAGCTGACAATGACTGGTTGCAAGTTCAACTGAGCCTTGGTAGGGGTGGTCTTGGCCTTTGCAGTCTTGCTCTCCATTCTCCAGCTGCTTATCACTGATTAAGGCCGGGTCCCTAATACCATCGAATTATTATGCCTTGGAGTCAATCAATATTTTTAATGATACCGTCCCACCGGTGCAAGCAATTTCTGGAGACCTTTTGCTTCATTCTACTTTAAGCCAAAAGGATCTCTCTGCTAGGTTGGAAAACCACCAGTTTGAACAGCTGCTATTTCAGTCTTCCCCTGCTAACCTTGCAAGTTTGTTGTCTGTGTCCTCATGCCATGCTGCATCTTGGTTGTCAGTCATCCCTTCAGTAGGCCTTAATCCTTCACCTTGAGCCTGATGAATTCCAGACTGCATTGAAGTGGTGGCAAGGAATTGACACATCTTTGGGTTCTTGCTGTCCACATTGTCCTGAGCACCAGCTAGACCCCCTAGGACACCATGCAGTGACATGCAAAGGTGGAGGGGATGTCGTGCTGCACCACAACAGCTTGTGGGATGTCATTTCACAGTTCTGCCATCGAGCGTGTCTGGGGGGACAGCTTGAAGTAGGTTGTGGTTTAGGGGTAGACAAAAGACATAGCCGTCCAGCTGATATTCTTGTACAGAACTGGATAATCGGCAAACCAGCCGCTTTTGACTTTACTGTAACCTCACCGCTTAATCTCACTACTTTAACTGAAGCGGGAGTTACAAGAGGGTCTGCAGCTATGGCAGCTGAAGTTCGGAGGCATGGGGTTAATGATCGTAAGTGTTCAGAGCTTGGATGGGTTTCTATACCCTTAGCAGTTGAGACTTACGGTTGCTGGGGTGCAGAAGCCCAGTCCACCATTTCTCGTCTAGCATCCCGTCTGGCCATCCAGTTGCAATGCAGCAAATCCAAGGCCATCACTACCATCGACCAACGCCTCAACATAACACTGATTAGAGCAAATACCAGAGCTTTGCTATCACATTCAGGCTTTTTCAGGTCTGAGGGTGGAGTTTAACTTTTAAGTGGTGTATATGTGTAATTGTATTGCTGTTCTTGTCCTTTGTTGTTAAAATTTTTTTACATCACAGTAATGCTGTAAGCTTGTCCATCTTGCTTGTGCCATACCACCTTCTTTCTCTCAACCTGTTCTCCATATCTTTGATCAAGATATCCAAAAATGTTTCACATCTTGTAGAGGGGTGCATGCATACTTCCAATGTTGCATGGAAGCAGGCACAGCTGAGCCTCAGGCGTGGAGGCCTCGGGGCTGCGTTCTCTGTCACACCATGCACCAGCAGCTGCAGCTTGTATTGCCTCATTCTGTTCCTCTGGCCTGGGTTCCAACTCTCATGCACATCTTCCCCAGGCAAAAGAGATGTTCAATCCAAATGGATTTCCCTGCTGTACACCTGTTTCAGATGTTAGATGCCCTAGGGGGTACCATAATACATATCCAGAAATGGCCCATACATACGCAGTCATCCTGTTGTTTTTTCCACATTGAATTTCAAACATGTTAAAATATACTCTAAAAATCGATTTGATTATTATATGCATTTTTCATGAAAAAAATATTAAGCACCCTTTTACTAAAATCAAGACATTTAAATTAATTTCAACAATGCATAATGATCATAAATGTATTTAAAAGATATTTTAAAAATATAATGTTAATATTCATGACGTCTACGATGAAACTTTGGCTCACACTGAACGACGAAAGTTTATAATACATCGCTTCAGCGCGAGGGTGTGGCTACTGTGGTACGCCCACGCATATGTGCATGGATTGAAAAGTCAGTTAGTTGATAAATAAATCCTGCAACGCATGCCGATAGGGACTGACCAGACATTCAGAAATCATGTGTGCACACAATATATCTGTTATGCCTCATGGCAGTGTGCAATGTGATCTGTTCTTTTAATTTATTGTTTTCTACTTGAACAGCTCTAACCAAGAATTATTAACTATAGCAATCCTTGCTCGAACCCAGTGGGATATGCCTCAAGTCATTCTCTTTGTCAGTAGCACTCGCGGCATTAACTTTCAAAGTGGTTGTATGTTTCGACGCTTATACGTAAGTTCTATCAGTATACATAAAAAAGCTCGGCGATTTTTATATAGACTCTATTGCCTGGTAACCTCGGACAACGCTCAGTTACAATTTCCACTCTTTTCTTGTTCATTTCACTAGTTACGAGCATTATCCGTGCATGCATGCATTGCGATACATGCGGTTGATGGTGCATGATCCAATTATCCTGACATAGTCTGCGATTAATTAAGTTAAGTTAATTGTGCATTATGCAAGACACTACGGTGCAAGATAACATGACTGCACCGCTGCAGTAATGAATGCTTTGAAGTGCAGTTTACATGTATACGCGAAACCAGCTCTCAATTGCATGCATGGTAATGCATGATGAAGAGATTAGAACTAACTTGATTTATTATTACCGATTACTAAACGAAAATAGCGTCATGTTCATAAGTCAATGTGTCATGGAGTGCTTGGGCACTTGAGAGTGGAGAGCCATGCAGGCGCCTAGCAATTAATTCATGCCGGTGATTTCATTCAGCCATCAAAAAAGTATCTAAATATATATATTTGCTTTGCACCTCTAGTCTCGTCCCCAGACCCAGATTCCCAACAGCTGCGGGTGGATTACATCACCGCTACTTCCACGTAGCGGTGATGTAATCCACCTGCAGCTGTTGGGAATCTGGGTCTGGGGACGAGACTATTGCAACTCCAGTATCAGTTGAGGAGCAAGAAGTATTAGCATTGGAATGCAATGATTAGGACATTGTGATAACGATTTGTGTACATGTCTACGGAAAAGCCCTTTTAATCAAGTCGAAGGACAGATAATTATTTGGGATTATATTATTGCTGTTTCCAATGCTATTTGATTTAGATGAGCACGTTTCGCAACTACTTTTGCATTTTTGGTTGTTGTCTATAAACAATCAAACAAAAAAAATTCGTGTACACGCTAACGAGGTTTTGTAATTTATTTGCTTGAATATTCGCAAACAATTATGAACTTAAAATTCAACTCAATTTCAAAAATCGAACTTTCTTGTAAGATATCAAGGACAAAAATTCCAAAACGAAACGTATGTAAATCCGATGTCCTTCGATTTCTGGATATGCATGAATGAGAGCCATAGCACCATATCATTTTGCCCAGGGAAGGAGCTCGATCATGATCAGGAAAAAAAAGGTGACACATATGGTGAGGAGAGCCTGTCAAATAAAGTTGTCTAAACGGTTTTTATACAGATGACTCATGTGAGCAGGGATGCTATCACCAGTTGATATATGAGGGATACTGATACTGCATGCATATGCATGCTAAACATTATTTCATGAACGTTGGGATTATATGAGGAGTACCAAAGTACTGCAAAAACGTGATGAAACAGTTGACTCATTATCAGAAGTTCAGACAGCAGCCAACAATTACAAGTGGCTGCATGCCTGCCCGCGTATTATAACACACTACGATAATGTGGAAATGGGATATATATCTATGAACGTACATAAAAGATTGAAACAGGTATTCACATACACTGCATGTGCAATATGAATGTTAAAAAACAAAACGCAACTGAAACTGAAAACAAGTTAAAATTCATTCAGACGTTGGCACGTGATCTTCCTCGTCCCATTGTGTCACTGCAGACGTGTTACCGAGTTCTTCTATCCTCTTGCGTGACCACGCCTCCCACACGGTGATCTCTTGGTGCGATGGGACAACGGAGCGGTCAATGGGCTCCAACCACAGAGACGATACAACGTACCGCCCCGCCACGGCCACTAATTTGTTGTGGGACCTGTTCCCGTACTTTTTGCAATCGCACGTGGCCAGTCTGGCCAACACCTTCCCGTGGCTAGGGCCCCGTGAGATGTCGATGATGATGATGTCACCCATGCTACGCCCAACCCAGAGCACGTCATCGACGATCAACAGAGATTTGGCACCCGTGGGTGTCTTTTCCACCCCCGGGGCGGGGGATTGATCCAGATCGGCACAGGCACAACTCTGAAGCCTATTTCTTTTGCCTGCAGTCCTTTCACTTTTGCGATACACCACGGTGAGGCTCTTCTGTAGCACACGTGCGGAGCTCGTCTGCAACAGGTTGAGCGGGTCGTTGCGCCTTTGGTGAGGCAGACTGAGCGGCTGCTGAGCCGGCGTACTAACCGGGCCTTCGTCATCGACGGACGTCTTTGGCTGGTCGCGGCAAAAGACGTCTTCCATCGCGCAACCGACGGGGTCAGCAGTGATCACGTGACCGGTCGGGTCCACAGCGGAGCAGTCCAGTACGCGCACGAGGGCGTAGGTCTTGACGTCCCACTGGAGCACGCAAGAGAGGAGCGACCCCACCCCCCACACCGCGCTCCCGTCGAACGCCAATTCGTTCACCAGCGTCGTCTTCTTGGAAAAGACGGGGATCTGCCGAAGCACGCTGACGTTGACCGTGTCCACCACCACGATGCCGTTCCCGCACCCGCACCAGAGCTGGTCGCTTCCCGCCAAGGTCATGCACTTGATCGAATTTCGCGGCGAATCGAGTTGAAGAGAGAGCGGATCCATCCAGTCGCAGAGTTCCAGGCTGTAGTCCTCGTCGTAGAGGAATGCCTCGCAGTGACACTGGAGCTCGCTGTGACCCACGCTACCTACCGCACTCTTGGAGGAGAAGATGTAAAGTCCACCTTTCACCAAGCCAGCGAAAATTCTAGTGACCTGCATGTGGGTTGAAAGTAGGATTCATTTACTAGTTCAAACTAAGTGCTCAAAATCGAAGCCCATTTTGTTTATGGTGTGCATGTATGTGTATGTGTGCACGTGTATCCTTACTGTTGAATTCATCACAGGATTTGGATAGCTTGATCACGAAGGGGGGGGGGGGGGGGGGGGGGGGGGGGGCAAATAATATTTTGTAAACACCCATCCCCCGGGTTCCCACCACCCTAAGCCCTCATTAAATGAGCAAAGAAACCACCTTCTAATTGCTAGTGCAGAAGAATACGTATACGTAGAATTGCTAGGCAAGGAATACACAAAGGCTCAGAAGAGGAGGCTCACCATGGACCAAGTTGAAGAATGATGCGCATCAGTTACCAACCCCTCTCTTTTGGAGCAAAGTTGTTTCAGTGTAGCAGAGGCATTCAATTTCATTACTAAGTGAACAACTTTGCTCCAAAAGAGAGGGGTTAGTAACTAATTCAGTATCATTCTTCAACTTGGTGAGGTCCATGGTGAGGGTGAGCCTCCTCTTCTGATCCTTTGTGTATTCCTTGCCTAGCAATCCTACGTATTCTTCTGCACTAGCAATTGAATCATCGCTAGCAAAAGGATTAATTGATATTGGACGATGGGGTCTCCTACTGATTTCCTTGCCCCCCCCCCCCCCCCCCCCCCCCCCTCGCTTGATCAATACATATTTGTTTTGACCGTTATGGCTTCATTAAAATGGAATATACACTGTACCAAATGCTGTAGAATAAAACTCTGCACTGGTACATTTGGTTGTCCTGTGTACATGTATATTTAAATCAGTTCTTCATGATTCAAAAACCATATGAACTGCATGACAACAATATTGGTGGATGAACGTGTATGCAGTTACATGCCCTAATACATGAACCTTAGATAACACCCACCCACACACACACACACACACACAAACACACACACACTGAAACCTTGTTGTCTTTTACTTCTGCTACGAAACTCAGCACAGCGTCATTCAATTTGAAGCTCCACAAATGCTTTGGTTCCATTCCCGAGTCCAGACGATACACCTGCACTACGCAATTGTTCTACAAATACATGTAGTAAAGATTATGTTCTGCGGTTAAATCACGATTCAGCAATGACTGCATCCCTATACGCTTACCAGCGTGCTGACCCACAACCTCTTCATCTCTCCCTGGTTGATGATGATGGAGGCACACGCCCTTCCCGTGGGGAGGGGGGAGGCTCCCTGCCTGAACGTGCCCCGGCGTGCATCGAAGGCGCAGAGGAGCTTATCGGGATCCATCTTTGCCCACATCCAGACTGTGCAGTCGTTGGAGAGGGGATCGGACGATGTCGGAGGCACGCACACCACGTCCACCTTGGGGAGGGGTTGGTCCATGTGCGTGGCAACCGTGTGCTTGCGGCACAGAAACCCAGGGCAGTCGATCTGAGCCACAATCTAGAAATGAGAGAACTTTTATGTAACATGATCCAGGAGTTGAGCATTGATTGTACTCAATAGATAATAATAGGAAATAAAAATAAATAAAGTGCAGTGTAATTGAAACTGTTGTCATTATAAATTACTCATAATTGGTTATGAAACAACAAATTTAACTCACAATTGGGTTAAGTAACTGAAACTCAATAACCTGTACTTAGATACTAATCTCTGTTACAAACATTCACAGTTTGAATACATGTACATGTATTTGGTCATTATTGACATGGTACATGTACAGCACAATCAGGGATGTACCACACCCACCCCCTACACACCCCCTACCCACCCCTGGTTTGCCCCTAATTTGACAAACCCACCCTCTGGTGACACGTCACGATGGAAACTGATCGATAGATTCCCATCGTAGGGTACAAATTAGAATCACCTTTTTTTTGCGTCCTTTTAATACTGATGCACATCGACTTTATAGTGTATGGGCATTGTGTAATAATTTTTAAAAACCCATTCCGTTAATTAATTGGGCCAGGCTGTGCCATTTAATAGTACAGAGGGAAGACTTATTTTTATTTTGATATAGTCCACAACCCACCTCCTGTTGCAAACTTGGTGGTAAATCCCTGGCAATTAATATTATTAATGTGTTCATAATCATTCCACTACGTTATTTGCCTAGTTTGAAAACTCAGGTAGCTGATTGTACTACTGTGAGTCATAGTTCTTAATATGTATTGCATTCATTAGCAAACTTTCCCTGTTCAGGAATTGATCCGAAATACAAACATTTTTGAACACTGATGCATTTTCATTATAATTTATTTATTTATTGCAAACAAGTTAACCATTTTGTTGTGTAAGGGAAACATCAGTGTAAAGATGAACATTTGCAGTGTTGTGTACCTAACAAGCTGCCTACACCATGTAATGCGCTGCACATGTATTATTCAATTGCAATAAATATTATTTTACTTTCTCCTGCATGGCTAAATATGTGACATAGGAAGTCTAGTGTTTGAAGCGTATATCAGTCCCAGGTGAGTGGCGTATGTTGCGACTACATAATTTACCAAGATGCAGCAATCAGCGATCTCCCCAGATGACACACTCACACACCACCAACACACCACCGGCTCACCTCATGGGCAGCTGGCCTTTCTGAAGGGGTGTGTCTCCAGCAGTCCTCCATCAGGTCCACGAGGGCCGGGAAGGAGGGCTCCAGGTTGCTCTCTGAGAGCGAGGGTCTCTCTCCCTTGTTGATGGCAGCATCCATCTTGAGACTGTTGGTGTAAGATTCAAAGGGCCTCTGACCAGTAAGGAGCTCATACAGCAACATGCCAAACGAGAAAATGTCCACCTACACATGCAGCCAGAAAATGGTTGATAAAGGGTTAAAATGCAAATACATGTATCGAGGCTACCTTCTCGTTAAAGGCTTGCTCCTCCCCCTTGTGGTGAATGGTTTCTGGGGCCTGGTAGCCAGGAGTACCCTCCGATCCCTTCACCCCTCCTGGGTTGGCAAACCTAGAGATGCCGTAGTCTGCAAGCTTGACGTTGACTGGAGGGGGAGGAGGAGGAGAAGAGGCAGAGGAAGGGAGGGGAGGGAGAGGGGAGGGAGAGGGGGAGAGGGGAGGGAGAGGGGAGAGGGGAGGGAGAGGGGAGAGGGGAGGGAGAGCGGAGAGAGGGGGAGAGGGAGGATAGAGGGGGAGAGGGAGAGGGCAGTAAGTTAGAGTCAGTAGCAGGATATTGTCAGGTAATGAGTGAGAGGTAGGGAAGGTGCCAAGTGTAAATACCTTGCCAATAGCATTGGATTCCCATTGACCATACGAGGACATTATCCGACTTCAAGTCTCGGTAAGATTATGCCGATGTGTGTGAATGTACTCTAAGGCATGCAGCCACCTGTGTGAGATGCCAAAAAACAGACGAGAAGATTGTGCATTCCAACCACCTCCTCCCCATACCTGTACCTCTTCCCCATACCACCACCTCCTCCCCATACCTGCACCTCCCCCCCATACCACCACCTCCACCCCATACCGGCACCTCTTCCCCATGCCTGTACATGTACCTCTTCCCCATACCACCATCTTCTCCCTATACCTGTACCTCCTCCCCATACCTGCACCCTCCCTCCCCATACCTGCACCTCCTCTCCATACCTGTAACCTCTCCCCATACCTGCACCTCCTCCCCATACCTGCAAGGCAACCTTCGTGGTCATCACGTGACCCAGGACCCCTCCAGGCATACGCAGGACCGGTGACACTTGAATGACATCCGCCTGCTCCTGCTTTAACCCCTCCACCTCTGCCTCCAGGACGTCAAACAGGCTCCCCTGGGGGGCAAACTCCAGCGCCATGCACAGGGGCCTGAGAGAGACACCTAGCAGCGCCACTATGTTGGGGTGGTCCAGTTGAGCCAGGACCATCACCTCTTGGCGGAATTCGTGAAACATGCACAGCGCTTCCTTCATGAAGAGTTCGTCATCATCGTCTCCTATGCTACCATCTTGTCCTTTGCCCCGGAAGATGGGCTCCTTAACGGCTACTGTCTGACCTTTGTACTTTCCTTTGTACACAGAGCCTGTAGTCAAATGGAAAGTGGCAAACATTGTAACTTGACTCGTACATGTAAATAAAAACAGCAACTTTGATAAATCTGCAGTGGTACACTAAATTGTATCATAATAGGTTTGAAGACAATAGCAATTGCATAGCTATACATTCAACAGCAGATATAGTTTGTTAATTAATGCATATCAATATACAAACTTGATATTAATTAATTAGCTGATACTACACACGGGCCCTGCATTCGTGTTTGGCTCACCTGAGCCCCCTTGCCCAAGACAAGTGGAGGGATCCTTGGGGTTAAACACAAACTCGTCGCGATCAATGATCCACTCTGGTTCCAGGTCCGTGAGGAGGATGTCCGGCACCAGGTGCTCCAGAGGCACAGAGACGCCGCAGCTCCTCACGGGGATGTGGTCGGTGGTGAGGGCCAGGAAGCAGCACACCTCCAGGGGGAACACCATGGCCTTGCGGGACCCCGGGGACACTCTGGCGCTCTCGTTGTGCACGGTCGGAATGAGCCAGACCACCTCGCGCTGCACGATGGGAGTGCCGTCATCGTTGTATTCGTTCAGGCCTGTGGGATTACATCGTTGCGATTTCATTTTAGTCCCTTGTGGGACTGTGTTATTTTAACCCTTTCAACTTTTTCAGTTGATCTCAGACTGCAAAAAGCATGCATAATCGTTCAATTCAATCCGCTGGTGAACATTCACCTTCATGTGCATGCTTTTTTTTCATTTCAACTTCACAACTTTTCCTCCCAATTCCACTGACCCATACATTGTAGTTTCATCTTCACAAATAATGTCATTTTCCCTCCAATATCATGTAAAAAGCAGAGATTTTTTTTTTTCATACCAGCATCAATTTGACATTCCCAGTTTGTCCCTTACCTGGGAACCATTCCTCAATGAGAGAGTCAAGCTGGTCCACTATGTAGCCCATGGCTGAGAACTCTCCACAGCTGCTCCACACTGTCATGTCCACACCATGACTGTCCGTGGTGTCAAAGGTCACCGCAACACCTGAGATCTCTAAATTGGAAACAGGCTGTATGTAAAAACATGTTGTGCAACAAGTACGAATATGTAACGTGTGTGTGTAACATATACATGTACGTCTATACACTGAACATGTATTTGAAGTCCCTACAAGTTTATGTGGCCATTCACAACTAGTTATATGTGAAATGTGAAACACTATAAAGAGCATAGATGTGCACTCAAAAACAACAGAATTGTCGATGGAGGTACCAGCATTTATTTGGCCATCAAATGGAGGCCCCTGGCCATCACTGAGTACTGATTGCAATATCATATTGATTTGTCCTTTATTGGTAAAGGCGACCAGAGGTATAAGACCAGTTGTTTAGTTCAATTCAAAATTCCATTCATCTGAAATACATGTAGTGGTGGATCTGATCTAATACCAGGGTGTCCACGATCTGATTAGCCACATAATATAGATGCAAACATAGTTGAGGAACTAAATTCTAATATTTGATATCAAATTTATCAAGGCCCTCTGTATGTACAGTACAACCTCATTGACTAATCGTTAGTATGAAGCTATAATGGGCTATTCCATAATATAATTGTGCACCCCTACTGATGACTAATATCAAAGTATCCCCCCAGGACATAAAGCCTCTACACCATACCCCCCCAGGACATTTATTTTGGACACCCTCTGGACACACTTCCCTGTACATTACCATTGAACCCCCTCTGGACACAACCTGATGTAGGATACCCCCCTAGGACATTACTATTGAACCCCCTCTGGACACATCTCGATGTAGGACACCCCTCTAGGACATTACCATTGAACCCCCTCTGGACACATCCTGATGTAGGATACCCCCTAGAGCATTACCTTTGAAAACCATCCGGACACATCTCACTGTGCAACACCCCTAGGACATTGCCATCATTGCCATTGGACCCCCCTCTGGACACATCTCACTGCAATAGAACATCCTCCTAGGACATTACCATTGGACCCCCTCTGGACAACTTTTTTGGTCATCAGTAGGGGTGTACAATTATTTTATGGAATAGCCCAATGATCAAAACCTATTCTGTACATTTTTGTTGCTTAGCTGATGTTTTGTATGCAACGAAAAAAAATTCAAATTGTTACAGTGACATGGTTGATGATAGTACTTGATCTGGTTGGTTTGGTTCACTTGCCATTTAGTGTCTAGTTGCTCACTCCATGTGATGGGGGTGTAGGGGGGGGGGGGGGGTGGTTGCACTGTATACTTGATAATTAGCCTATGGTACTGTAAACCCAAATGTTTAATCTGATTGTTCTACAACTTAGAACTGGAACGGACAGGTGAAATCCGACCATTTAATAAAAACATACTGTAGCATTGCGATTGCTAGAAATGGTGTTGCTGCAGAGTCACAATTCAATTATTACTGTAGTTGCATTAATCCCTTGAGGTGTCAATAAATGCAATTAGCAATGCACTGTGTATGAATATATTTTACTCGCATGTGTGAATGTATGTCTTGGCTGAGTATGCAGTTATAGAATACACGTACATCCACACATAGCGCACAAACAACACACACACATGCATGTACATGCAAAAACACAGACACACACAACACACACACAACACACACTCACACACACACAAACACACACACACAACACACACTCACAAATCACCCACACATACACACACACAAACACAACACACACACACGAACACACACACACACACGAACACACACACACACACACACACACACACACACACACACACACACACACACACACACACACACACACACACACACACCTGTACTTGGAGAGCTAATGGACTCCACCAAGAACCCTCCCACCTCGTACGACACCATCAGCCCCCTCCTCCAATACGACATCTGCACCTTCCTGCCCTCTGTGAGACGAGACCTCTCCAGGTTGATGAGCAGTCGCGAGATGAGGCGACTCCAGAACCCGCTGGGAATGTATGCCATGATGTACCTCCGCTTGATGTAGTCCGTGGCCTCCGTCACCATGGGATACGACCTAACCTCCTCCCCGGCACTCCCGGGGGCGTTGCCTTGTTTCGTCCACTTCTCCTCTTCGTACTTTCCCGCCGTGGGCACGGGAAAGTGGCTCGAGCCGATGAGGATGGGTCGCTCGAGGGGCAGCATGGAGGGGATGAGGTACTGGTCGTCCCCCAGGGAGAGAGCTATCTCGTACCTCTCGAGGAGCTGGAGGTACTGCTTGTGAAAGGTGCTCGGGAAACGGTCAGCGTTGCGGAAGATGAAAGGGACGTTGGACTCCTTGAGGATCCCGTTCTGGACAAAGGTTTGCCTCTCTGGCACGGTGATGATCTCGGCCAACAGGTTGGCTAGCCAGATGGGGTCTATGAAGTAGAGGTTGTTGAGTCCCTTTAGGTGGTCGTTGTAGTGGAGGATGATTCCGTTATCGTGAAGGAACTGCACAGCTAGAGGGAGGGGGGAGAGGGAGGAGGGGAAGGGAGGGGGGGAGAGGGAAGAGGGGAAGGGAGGGGGGAGAGGGAGGAGGGGACGGGAGGGGGGAGAGGGAAGAGGGTAAGGGAGGGGGGAGAGGGAAGAGGGGAGGGGAGGGGGGAGAGGGAGGAGGGGAAGGGGAGAAAGTGAAGGGGATGAGAGGAGGGAGGGAGGGAGGGAAGGAAGGATGGGAAGGGGAGGAAGAGAAAGGGAGGAGGAGAAAGGGAGGAGGGAAAGGGAGGAGGGAAAGGGAGGAGGGAAAGAGGATCATATGGGCTAACAAGGGATGTACATGTAATATAGATTACATATGGCATGTGGTACAGTATATCTACATGTAGTGTTTCGCCATAGTAATCATTTGTAGTTGCTAATTACTACTAATGAAATGCAACCTATGTGCTCACCAATGGAAAGATCCTCTGGATCCACGATATCAGAGTTAGGTATGCTGGAGGCCAGGGTGGCAAAGGCCTCGTGGCTAAGCACAGGAGGCCTCTTTTCACTGCAACACCTCTGAACCTCCTCTGCTATGACCTTCTGTAGGGCCACATAGCTAGCTGGAACCTAAGGGAGGGGGAAGGGGTAGAGAAGATAGCTGTAATCTAGTGTGGGAGAAGTTAGCCTTTTGAGTAATTGCTTTGTGTAATTGTATTCAAGACTGGTTGGAAATTTAATCTGTATGCAAAGAAGCTGATTTGATTTCATTTGCACTAACCTCCTTTCCGATGATTAGCTCCTTGGTCCCCAGAGTTGTGGCAGCCATGGAAGCTGCATGGATCTTTTCCTGAAGCTCCTTGATTCCATCTTTGCTAACACAAGACACAAATTGGATACTGTACCAAAAAAATGGCCGCCAAAAGAGATGCGACACAAGGATTATTGATCAGAACTACGAATGTATTTCATAACCTACTAAGATAAAGATGGAAATCCAACTTTTTGATATATGGCTACGATCATTGAAGTGTACTGCTCCTTGAGATCAGCTGCAAAATCTGGTGGTAGCTTGTCCATGTGGGTAGCAACAATGATAACAGGGGAAGATGGAGCCCGGGACTGTGGTGGGAAACAAAAAATAGATGAAACTGCAACCGTAATACCCCCTCCACTCCCCCACCACTCCCCTTCCACTCCCCCCACCCCTCCCCCTCCACCCACCCCTCCACTCCCCCACCACTCCCCTTCCACTCCCCCACCACTCCCCTTCCACTCCCCCACCACTCCCCCTCCACCCACCCCTCCACTCCCCCTCCATTCCCCTCCTCCACCACTCCCCCTCCACTCCCCTCCCCACCACTCCCCCTCCACTCCCCCTCCACCTGTCCCTCCCCTCCCCCACCACTCCCCTTCCACTCACCCCTCCACCCCTCCACTCCCCCTCCACCCACTCACTCCATCCACCCACTCCCTCCATCCACCCCCTCCCCCCAAAGTAAAAATAAATAATTCTAACCTGTATGTTGAGCAGCCATGGCTTGAGATGTTGGATCCCCTTCTCTCCCTCCTCCACATTCCACAACACCAGGTACAGTGTGTTCCTGGAGAGGAAGCACTGGTGGGTGGAGTAATAGACTTCCTGTCCCGCCATGTCCCAGGTGTTAAACACCACATCCATTGCTTCCTGTTGAGGGGGAGGGAGATGGGAGGGAGAGGAGGAGGAGAGGGGGAGAAAGAGGGGGAGGGAGAAGGGAGGGAGAGGGGAGGGAGAGGGAGAAGGGAGGGAGAGGGGAGGGAGAGGAGGAGGAGAGGGAGAAGAAAGAGGGGGAGGGGAGCGTGGGAGGGAGAGGGGAGAAAGAGGGGGAGGGAGAGGAAGAGAAAGAGGGGGAGGGAGAGGGAGAGGGGGAGAAAGAGGGGGGGGAGAAAGAGGGGGAGGGGGGAGGGGGAGAAAGAGGGGGAGGGAGCGGAGAAAGAGGGGGAGGGGGAGAAAGAGGGGGAGGGGGAGAAAGAGGGGGAGGGAGAGTGAGAGGAGAAGAAAGAGGGGGAGGAGGAGAAAGAGGGGAAGGAGAAAGAGGGGAAGGAGAGGGGAGATAGAGGGGGAGGAAGAGGGGAGGGAGATGGGAGGGAGAGGGGGAGAAAGAGGGGGAGGGAGGGAGAGGGGGAGGCAGAGAGTCATAGTGCTGATGACATGTACATTTACCATAACATAAACATCCCTTGTACAAACTAATTCTGACTAAGCCAACGTTTGCTACAGTGTACATTAAGATTATTAACACCACTCCCCCACGAGTAGCATTCCAATTACAGCCCACTCCAAACATAGTTCCAAACTGATACAGCTAAGCAGCTAGTTTCACTGAATGGTCACCCCTCATTGTCTCCAATGTCAACAACAGTTCTACATTTACCCTCAAGCTGCCTCCTTTCTGCTTCTTCAAGGCCTCAGGGGCTTTGACCACCCAGTCAGCCACATTGACCCCCACAGTGGAAATGTTCTCTGGCAGGGGGGCACTGGGGTCCCTGAGCACCGAGAGGAGGGTGGTCTTGCCCCGCCCCTGAAGCCCTACAACCATCAGTTTCATGCGATTGTAGGGCACGCAGTTCCTGAACTGCGTCCTGAGGTAGGCCAGCGTTTGCTTGGTGGAGCCCTCCCGGGAAACCCCCGGGAGAAAGTGCGGGGGCACGTTGGAGACGGAGACTCCACTCAGGAAGAGGTCATTCAATTGATGGAGCTTCCCGAGGCTAGGAGGTAATGTCCTGATGTCTGGATTGCTGTGGAGAGGGGAGGTCAAGGAAGGAGAGGTCAAGGAAGGGGAGGTCAAGGAAGGAGAGGTCAAGGAAGGAGAGGTCAAGGAAGGAGAGGTCAAGGAAGGAGAGGTCAAGGAAGGAGAGGTCAAGGAAGGAGAGGTCAAGGAAGGAGAGGTCAAGGAAGGAGAGGTCAAGGAAGGAGAGGCCAAGGAAGGAGAGGTCACTGAGATTTCAACTAACAATCATTGTGTGCAGAATAGAGGGTTTCAATCATTTGCTAATGACACACACAAAAATTCATTTCATCAACAACAAAAAAAAAGGTCATTCCATGTACTAATGCTCCAAATTAGTACCAGTAACTTTGTACATGTACAGTAATGTGGAGGCAGATCAGAGAGTAAGCCTCAAGGGACCTTTTAAAATGTGACGATTAATCCCTACAGCAAAGGAAGCATATACTATGGCACTGTGTTACGTGGCTGCCTACTACATGTACATGTAGCGAGTGGCCAAATGGACTACTTAGTCAGAGCATCCACTTTACATGCCTACATGAATAAACATAACGAGAGTTCCTGCATACAATTTGTGCTTCACGATTGCGAGCACACCAGACGTGCACATTTGGGGCACCCACCCACTGAGGCACCCACACACTGAGGCACCCACCCACTGAGGCACCCACACACTGAGGCACCCACCCACTGACATCCAGCACCATCAGGTTGGTGAGCTGTCCCAAGTAGTCTGGGAGGAACTCTATGCTGTTGTGCTGGAGGTGGAGGTGCTGGAGGCAAGACGCCCACTGACCAACTGGCAACTCCCTGGGATTGCTATCCACGGGGACAGTTCTTCTGATGGTTTCCGTTTTCTCTTTGCTCCCTTTCTTCTTTCTGAACAGGTCTCGGATCCTGGTGTTCCTCCGCCCTTTCGCTGGAGCCTTCCCCCTGTGCTCCTCCACGGGGGGGATATGGCTGAGCAAGGCCAGCTTGTTGCCCGCCAGGTTGAACTTGTTCATCCTCTGGCCCGTCCAGAAGTGGGTCGGGGGGAGGGTCACGATCCCGTTGTTCGAGAGGTCCAGGACGGTGAGGTGGCTGAGCTCCGTGGTGCTCTTGGATATCTCGGTAAACTTGTTGTTGCAGAGGTAGAGCCTCTCCAGGGAGTGCATCCAATAGTTGGAGGCTCCCAGGGGAAGGTCAGATAGCTGGTTGTGTGAGGCATCAAGATGCACCTGCCGGAATCATTCGACCATTAAAAATAAAGTTATAAAGGTACAGACTATATGGAGTAGATGTGTTGTCTCACTACTATACATGTACAGACATGGGTTGTGAATGAGGTTTATAATGGATTGTGTATCCACTACACAAGAATAACAGCAATTCAATTACTACATGCATTTTAGCACACGGATAATGGCATTTCCAGCACATTTACATTGATTTGTACCTTCCATACCATGGGTTTAACCCACTGGACCATTTCATACCAGCCAAATGCTGCATGACATCACACGATGCGAATACTCAACAAACACACCCGCCTAGACTACATCTCTCACCGCCTAGACTACATCTCTCACCACCTAGACTACATCTCTCACCAGATTGACTGCTCCCCAGCATAGGGATTGTGGGAGCAGGGTCAACTCGTTGTGGGTCAGGTAGAGAACACGCAGGTCCCTGAGGTCGCCAAACGCATCCGGGAGGGACCTCAAGCGGTTGTGGGACAGGATCAGAGTCTTGATTTTCTCACACGACCACTTCACGTCAGCCAAGGGGTTGTCTAAAAGAAGGTCGCGTGCATGCTACAACCATGAACACAGTGGAGTCGTTCTTACGTACCGGTCGCTGGGCACTCTGGGTCACCTGGAAGAGTCTGGAGCTGGTTGTAGGAGAGACAGAGGTTGGTCAGTTCCGGGAGATGAAAGACACTGCTTGGGACGTGCTGAAGTTGGTTGTGGGAGGCGTCAAGTTTGGACAAACTGGATTGGAAAGGTTAAAGGACAGCATGTATGTGTGTGTGTATACATGTATGTGTGTGCGTAATTAATTGTATTATGCGTAGTGTATTTGTGTACACTGTATGTACATGTGTGTGAAATGTACAGTGTCCATGTGTGTGTGTTTACAGTGAAGGTCAGACAAACAAAGCAAAGCTCATTACAAAGGTTGGCAACAAACATTATGCCTATGGCTTCACAGTAACCCTACATGTGCTTACAAGTGAAGATATGAACCCCAACACATGGAGAGGTTCCTCAAACACGCATGCACAAGATAATGCACCCTTTGTAGAGATGTACATGGCACATGACGCATGCTGCTATCAACAGTAGCTTTTAAAAGCATAATTGACACCAGTGATTTTAATAACTTGCTTTGTACAGGCCCATGGCACCTCCTGATCGCAGAGGGCTGGGAGCTGGTTGTGAGACAGGTCTAGATCCTGCAGTGATGTCATCTGCCACAGCTGGGCGGGAAGAGACGCAAGTCTGTTGCCATGGAGATCCACCTTGCTCAGGGTAGACGAGTAACTGGCAAGGAACGACCAGGGCAACTCCACCAGTCCCATATCCTTGAGTCTGGCCAGGTAGGTCCCTTGACCAGACGGTCTGAAGTTCTCCTGGACCACCTTTGAGATGACAGCAGGGAACTGATCCAGGATGGTCTTGGTGATGCAGGCACCACGCTCGACGAGGTACCTCACAATGCTCTCCTTCCTCATCTGACACGCCACGTACAGAAGGGTATTCTTCTCGTCGGATTGCGTTCCACTCAGGGCACGGCCGACGTCAAAGCGCCTCTCTTCGACAAAGTACTTGACCACGTCCAGGTGCCCCGAAATGCAGGCCGTGAAGACCAAGGGAGGGTTGTCGAACGCGTTCGGGTTGGCCCCGTGATCGACGAGGTACCTGAGGATGGCGAGCCTGCCGTGGGTGCATGACACAAAAAGCGGACTGAACCCTCCTAGGATATTCTTGTAATCTGCTCCTTTCTCGACCAGCAGCTTCACGGCGTCGAGGTGACCTCCCTTGGCCGCCGCGTAGATGGGCGTCCCGCTGCCGCCGTTGACGTTGGGGTCGATGCCCGCCTGCAGCAGACATCGCGTGACGTCTAGGTGCCCCCTGGAGCATGCCGCGTAGAGGGTCTTGTCGGATATCTTCTTCCCCGCCGCTCCGGTCGGGTTCCTCGTGAGATCGATGACGGCCTTAGCGTACGGCTCGTTGTCGAGCAGTTTACGTAGTCCAGCGGCGTCGCCGGAGCTACAGGCTGCGATCAGCTTATCGGAAACCTTCAAAAGCGCTAATAGAATAATTAGGTGGGTTGTTGCGTGCGTGCGCGTTTACCATGTGTGTGTTTTGTGTGTGTGTGTGTGTGTGTGTGTGTGTGTGTGTGTGTATGTGTGTGTGTGTGCGCGCGTATGTGTGTGTGTGTGTGTGTGTGTTCGTGTGTGTGTGTGTGTGTGTGTGTGTGTGTGTGCGTGTTGTGTGTGCGTGTGCGTGAATTGGAATGCTTTGGTTAGACTTATAAGCACAATAAAACGGCTTTTAGCTATACAGCACTCACGGTCATCATCTGCCATTTAATAGCTCCTCCGCCCTTGGACCAATTTGATTGTGTGGTATTTCATCGTGGGAGTGGCTGAATTACTTGGACACACCCACTTTCGATATACGAATACGTCTTTGTTGTGATACAAATCATCGTAATTAGTAAACATAATATACACGACAGAAACACACACACGTCCTCTCGAAAACGGACGTACATACAGGGGCGTACGCAGCATTTTATAAAGGGGGGTTACGGCAGCGCGGTTATATTATATAAAACGAGTTAAACGACACAGGCGGGCCAAATACGAGCGGGAGGGGGACCCCCTTGCGTTTGGCCAAATATACGAGCAGCTCAGCGGGGGGGGGGGCCTTGCGTTTGGCCAGCCTTCGCAGCTATATGAGAACACTGGACACTTGGTCTGAGGTCAGAAACAACACCAAGACGATTTACCCTATAGGCAGAATACTATCCCCAGTATCGGGGAAATGGGATTTTAAGATTTCCAAAACACATTTGTGATAAGCGACAGTAAGTTGCCATTTTTTGACCAATCACAAAAAGATGACAAGCTATCTGTAAATACAGGAGGTTGATGGACAGAATGAGTACAATACATTTTTGTGTCATCTGCTAAAATTTTGGTTTCTACTGGAAACGCCATACAGTCAGGAAGATTATTTATAAATACTGAGGTGATATATTGGTTTAACAGATCACATTAGTCCTTGTCAGACAATGATGCCTCACCCTCCCCCCCCCCCCCCCCCCAGTCTGGGGTAAAGGAGTGGCAGTGTGCAAGTATGTTATATCCACCTCCGACCACGCACGGTGTGGGCATGATCTCACCTGGCCATGATGGAATTAATAAAGTTTATGAATGCATGACAAAATTGCCGAAAGTCTGTAGCCATCACAACTCTGTAGTAAATATTGAGCATTACATGTTAGGGTAAATGCGAGGGCTCTTCTTTCAAGGGCTACTATACTGACAGTGTTTGACATTGTTTTTTAGAAGGGCAAGTTACTGATTGCCTAAGATAATTAGTGTGTTTGTATTGGATTTTTATATTATTGGATGATAATACACGACCACACCCACACCATCAACACACACTGCAAATACATACAAAAAAAACCTTCAGCCCTGACCCACTGAATGCTGAAACCTTGCACTGCAGAACAAGGCTCTGGCATTGTAGTGAACTAAGGTGAGGTTAAGCCTCTCATAGATACTTGCAATGGCCTTGACTTGCTACATTGCAAGTGCAAAGCCAGACAGGCTGCGAGGCAAGAAATAGAACCCTGAGGTTCAACAACCCAACAATCATAGGTCTCTACAGCCAAGAGAATGCAAATCCAACCCAAATCTCTGCACTTGGGATCATTTGTATTGTGCATGTGCACTTCGGCCTTCCCAGCTGCTGACCCACTTCTGGCTCCTGCTTCATTCACTATAGTAAGGCGTTTGATCAGGACATCTGTGGAGACGTTTGAAGGTCTCAAGTACAACGTAAGTGGCATCTGTGAATGTGAATGGGGGAGAGGGTCTTTGTGGGCATGGTCTAGATGAGAAGGACAGACTCATAATACCATTCACATCCCTTTAAGGCTCCTAACCCTATACACTTCCCTGCCACAGATGAACACGTGTTCATGACCTCATATGTACAGATAACACAGTGCATAATAACAATGGACTGCCTCGTGGTGGGTGTGGTCTGTCTAATGATGGGTAGCCTCGTGGTGGGTGTGGTCTGTCTCGTGTGGTGAGCGTGGTCTGTCTCGTGGTGGGTGATGGGTACTGTGTGTTGCATCCATAATAAGTGAATTATGCAGCTGAATCACTGCATGTGCATGACAAATGTCTGCCGCATTTTTTTTTCGGACATGTATCAAATAATGGCTGCCCACTTGCACATGCACAATGCAAGTAAGGATATCACATTATTGGTTGTTTTTTCTTGAAGATCGATCTGGCATACATGTAGATGGTCCCTCTGCCCTCTAGTCCTGGACCTGTGAAGCAAGGGCCCACATCCCCCCACCCTCCACCTTTAGCAACAATCATCCCCACCTCTACAATGGCTGAGCCAAGCAAGTTGAAATGAACAAATGGCCCTGTTGTGAATTATTATTGAACGTATTAACGCGATGATGTAGGATTTTGGGTTAGGCGCGCGTGAGCGAATTAACCTAAATGTTTCACCCCGAGATAAACGAAAATAGTGTACGGTATTAGTGCAATACCATAGACAATATATATTAAAAATAGTATGGTAATACAATGCTCCATAAATATCTATATTGCAATACTATTACATTATAACCTTTTCACGCATGGGGGGGGGGGGGGGGGGGGGGGGGGGGGGGGGGGGGGGGGGGAGGGGGGCTGATACTTCGATACTTCCGCTGCTATCTATGTTAGACCAAGACCATCCTGCAACCAGAAGAACGTAATCAAATATTATTACGCTTTTATTCTTAATATAGACCTATCCCTTTGGTTTTAAAGGGTCCGCATGCAGTTGCAATAAATACATCAGATATATATAGTGCAGCTGTGGCCAGTGAAAAGACGAACAGGACACGGGAACACGTACAACAGCAATCGGAAGACAGTAATTGGTAGTGGAACAGCTCATTAGCTGTAGCTACGGTTACCAGAACCACACCGTGATACCTTCGCGTGAACCTAGACTTTTTATAACGCTCGTTTGACCATATCTATGTATTTGGACCTTAGTGTACAAGTATGGGAATGTCTTGCATTAAAAAAAAACTCATGAAATCAAAGCAAATGTCTGCACTCATATGCATAAAATGTCTATTTGCTTCTTAAAGTGTGCACACACGTACATGCTTTACCTTATTCACAATTTGAATCATTACTCCCCCATATTAGAGTAGAAGGATGGGAAACGCAGCCACCTAACATCTGCAGTCCGCATAGTTCTCGTACCCAGGCCATCATCATGGCACGATGCCAAGTCTTCTTTAACGGTATCAAAGAAAATAGCCATTTCGAAGCCGCTTTTGTAGGTAAGATCATGCTTGCATGCGCGCATGCACGTAAAGAAACGTTAATTTTGATGTAGGTGATTTTATTGCCGCTTTGGACGACATCTTGTTGGATGTAAGTTTTTTGCTACCATCACCTGCATGTTGCTGAAGCCTCGAGGAAAGCAGCCTGTAGTCTCAAAGAAGGGATAGCTGCCAGCAAAACAACAGAGATAGCAAGCGAGTTTCTTTTCAAAATGCATCACAGATACATTTCCAAAGCAGTGTGTCACGTCAGTTCGTCCTCTAAAAAGTCTAATGCTGGGAGAGAAAAGATGGAGTACTTACTACAAGATACGGATATCTCCAACATTTAGGCGTACCTGGTGTGACTTATTCATGCAAACAATCAGCAGTATTCCTCCACCACATCTATACCAACACATAACAGACCTACTGCTAAGCAAAATGGTTCAAAGGCATGTAGATGGAATAGTTGATCATAGCAAAGAAGACGGCACTGAGCCAATCACCAGAATTGAGGAATGTGTGTTACGATATGCAGCTGGATATGTGTGCAATCATTTAGTTGAAAAACTAAAGAAGTCGTCATATCCATTAAGGGATAACAAGCTTGAGGTTGATGGTGAAAGTGAGCCCGACAATGACTCTACAGCATGGATAGAATCTATTGATCGTGGTGGTCTTTGGCATATTAGTGGCAGTGTTTACCCTGTGCTTTATGCCATGGAGGAAGAAACACGAAGGCGTGTGAAGAATAGGAGCACACAGCACACACTGGATGTGAAGGGGTTAATGGATGCCATTACTTCCAATGATGACATCTTGTTCTATTGGAGTATAGCTTCTGCTGAGTTTGGACAAGAGGAGGAGACTATCCTGCTTCAAGACATAACAAAACTATGCATGGATAACTGTCAGAGGCCCTGCTTATGTTAGTGGATGGGTAGAACAATACAAGCAATTAAAAAGCAGCACCCTCCAAAAAAAAGGCCCCCTGTGTAAAACACTTGAAGCTGGCAATTGCACTTGAGAATGTATAGTAGATGTGCATGTGAGCTTATATGTATTTTTTGCAACGTCACATGCATATAAAATAACTTGTTCAAACCATGATTACATTACATACTATGCCGTTTCTGTGCACATTTCTGTCTTTTCTGTTTGCGTTTCTGTATGGGGGCAGTGCTATCAACAGTAGTGCTTTGTGTGCACTTCCGACCCCGACAATTGCCTCTCACTTGCCATCACTCCAGAGAATCAGGTGGATAGGAACCAACAACAGTAGCAGAATTATTGACTACACTGCTCTTCAAGTCATCATGAGTTTCAGCATCTACTTCCATACCATTGTTCTCTTCACAGTAAATGGCCACCTTTTTCCTGAGCCGTTCAAGCTGCAATGTTTTTTTACAGTGCTCTTTATGAAGCAAGGTAAGACGACTACGGAGATCTGGTGCAGACATATAACGATAGTTTGTGTGACTGGTAGGCATGACCCTTTCAGTACTGGTTTCTGCTCTATTCTGTGAAATCATTGCATAAAGGCTTTTGCGATGCATGGTGCACTGCAAGCACCGTTTTGCTGGACCAATGCATATAAGAATCTCACAGCCTCTGGAACGTATGGTAGGGTAACCAAGTATCAATTCCTCCACTTCTGCCACAATACTGATTCCTAATGAAAATGTACGTATGACCTCAATAAATAAATAGAACTCAATATGATGCAATTCATACCATCTCTGCTGAAAAATGTCTTTTTAAGCATCAGAGCTTTGAAGATCTCGTCTGGATTCCCCACACACAGTTGGCTAGCATCAACAGTCTTGATGGTCATATCCAAATCTAAAACTGGAAATGAATGTGGTAGTGAAGTATATGATTACCATACACGACATTCTTACCAGAATTAATTACAGCTGGAAGGCTGCGCATCAATAAGCATGTGCCCTGGCGGGGGACCAGTTTTCCACAAACTGTGACTTCCCAAGAGAAGTTGTACATAATCCGAAGATTTGTCTGAATTTCAACTAAGCCATCTGCAGACATCCACAGCTTTGAAAACAACAAATGTGCGCTATCTCCAATAGGAAACTTCACCCATCCTGTTGAAGTGAATGAGATTTGACAACGTAGAACAACTTAGAAATACACCTATACCTACCAGGTTGAAGTACATCAGTCCATTCCATGCGTGCTAGAAGATGGCTAAAACTATGTAACACTGTCCTGTTCACTATCTCCAAAGGAATTGATATCTGAAATTCAATGTCATTAAGTGCAGAAAAGGGTACTATATATACAAACCTTTAGAGGAAGGCGTTCAAGTGGAATAGCGACACTGACTGTATCTAAGGGTATGTGCACTGGTAGCGCTAAGGGGGCATCCGTAGTCTTCTTCCTCTTTGTTCTACAGTCCAGCCTAAACTTGCAGTGCCCAGTCCGATTCATCAGTTCTATAGAGACATGAAATAGCACCTTCCTTTCTTACCGTAAAGAAGCTTATTATTCAAAAACCAAAATGCGTTGCTGCATAGAATACATGCCCCAACATGTATCCTCAATATGGCCCAGAGCAGTATCAAAATACGCACGCTACAAGCCACAGTTTGACCTCTTATCAGGAACTAGTTCTTTGGCCCTCACGCGTACAATATCTGGCATAGGGAAAACATATACCATGCAGTGTAGTTTCACCCACGCTATACGTAAAATCATGCCAATACGTATCCGTTTGTATTCAGTACGCCTCAGTTCACATATGTATGTAATTACTACAAACGCGCGTATCTACCGTTGTAGGCATGCGCCACTAATAAAACTTACATCACCGTGTTCAGCGTTCGCAGCTCTATCGGAATACACTCACAAACGTTCTCTTTCTCTTAAAACTCTAGTCGTCGTTTTGGGGGAGTAGCGTTTCACACTCAATTAACAACTATGCGGACTGCGCGCCTTAACATCTATGGTAGAGTATGGCTCACGTGATTTGTTTCCTATCCTTCTATTATCTAATATCTATGCTGCAGATTTCTATTGCAGCGTATAAGCTAGGCCACACCCATGTAATTATATCTTCATGCTTGGACCCATCCTAGTTTGTCGAATGTTTGATGTTAACTCATGTGGAAGCGCGGGGAAAAGGATTTGAGTGACAATTATAATGTTGGAAGTCGATAATGATGAAGCATGCGCAACTATATCCTCCAGATTCCTAAGGTTAATCAGTACTTACCTCGAGCTCCAAACAAAGCGAGCTATTAGAATGAAAAAACAAACAAACAAAAAACAGAAGTACTAGTGTGGTTTATATACATGTAGCACGCAGTACAGAATGTCATGTAATGAAACAAGATAACTAGAGGAGTCAAGAAATCAAAACTAATGACTGCATATAACACAACAGTTAATGCTATTCCTACGTTCGCAAATTAAATGAATATACAGTACATGCAGAAAGGCTTCAGGAAATTGCTTGCAATGCATGTCTTGGTTCGGTTTAACCAGTGGAGGCGGTTTTGAGTTTGCATTTCTTGAGGGTATAAAGAACATAAAAGTTATAAAAGTCTCGGTACATGTACTGCAACTCACAATGAGAACTAGTTATATAGTGTATACAGGACATACTATAGTCTCGCGGAGCCAGACGCTAAACTAGTTTAGCAATAATGGGTCAGGCCCCACGAGTCTATAGTGAATATGATAGGAGTGGACCAGGATTACTGCACGACTTCATGCATTGCATACACATGACTTTGTGGCTATATACACTTAATAGTCATAACTGCTGACAATTTGAATGCATGTATTCATCTCCTTCACTTATGTAACTTCTCCCTTGTAAAGCATGCTAAGGGAGTATAAAGATGGGCGGAATAGTATGTTGTTAGGATTCCTTTTGCAATACTCGCTCATCATTTGCAGTTATTATTGATGTTAGTCAATAGTGGCACTGAGCATGCATAGAAAGGTAGCAAGTGAATTTCTACATGATGTTAATGCAATCAAGACAGCAGATAGTGACAGTGCAGCCAGTGTAAGGTTTCATACTAAGGATACATTATCATGAGAGCAAAGATTTGCATTTCTGTTTCAGAGCCCCAACCATAGTGCCCTTCTATTAGGACAATCCAGGTATTCATGAGGAGATTGTAAACTTATCGGAGGACGAGACGGGAAAGAGGATGTGGCCAAGCCAACGGAGGATGAGATGGTGTTGCCTATTATACTGAGACTGTAAATAGCTTGTTTAAGGTCTGGGAATGAGAATTTTGCACAACTGCCATGGTACTATGTGTCCTTTGTGTGACAATCGTATGAACAAAAATCCATTAAACTAGTGACTAAAAACATTCTCTATGAGAAAGTTGGTCATATATACATACAGGGTTTGAAGGCAATAGTGGTTTACAAAGCAAGGAAATAAGGGTCCAACAATAAGGGAAAACATAATAGTGCTATATTTAGCACTTTTATAGGATATGTTGTCATGTGTGTGCTAAATATAGGACTATTACATTTTTCCTTATTGTTACACCCTCGTTTCCTTGCTTTTTAAACCTATTGCCTTCAAATCCTATATACATGTACGATCAATTTTCTCATAGAGAATATTTTGTTACTTGTAAACATTAAAGTACATAATTTGGTGAGGGTCATGTGAGGACTCTTGCATAAAACCATTGTCTGTAAATTGCTTCACTAGTAGATCATTATGTGTAAAATTCCAAATAGAATAAAATCTAAATCCTCATATAATTTTGTATCTGCAAAATTCCAAAGAACATGAAATCGATATTCACATATACTATTGTATCTTGATTTTGTTCAACATCGAAACACATCCATTACATGTAAACATCAATAAGTTAAAGATTGTACATTGATGTCACAGACATTGTAGGTAAAGAAAGATCAGTGGTATTGCAATGCAATATGTAAACAGCAGTTTTGTATTTTCACACCATTAAGTATTTGAATGGCAAACCAGCTATGACCTTACAGTATTCTGTACCTTTTCCATTAGTTTCAAAGGTGAGGGATTAACAACTTCACCTCCAGGAGTTTTTCTATTGAATAGAGCAATCAAATCATAGTACCTTGAGCATATTGAATTATACACACTTTAATACATAAATAAATAAATTCTAATAAATCTATATACTACAAGTTATTATTTAATTAAAGTCAGTAGGGATCACATTCCTAGCCAGTATGGCCCTTGCTATGGCTCTAACCAGGGTGACATTTAACCTTTCAAACATGTCACTGATCACCCTGGCTTTACGAAATGAGGAAGAGCCAAGGCCAAAGCATGTGGCCAGTAGAGTGAAGGTTCTTCTTGCTCCCTCACCCCAATTGCAGTAAGTTTCTACTGCTAGTGGCACACACCTCCAGCCTAGTTCAGCACATTTAGGGTCATTGGCTGTGTGCTTTCTGTTTACTGCAGCTTCAGCAGCAGCACCCACCCTCCTACTTGCCTCAGCCAAAATAGCAGGAGTAAGAGGAGATGTGACTGTGATGTCAAAGGCAGCCGGCTTGCCTTGTGCCCAGTCCCTCACTAGCACATCAGCTGGGCGAGTGCAGTCCTGGAGTGAGGCCACTTCCAGCTTCTAACCTTGCTGCAATGTGAGCTTGGTGGCAAAAGCTCAGGAAGACATCGCGCAACCTATTGTGGCGTATAACGACATCACCACCATGCCGGCAGGTAGCTGCGTGATGGCCCAGAGGGCCCAGTGCCACATCAGGGCAAAGAGCACATGAAGAGCCTCTGGAAGTGTCCAAGCCCAACCACCACTTCACTGCTATCTGAAGCTCATTGGGATCTAAATGTAGCCCAAGACCTACAGAAGGCACAACTGAGAGCCAAGAGGCTGCATGGGGTGCAGATGTTAGAGAGAAGACGTGCTTTGTCTGCGTCAGTTGCAGCTGCAATTACAAGCCCAAAAGAGTGGTTGTCCAGCCTCTGAGTCAAGATTCTCTGTGGGATTGGGGAAGCTAAAATAGACTCCACAGAAATGCCATCGAAGGTGAGACCAAACTATTGTACCTGACAATCGACCGCACCAGGTGAGGTTGTCAGCACTACCCAGGCCAGAAAAACTCAATGATGCAATGTATGCCGCACAGAAATGGTGTGAAATTGAGCGCAGACCAAGGCCACCATAGCTCAAGCCAAGTTGAGCCTGTTTCCAGGCTACATCTGAAATGTCAGTGGCTACACAGTTTGAGAAACACATCCTGACATCACTGTCAAAGGACTTCAGGGAGCCAAAGGCCAGGTGAGGGGGTGTTGTTCGAGCCAAATGCACCATCTTGCAGAAGCCAGCACACAAACGCAAGAGGATGAGAGCTACCTGAGGATCAATACTGGCGACCTCTTCCAATTTAGAAAACAGCTTTGAGGTGATCTTGTGCCTAGAAGCAATGAACTTTGAGCAGAACAAGAAGTCACCAATGGGGGCCCCCGAGTACCTCAAAATGTGGCAACTAAGAACTCACTGGGAAGGTGCTGCTCAGCTCATTACGACTAAACAGCTCACACTTGGCAAGGTTGATAAAAATACCAAAAGGAGGACCCAATTCTTCAATCAAGTGCATCGCTCTAAGTACTGCAGATTTGGTGCCAGCCAGCACCCCATCATCCAGGAACCATGCATTGAAAAGCATCTGAATGCATTCAACATCCATAGATGATTTTTTGGAGCACGAGAGCAAAAAGTAAAGAGCCTTGGGTCCCCCTGCTGAACCCCTGATTCTGAAGACATGCGGCCCATCGGATGCCATAGTGCTGAATGTGTACCATAGCACCATAATACCCAAGGAGTTCAGGGAAGAGAGAAGCACATTCATCCAGGATGGCTTGCCTCGAGACCAAGTTGAAGGCGTACGTTCCTCATGTCTACTTTGAGCACCACGAAATCCTCATCATCCCAGTGATCCTCATCATCCCAGTGATCCTCATCATCCCAGTGATCCTCATCATCCCAGTGATCCTCAATGCACTTCCTCAGGCCATGGATGATCTTCTCTGATCCTGCAGTACATGCTACTCCAAACTGAAGTGGATGGAAAAGCTCAGATGCCTTGTCCTTGATGACAGCACACAGGCATTTCCCCGTCAACCTCCTTAATGTCTCTCCAACTGTGATGGGTCTAATGTCTGGTGGACAACCCGGCTTCACCTTATTTAGTGCAGTCAGGGAGCCCCCGGGCAGGTAGGTGGACACTTGAGAGGGTACGTACCTGATGCCATGAGGTTGACAACATCTAGAAGTGCACTGCAAATGCACACTGCGCCACAGCATTTAGTATGCAGAGCTGTGCAGAGTCTGCATACCAACCATATGCAGATGGGTATCATTGAAGTGTTCATATGCAGACGTCTGCATATGAACACTTCAACGATACTCATCTGAATATGGTTGATATGCAGACTCTGCACAACTCTGCATACTAAATGCTGTGGCGCAGTGATGGATGTGGGCAAAGGGATAGTGGCCGCATCTAGCAGGTTTTGGATCCTTAAGCCTGAAGGACCTCTGCAGTGTCCTTAGGAAAAGAATGTAGAATGGCAAACATATTAAAATCAGGACCAATAGTGGCAGGAGTGGATGGCATCAATGGAGCTACAGGAGGTGGGCAACTGGGGTGTTTGGACAATAATAATTGCCATGTGATATCTGTATTGGGAGCTAGTCCAGAAGAGAGAAGTAGACGGCTAGACTTTCCAAATAGACCGGCCCTGGCCATGGAAATTGCTGATTCAATTTGTCTTTTTTCGTTTTCGTGAGATTCATGTGCCACTGGGATAGCATGTCCTTTGGCAAGGTTCCAAAGTGTGCCAAACTCGTTTTTTGGACCACAAGTCACATAAGAAGTCAAATTATATCTATGTATAATAATAATTAATGTTCAGTCACGTCTCCTCTTACACCTGTGTCACTTCATGAGTTAAGCGTTACGGCAGGAACAGCTGCACTATTTGCAGAGCAGAGGAAGCACCAGGTGAATGACCCCAAGTGTGATACCCTTGGATGGAAATGCATCCTTCTTGCTGTGGAGAGCTATGGGAACTGGGGTCTTGAAGCCAGGCAGGCTTTTTCCCATTTGGCCTCGCGCCTGTCCTTTGGCATAGGACACCAGAAGTCGAAGCTCTTGGTAGACATCTATGGGAGGCTAAACGTAACCCTGGTGAGGTGCAATGCCAGAGCTCTCCTAAGCAGAGCATGCAATTTGTTTTGGTTACTCTATATATGTATATAGTGTATTAGTCATAAGAATAACGATGTAGCCTGATATACATTGTTTACTCCTGTATAGAATAGTATTAAGTTTGTTATACATTTAGACTTACATGCATTTATTCCCATTCGTGTATTCTGCTGCTGTAATATTTTTTCGTGTATTTATTTATTTATAGAATAATAATAATAATAATATACAAAATGTATCTTTGTTACAACTACTGCATGCAGTACATGAATATGTGGTGCTTTTGCCGCTGTGCCGTATCACCCATTCTGATATTAGAAGCATAGTGAAATATTTGAAAAAACCCAAGAAGAATGTACTTTTTTTTTTGAAAGAGTGATTGCATCAGTTAACATTGAACAATATATCATGCCACATGCTAGAATAAAAATCATCAGTTTGAATTATCACAAATTTAGAATAAATCTGTGACAAAACCAATGAAATAAATTAGGTTTCCATTGAACAGACAAGAAGTGTCAATATTCACATCTGGTGATAATATGACTAACTAAATAAGATGAATATTGAATAAACGTGGAAATCCCTGCATAGACTATTGAAGTTAGCCAAATGCCTACACACATCCAGTAATATGACTAGTATTATGCCAGTTTGTTCATTTTCTGCATCATAAATATCCATGTACAGTAGGCAGTGAAAAAGATGGTAGCAGAGTGTACTGTATGCGTCATTCAAATTGATTGTCTAATTGGAATGTAGCATAATGCTAGCGTCTGATCACTCCAAATATCATTTAGGAAGGAAGGTTCTTCCACTTCTCAACTATCTGCAACGATGACAAATTATTAAAGGCTATTGGTTACCCAGATTTGGTATAGAATTACTTGAAGGCAAGGGGCTAGCGAAGGAAAGGAATAAAGCAACACTCTCATTTTTATGCTGCAACCAAATCAACAGATATTGATCATCAGGTCTGATTATTAATAAAATTTGAAATAGCCCTAGTAGAAGTGGATGCTATAAAAGCTCCTCATTTGTTACTTCACAACGGGCGATTAACTGTTTGTTCAGCTAAAGCATATACATATGATGGTATTAATTTCTTGTCATGCACCAGATTCTTTACTTTCATCATAATTAATTTCACTGCACTCAATCCCACATGGCTCATAACACCACCACACACAAAACTAAAATGAAAGGAGGGTGCAGAACAGTAGGATTTGTTAACATACTGTGGTAGAGTAAAGTATTTTGAAAATGTGGATGAAGTTTGTCTTGAAGTTGAAAGTAAAGGTTCTTCATTATGATGTTGTGGAATCTTGTCAAAAGAACCTGACATGCTACCATCTTGGCCGTTGGATGATGTTGGTCGAGAAGGATCATGATGGTCTCTTGATAATTGTCGTTGTGCAAACTTTGATGAGTCTTGTTCTTCAGCTGGTACAATGTTTTCGACTGATTGACCCATTTGTGGAACAATTGTCTGAGATTGAATTGGATTTGCTGCTGAGAATGTTCTATGTCCTGAAAGTGTCGATGCATGTTGTCTTGGTTTTGATGCTGGCTTTGTGTCATGACTGTCATTGAATTCATTCTATTGTTTGAACAGACAAAGCAGAGTGAAGACAGTGATTAACATCGGAGTATCAAATAGCTTGTTTTGAGCTAATGAACCCATGGCAAGTTTGAGGATTAATTACTTCAACTGCATCACTACGTAAAGTGAGTATAAAACAAGTATTCTATTCATGCATGGAGTAAGTTTAAAATTAATTGATATAGAGTCAGTTATGCAAACCAAATTATATAATATATTGGTTAGGGTGTTTTGTGATAATGTCTAGAATGTCATCTTACTATATTTCTTCTCATTGAGAAGGCTGATCAAACTCTAAATTTGTTTTTTATTGGTTTCACAGTGAGAAAACATATCTCTGGCTATTGTCCACATCCACAGGCCCCAGGACATGTTGATAGTGACAGCGAAACAGTATTGTGCCTGTTTTGGAAATGGTTTTAAATAATATACTTAACCATTTTGATCAGCTAAAGTATGAATTATTTACCCAGAAGTAAAGACACTTATTTAAAGCACCATGACATTTTAAGTGATTATTCCATGCATAAATATTTGATTACTGGTTAATGAGAAATTAGAAACCCAGAACCATATTGAAAGTGCCATCCACTTCAGATGCGCCCAGAGTCAAATTAAAATTTATCAATGCAACTTAAACTTTAGGAAGGTGGTCTCATTTCACTTACATAACGTTCATGTAAGATACCTTAGCATGATATCACAGATGGTCAAAGTCTGTACTTCGTCCATAAAACGTAACTGTAGGTCCAAACAAAAACAAATTAATGTATTTATAGCTTTGCCTTGTGAAGAATAAATGGCGAACTACATTTGTCCATAGTTGTCAAAGCTGCTTCAAACAATCAGAAATTTAGATCTTAACAACCATCAGGTGGTAAAATTCCAAAGAACACAAAAGCTACAGTCTCATGTACTTTTGTATCTTGATTTTTCAGATACATAAACAACCCATTACATACAAAAAATCAATAAACAAATGATTGTGCACTGAATGCAGGCATTATCGTGAGCACAGACATTTTAGGTAAGGATCAATAATGTTGTAATATGACATTAAAAAAAGGTTCTGTATTCAGCATTTGAATTGCAAGTGGCCTAGGTCTTTGTACCAGCCTGTTTCATTACTTTCATTGGCAAAGGAATAACTGCTACCCCTCCAGGAGGCTTCCTTCTGAAATTAAATTGTACTAAACCATTTGTTATATCACAAAGGTAATGAGCTATATGGCCATCTCAAGCATTTGTAATGTCACTCTTCGAAGCACATCACACATAACTAAACATGCATGCAGAAATGTTGGATTATGAACATACTGTGATTGACTGTAGTTTGAAATCAGAGATAAAGTTTTTTGCAGCGGAATCCTGACAAATGAATCCGGATTTGGCGATGAAGTGTCACCACCTTGGTCTTTGGATGATTGTGGTTGGGAAGGATCATTAAGGTCGCTTGATGATTCCCTTTGTTGTTCTAATTTTGAAGAGTCTTGTTCTTCAACTGGTACACTGTTTTCATTTGATCGATCCATTTCTGAGTGATTATAAAAAGATTGATTTTGATGTGTTGTTGAGAATATAATACTGGTGAAACTTTTTTACAGCAAAATTATGGCTGGTGCTTCATGCTCTATTTGAGCATATTCTAATTTTGCTTGTGATTAAGCATAAGCAACCAGTTTGTCTTGACCTCCAATAACGTGCATCTGGCAAGCACCAACACCATAAGACGAGGCATCACAGTATACCCATACCAGTATTTATATGGCAGGGAGTTTGCATTGATCAGAACATAAACCATTGTGCACAATTTTTGGGCACGATAAGAGTATTCCACTACTAGCTGCAGCAATGCATATTAATGTTGTGGAATCTTGTCAAAAGAACCTGACATGCTACCCCATCTTGGCAGTTGGATGATGTTGGTCGAGAAGGATCATCGTGGTCTCTTGATGATTGTCGTTGTGCAAACTTTGATGAGTCATGTTCTTCAGCTGGTATAATGTTTTTGACTGATGGACCCATTTTTGGACTGAGATTGAATTGTGTCCTGGATTTCAGCCTTAATTCCTCTTAACAATCCCTACCCTTCGTCTGATCTGATCTGATGGCATCGCTGCCATATGGCCGACTTTCTGTTAGTGCGATAACTAGAAGGTGGCATTATTTCTGCAGAACAGTGAGGCCTCTATCCACTGCGCCACAGCATTTAGTATGCAGAGCTGTGCAGAGTCTGCATACCAACCATATGCAGATGAGTATCATTGAAGTGTTCATATGCAGACGTCTGCATATGAACACTTCAATGATACCCGTCTGCATATGGTTGATATGCAGACTCTGCACAGCTCTGTATACTAAATGCTGTGGCGCAGTGCTACGTGTGTATAGGAGATCTAATATCCTCGGCGTCTAAGCAGGTTTTAACTCGCGCGGTACAGAAACAACGTTTGTTGTCTTCTTCCATTCCAATATTATGGCAACGTTTGATTTTTTTGTTTTCACGTTGCTTACGCCTCATCTGATCAGCAAAAACCTTTTATTTACAGCTGCGCACCTATAGTACGTTCCACAGATTGACAATGTTACACAGAACTTAAAAAGAAGAGCCAAAAATCACCTATTTAGCTAGGGTAAGAACATTTTGGTCCACATAGGTATTTGGAAGAATTATCTTTGTTGGAACTAACTTTTTTTCCCCCTGCCTAAGAATAAATTGCCGCCATTTTCTTGCCTGCTAAAAAGATATTTGCCTAACATATATGGTACGTACGTAGCTCCACTTTGACGAGCTGCTATAAGAACAGCGAATGGAGTTAGGCCTTGAAAGCAAACATATGCACACTTACCCATCGTGGCAAAAGCAACAAAATAGCTAGAATGAATAAACGGCAGAACGCGAAAAAAAAAAAAAAGGTTTTCTGTACCCCTTGGTGAACGTATGCCCTGCGGGAGACTCTTAGACAATAAAATTAACGGAACGCAACCTGTTTTGTGTCTCTGTAAGTTATAAAAAATCCTGTCAATACACTCATTACTCATTTTATTCATATCTGTATTATAGACTTCGTGCCGTTAACGTTCTCATTCTTGTGGACGCAATTGATTTACTATGAAAACCAAACTACTATACAGGCAGCCATCAACAATGTTGCCTGCAATGCTCTCTTTATTGTCACTATGTTCGGTATCCAGAAACTTCGTCCATCTATATGGCATCAAAATGGTACCATTAACATAAATACAGCTATACAAGGTACCCATGCTCCATATGTTTCAGTCACCAGGGGGACACAAAACCAACCCAGATCTACACATTTGTCATCATTAGCTGAGTGCTTCCTGACCTCTCCAGCCTGGGCTGCGGCACCTGCACAAACCCCCGCTTCTGAAAAAGTAAGTGTATTAAGCGGTGAGGTCACACAGATGTCGAAGGCTGCTGGCCTGCCTCTGGACCAGTTCTGGACAAGGACATCATGCAGCTGGTCTTGTATGACTGTGGTCTGGTGTTAGGTTATTTCCGGCCTCAACTTTAACACTCAGGTGGGCCAACCTACACGACTCCGCTACAACATTGTGAAGTCTATTGTGGCGAAACACAGCATCACCCCCACGCTTACATGTGGAGGCATGATGGCCTAATGGATCGAGCACAGTGTCTGGACATAAGGAGCACAGTGATCCCCCTGATGTGTCAAGACCAAGCCACCACTTGATAGCCTCTTGGAACTGGTCAGGATTTAAATGAAGGCCTAGACCTTCGGAAGGGACAACTGACAACCACGACGAAGCATGGGGAGATGAAATGGACAAAAGGCGGGCCCTGTCTGCCAAGGAAGATGAGTTGAAGAGCTGGTTAAACTGGAAGTCGTCAATCTTGGCAGATAAGGCTTTCTGTATTGGAGGCCGCTGTGCAAAGCTCTCTACTGAAACCACATCAGATGGTGAAACGAGGAGTTAAACTTCCCAATTGCTGAGGTGAGATGCAAACTAGAGAGGGAACTAAAGTCCGAAGAACAAAGGGAAGCAATGTAAGCTGCAGCAGCATGAGATGATAGAGACCGCAACCCAAGACCCCCACGACTAAGACTGAGTTGAGCCTGCAACCAAGCCTCATCAGAGGTGTCTACTGCGGTGCACTGAGAAAAACAATCGCGGACATCAATGTCAAAAAGCTCCAAAGCCTTGATGGATAGAGAGGGTGGGGTAGCTCGAGCAAGATGGGCCAGTTTACAAAAGGAGCCACATAGCCGTAGAAGGACCAAGGCAACTTGGGCATCCTGGGCGCCCACCTCTTCTAGTTTGTGCAGCAGTAACTTAGCACTTGCACACTTGTTTGAAATGTAGTTGGAACAAAACTCTAAGTCACCAATAGGGACACCCAAAATAACAATATTGGGCGAGCTGGATCGTATTAACTCACCTCGGAAAAGATTTACATCTGTGGGGGAGAACAACTTACATTTAGAGAAGTTGACCAAGTGGGGGACCCTTTTCTTCGATCAAAGCCAATACCTTCTGAACTGCCAAGCTCGGACCAGCCACAACCCCATCATCAAGGTACCAGCTATGGAAAGACAATTATAATTATTATTATTTTATTATTATTAATTATTATTGAAATAAATGCACATTATTATTTACATCCTTATTTCAATATATATATGCACCAGATAATAAAAGGTTTATGGCGGAGGAGCTATCCTAGAAAGGATAGCTGTGGCATTGGCACACACAAGGTTGAGATTCAGCCGACCATTAATCTCGTGGAGTATGGTGGACTTTGGCCAGCATGTGGAGGTGGCAAGTCTGGAGGCTACAGAAGAGATGATGGCTGTGGCTTCCTTTCCCCAAGCCCCATAGGTTTCCACTACCATAGGGACACATACCCAACCTAGTTCAGAACATTTAGGGTCATTGGCTTGGAGCTTCCTAGCCTCGGTGGCCTGGGCTGCAGCGGTGGCCGACACTCCCGCTTCCAACAAAGTGACAGGATTAAGTGGTGAGGGGATGCTCACATCTAATGCTGCAGTTCTGCCCAAGAACCAGTTGGGAAGTAAGATGTCAGCTGGACGGGTCTTGCTGTGGTTCTGCTAAGATTATTGCCAACTTCTACCTTAACCCCTATGTGCGCCCGACGACAGGTTTCTACCAGGATATCCCTAATCCTATTATGGCGAGAGACCACATCTCCACCATACTTGCAGGTAACTGCATGGTGGCCAAGGTGATCAAGTGTACTACCTGGGCACAGTGCACATTGGGAGCCCTCTGAGGTGTCAAGTCCAAGCCACCATTTGATGGCCACCTGGAAAACAGGGGGATCCAAGTGAAGCCCCAAGTTCTCAGAGGGCACAACTGAAAGCCAGGATGCAGCATGGGGGGAGGAAACTGACAGAAGACGTGCCTTGTCGGCTACCGATGATGAATTCAGTAGTATGTTGAAAACACGATCATCCAACTTACCAGAAAGGTATTTCTGGGAGACTGATGAACTGGGAGAGACTCAACACTGACTGCATCTGCAGGTGAGACCAAGCTGTTGAATGTCTCTATTGCTTGAGACAGATGGTGAGATGACCGCAGACTGAAACCAGATGAGCATAAGGAGGAGATGAAAGCTGCGGATGAGTGGCGGGACAATGACCGACACCCAAGGCCCCCTCTACTTGGACTAAGCTGAGCTTGTTGCCATGCTGTATCAGACATGTCACCCCACTGCATCGACAGAAGGTCATTCGGATATCATCATCGATAAGAGCAAAGACTTTAGATGTGAGTGTTGATGGAATTGCCCTTGCCAGATGTACCAGTTTGCAAAATGCCCCACAAAGACGAAGAAGGATTAATGCAACCTGCGGATCAACTATCCCAACCTCCTCAAGTAGTGACAATAGGATCTTTGCTTTGGTGTGTTTTTTGGAAATAAAAGAGGAACAAAACTCCTGGTCGTCGATGGGAATCCCTAGAATCTCCAAACTGGGCTTGTCAGATTTCTTCATGCGCAATGGGAACATGTCAAGGCCATGTCGGCTAAACGCCTCACATTTAGGCAGGTTGACAATAATACCTAGAGCAGGGCCTTCTTCCTGGAGCAAAGACAGTATCCTTCACAACGAAGACCTGGGCCCAGCCATAACCCCATCATCCAAGTACCAGTCATGGAATGGTAAGTTAGAGCAGGCACTGTCTCTTGCTACTTTCATGACTAAGATGTTTAAGACAAGTGAAAATAACAGAGGTCCAAGTGGATCTCCTTGTTGGACACCTGACTCTGATGTCAAGCAGCCTAAATGGTGCCAAAGAAGAGGGTGCTGTCCATAGCACCAGCTGACCCAAGGGAGAAGTTCAGGGAAATGCTTGGCACACTCTGACAGGATAGCTTGGCGAGAGACCAAATTAAATGCATTTGTCATGTCCACTTTCAAAACACCAAAGTCATTTTCCGACCAGTGTTGTTCTATACATGTTCTCAAGCCGTGTGCAATCTTCTCAGCTCCACAAGGGAAGGCCACACCAAATTGATATGGCTCAAAAAATGATGCCATTTTGCTTCGAAGGGCAGCACAGAGGCATTTCCCTGTCAGATGCCGTAAGGCTTCCCCCACAGCAATAGGGCGGATGTCTCCTGGTACAGGCTTGTTTAAGACAGTTAGATTACCTTCTGCGAGGAAGATGGCAACATCCAGTGGAGCACTACCGGAGATCAGCAGATTGATGACAGCATGAAGTGTGTGGAGGAGTGGAGTCTGCAAAGGAACCTCTGCAGCATCAATCAGGTGCTGTATTCGGAGCCCAGAGGGTCCAGCTGCAGTTAATTTGGGAAAGGATCTGAGAATGTCCATAAGGCTTAGATCAGGTGGAAATGTAAAATCTCTGTTTGATGGGAGGGGAATGGCTGGGCAAGCACTACTGGGGTGCTTGCTGATGAGTAGATTCCAACTGTCATCATTATTGGGTGCAACTCCAGAAGATGTGAGGACTTGGCAGGCCTTTCTGAAGAGACCATCCTGAGCCAATGAAATGAAAATGAAACGGCCATTAGGTGGTGACCAAGCCACCACCTAATGGCCGTTTGGTACTCTGCTGAGTCAAGGTGCAGTTTCAAACTTGTAGAAGGGATAGCAGTAATCCAAGAACTGGCATGGGGAGAAGAAACTGAGAGCATGCGAGCCTTGTTCACCAGGGAAGCTGAAGACAGCAGAGAATGGAATGCGAAAGAATCCAGCTTTTGAGACAGCGACTTCTGCTGGGGAGGAGAATTGAGCACTGATTCCATGGTGATGGAGTCCTGTGGAGAGACCCGGGCATTGAAGTGAAGAATGGCCTGCTGTAAGTGAGTGTTGTCAGGGTTCCCCATTTCTAAAGATGCCACGGAAGAGATGAAGGCCGCACACGAGTGAAGAGATAGAGAACGCAGGCCGAGCCCACCCAGCTTAGGACTAAGTTGAGCTTGCTGCCACTGTGTGTCTGGCACATCTATTGCTACACAAGAAGAGAAGCAAAGTCTCACTTCTTCGTCAAAGAACTTCAAGGAATCTTCACAGAGATTGGTGGGGGTGGTTCTAGCAAGGTGTACTAACTTGCAGTAGCCTCCGCACATGCGGAGGAGAGAGATGGCAACATGGAGATCAACTGCGGCAACATCCAAGATGACTCCCAGCAGTACCTTGAAATTATTGTGTTTCTCAGCAAAAAAGCGAGAACAATGCACAATGTCACCGATAGGAGCCCCAAGGATCTCCAAGTTGGGTAGGATTGAGGACTTAACCGAGGCTGGAAAAAGTGAGATACCATTCCTACTGAACACTTCACACTTGGGATAATTGAAGAACAGACCCAAGTGGGGCCCCAACTCTTCAATTAGATGCAGAGCTCGTACTACAGCCGACCTCTCCCCCACCAGTATGCCATCATCCAGGTATTGAAGCTAAGGTTAATGCATTATTATTATCATTATTATTGTAATAACAACATTACAGGGAATACACAAAACAAAACAAAAGTATTATTTATTCATAATTAATAATAATAATAATACACAAAAACAGTTATGACTGGATGCATCTGGTGAGGATGGCAGTGGCATTGGCTCTCACCAGATGTAAGTTTAGCCTGCTGTAAAGTTCAAATGTAACAGCTGACTTCAGTCTGCAGGTGTGAGTGGCAAGTCGTGAAGCCAGCTGGGAAAAGGCATCCATGCCCTCCTTTTCCCATGCTCTATAGGTCTCTACTACTAGGGGAACACACAACCATCCCAGCTCATTACACTTGGCATCATTGGCCATGTGCTTTCTTGTTTCAGTGGCTTGAGCAGCTGAACCTGCTGACACTCCCGCTTCCAATAAGGTGAGTGTATTAAGTGGAGAGGTCACCGATATGTCAAAGGCAGCTGTCTTGCAAGTAGCCCAGTTGGTTAGCAATAAGTCAGCAGGACCATTGTGGCTATGGTCAGCATTGAGGTCATTGCCAGCTTCCACCTGGACACCAAGGTGAGCCCGATGACATATTTCAGCCAGTACATCTCGCAGAGTGTTGTGACGTGTCACCACATCACCCCCACGCTTACAGGTGATGGCATGATGTCCAAGGGGATCCAGGGCAATGCCAGGGCACAGTGCACACTGGGATCGTTGAGATGTGTCTAGGCCAAGCCACCACTTTATAGCAATTTGATGCACCGGTGGATCAAGGTGTAGACCCAATCCTTGAGATGGAACTACTGACAGCCAAGAAGAAGCATGGGCAGATGAAACAGAAAGCAATCGTGCTCTGTCAGCAGTGGATGAATTTTCCAACATCAAATTGAACATATGGGTGTCCAACATGCTGGAAAGCTTATTTTGCTGTACTGAAGGAGCTGAGAGAATAGCGTCGATCTGCAGTGCCATATCTGGTGGAACATTTGGATTAAAATATGCAACTGCAGAACAGAGATGATCGTTGGTCTTGGATCCAAACCCAGAAGAGCAAACAGAGGCTATATAAGCTGCTGGTGCATGATGGTGTAGGGAGCGGAGACCCAAACCTCCTTTACTAAGGCCTAACATGGACTGCTTCCAAGCAACATCTGAAGTATCAACTGCAGTGCAGGAGGAGAAGCATCTGCGAACATCCTGATCATACAGCTGGAGAGCTGCACGTGATAGCGAAGGGGGTGTGGTACGTGCAAGATGGACAAGTCGACAGAAGCCACCACACATATGGAGTAAGGTAAGGGCAACCTGGGGATCAATTAAGCCCACATCGTCAAGCCTGGAGAGCAGGCTTTGGGCATCCAACCGCTTGTGAGCAATGTATGATGGCAAAACTCAGCATCTCCTATGGGAGAACCCAGAATGTCTAAGTTAGGAGTGTGAGACTTTTTGATGGCAGCCGGAAAGAGGTCCAGCGAGCTGTGACTAAACACCTCAACTTATGGATGTTAACATGAAGGCCAAGTGGTGGATCTAGCTCTTGAAGCATGGCCAATATGTTGTACACAGAGGACCCTGGACCTGCCAGAGCACCATCATCCAAGTACCAGGCATGATAATTGAGACTGCAATCACCTCTGCTTGAGATTTCTGACACAAGAATATTTAATACCAGAGAGAACAGCAAAGGACCTAGGGGGTCACCCTGCTGAACACCCTGCTCAGATGTAAGGTAACCCAAAGGATGCCAGAGAAATGGGTGCTGGCTGTAACACCAAAAAAGCAACTCTCGAAAGTGCTTACCACACTAATTCAAGACTGCCTGGCGAGACACCTTTTTAAGGTCCACCTTCAGGACAACAAAATCATTCTCCAACCAATGTTGCTCAATGCAATCCCTGAATCCATGAATCATTTGTTCTGCTCCAAGGGGGCATGCAACACCAAACTGAAAAATCACTTCACTAATGCATCACTAAAATACTCCAAGAACAAGAATGCGTAGCCCAGATCAGTGTAGTATATCATACTTGTTCACTCCCACCCCCCACACCACCCCTCACCCCCCACTTCCCCCCACCCCCACCACCAACCTTTGCCAGTTCGTATTAAGGGTTATTGCAACAAAAGGTTGCCAGCGGGTTATAATGAACACACAAAATGTGCTTACACCAGGATCACATATGCTCAAACATTTGTATGACTATGGGGTTACATGCATGTCAGTATTGCACTTGCATGTATATTCGAAGTGATTTTGATTAACACAATATAACACATAGCACTGCATGAATGGTGAGGCAGATAATTATCGCATGTATGTATTTGGCGTTCAAAGAGTTAACGTGATGCTTATTAATTTTTCCAAATGGGGCGAGGGAACGAGCGAGGGTGTTACAAGAGTAGCGCCATATATGGCATTTCCGCCATTTTTAATAATAATCATTGAATCATGAGCACCAATGACCATTGTAATATAAATCCTCCAGGAACCGAAGGTAAAAAATATGCTTTTACCACAGTAAAACACGTTGGTGTATAGTGGACCAGAATCTGTTGCCACAAGTGAAAAACCCATCACGAATGAAGATTTATATCTGATGGAATACTGTGATTAGGTCAGAAAACTGCAGTTTATGAACTTGTCTACGGAAAGCACTATTTTGCCTCCAGGAACCAAAACGTTCAATATAAAGGGGGTATTTTCTTTTTGGAGTATAAGACTGAGGATACTGAGCAACAAGATTCCGTTGCCGCAAGTGAAGTATCATCTTGGATAAGTTAGTAATTATCAAGTATAGGTTATTGCTGTACATTATTAATAGCCCGTATTGTTGAATATTTTATAAAAACGGAACACGGATAATTCGATATTATGTCTTTCTAAATTTGCACAACAGAAATCATGCGATTGAATCTCAGAAACAAAAAAAACAAACTGTAACTTCTACAATTTTGGTGACCGCTCATTTCTCCATATGATGTACATGTAATATACTTTATATCATCTTAATTCCATTTCATGCAGGATCAAATATACACACACTGTGCACATCCCTAATTGACACTGCATTGAAGCACTCACCACAAACTGGTCGAGGAAGCAACTGCTCTGTGTGAGAAGTATAAGACAGCCTTCTCTCAGTGCCACAACTTATACAACTTGACATGAATTGTATAACTGAACAGGAAAAGAGTACACTTGGTAAGTATCGATCCATTCACAACATGCATGCGTGCATTGCCAATAATAGCACATGATCATGATGGCTTTTATTACAGCAGATTCCATACAAGAATTCTTCGGTTGTTTAGACCATGCTTTTCCTGGCATGAAAAGGACAGTAAAAATGCACCTACATGTACTCGAACACCATGTCAGTGAATGGGTGGACATGTACAATGCAGGCTTTGGGCTGATGGGGGAACAGGGCACAGAAGCTCAATACAACCATTTCAATAAGTTGTACAGGACATATGGCAGTATGGCTAACAAAGTACAGAGGCTAAAGTGCATTATGCAAGAACACTCTGAGTGTGTGAAGTCTTTGAGGCCAGAAAAGCTAAGCCGAAAAAGAAAACGCAATAGAAAAGTGTGTGATTTTTTGCCACGTATATGTGTGTCAGTATATCCATATAAGTAACAAGTCTCACATGTGCATTATGAAAGGACCACTTCGCTACGTAAAAAATCTGCCCTATTCAAACCGTTGCCACGACGCGCAGAAAATAAGCCCCATTACACCCTAAATAGAACCAAATACGGCCATCTCTTAAAAGAGTTATTTACTGGCGGATTGCTCAAAAAAGTCTATAGTGATACGAACAACTCAAAATAAAGCGCATTTAGTTCTCTGCCCTCTCTTCTCGCGTATGTAAATACAACAAAGATATGAAACTTATACTGTTTTAGTCCTCGAAGGACGCCTGACCGAGTGAGCTTACGTTGTACGGATAAAGAAGGATAAGCCACATTCCAGTTCCATGCGGTAACTGGGGTACCCTGTCTCCAAACAGGGGATGGGGAAGAGACCTAATGTCCAACCTTTCAATGGAGTGAAACAGCCGTGAAATATCAGTATTGATTTTAGTTATAACTCTCTCGCGGGCGAAGCCAATTTTTGCGGTATTGTACATGTCTGGAACAAGCGTTTCCGCGTTACAGGAAAACGTTCTTTGTAAACAACCCTACGAATTTGACAAACTAAGCACTTTTCCTCTGAACATTGTGTTGTTGACTACAATCAATGCAATCAAGTGTTGCGCAATTATTAGCTTATATAGCCATTACATACTCAGCTGGGGGAGTATTGGCGTCAGTTTTGTGAGACTTTACCGGAGGATCGTGTCATCTTGTCCAAAGAGGTAAAGACGTGTATGGCGTGAACATCGGTGTTGAGCAGCACGGACGCAGCAGTTGTACGCATTTGATATGGGTTTTGTGAAGATGTCATGCATGTGACAGCGCGACGGTTGACACAGTGGAGGGTCCGTTTCTTTGCCGTGGTGCAAGCGTCTTACCCTGTGTGGACTGCGCCGTGCGGCGTTGTTATCGGAGCCTGCGTGGTGTGATGGTGATGCTTGCATGCGGGCTGCAGCTGGTGGCGGATGTACAGACGGTATTTATTCACAAAAGGTACTTGATTGAAGTACTTATCTATAACATAGTTCAGGGATGGCTGTAATCTGGCGTAACCTCTGGTACATTCCGATGCACGTTATGCGTCGCTCTTAAAATGCCATGTTTACACCAACGCGCAATTAAAGCGGCTTGTCGGCGCTGGCTCGAGTCCAACTGGGAATGATTGCGGCAGTTGTGGCTAAAGAGCTGGGCAATGCGACCTCAATTGAAAGTGACAGTTGACGGGTGTAGATGTTTCAGGGATCTCTTGCGCGTAGCATTGTTCCACCCTACAACCTCCCTTACAACTTGGCCATTTTCAGCGGCTTTTGACATCACCACAAGTAAATAAACAATCGCTTATACATCTCGATCATGCATGAGTGCCAGTGTTGCTGAGATCGTGGTAACAGAGTTATATATGGAAATTACAAATTTCGATAATGCTTGACAGCAAGATTAGAATTCGCAGCATGTACATGAGGAAGTACACATCTATTCCATCTATAACAGCACCTGCGAGATAGTATTGTCCATGGCAAAGAATATTCTTCAGAAGAAAAGAGGGTGCTCCTTATCTGAATGTCTGGGTAAATGTATCTTACTGAAGCAAAATTCAAAATACTTTTCTACCTGTTGAGATATAATTTGATTTCCTCCTTGCTAGCTTGGTAATGTTAATATAGAGGGATTGAAAATGGGCCTACTTTTCGCGCATTAGCGCGTGTCATTTGTACCATGCTCGAACCTACAATCCAAAAAATATGCGCAAATTATGGCATGCAATTATCATTATACATGCAGGATTCCTAATCACGTTACAGTCTTCTTTTCTTCTTGAAAATGGCTTTATGACGTGCAAGATGGTTAAATAGTAGCGTGGTGTTGTTTGTTTGCAACGGCAGTGCTGAGAACCACTCAAACAGAATGTTGGATATGGTAATCTTGTGGGACAGTGTACCTTTATCGTGTAAGCTAGATCGCACGCTGTCTTGTATAGCTCTTGGTTCATATTTTAACATCCGAATATTTTTATATCTAGCGCGCGACTACGTTACGGCTTGTATTGTGTCAAAGGTGATGGTTGTTTCTAGCTTGCTAGCCCATTTTGCAGTCAACGCATTTAGCTACTAATCGCCATCCTATAATGACAATTGCCCAATATGTGTACACGCATACATTTGTTGGTTATGGCAGGTGCGGATGGCACGCACTAATGCGTGAAAAGTGGGCCAGCCCTCTATATATTATCTCTGCAGCACACACGCTCACTCACACACATATACACGCACACACACACATGCACACGCACGCACACACACATGCACACACGCGTGCGCGCGCATACACACACAATACGCACACACACACAATACGCACACACACACAATACGCACACACACACAATACGCACACACACACGCACACACACACACACACGCACACACACACACACGCACGCACACGCACACACACACACACACACCACACACACACACACACACACACACACACACACACACACACACACACACACACACACACACACACACACACACACACACACACACACACACACACACACACACACACAACAGAATACACAGCAGAGAATGGAAAGGTTTCTGTTGGTGAGGTCCCCAATCATTAAAAGCACAAACTCTTCTCTAATCAAATCATTAAAAACACAAACTCTTCTCTAATCAAGGCACATGATGTTATAAAAAAGTTCATGTATAATTAAGGATAGTGCTGTAATGAAAATAAGACTTAAGAGGGGATCATTTTTCTCATAATAGGTTGGGGCAGACCAATATTTTGGTGACAAAATTCCAGTGACAATTGCCTTCTGTAAGTTTTACTAGAAAGGGAATTATTTGCTGCAGCAACTAAAAAGGTAAACAGCTGAGTACTTTTGCTATATATATTTATTCGTGCAGTGGTTGAGAAGTGGAATTTTCATGAACTAGTCAAATGTGCATATGGACAAATGTCATATATACATATACATACATGCTCACACAACCATAATTACCTGCATCACTGATATTGCACCAGAGATAATATATAGTCTATATATTATCTCTGATTGCACTTTGAATACGGTACGTGCATGGAAGTGCAATAGTGACAGGAATATTACCGAATATATAATACCCTATGTTCAGAAAAATGGGTGTAATTTGTGTGTCATTATAACCCGCTGGCCTTTTGTTGCAACAACCCATTAATACGAACCGGCAGGAGTGAACTGGACGATTGCTACACTGATCTAGTTACACATTCTTGCTCTTGGAGTACTGAAGTGATGCATTAGTGAAGTGATATGAACTCATCTGAATAATGGTGTCTTTGGCCAGTGCGTGAAATCGCATTGTGCATGTACTATAAGGTTACAAGTGCAGCATATGCATTCATCATAGAGTTATTATTGACACATTGTTATACAATCGAAATCATGCATGAAGGTGTAACGTTGATGTGTGCAAGCATCCATGGTGTTCATCTCACTAGTAAACATGAACTTCACTACAGCATAAATTCCACACAAACTACACTTACCTACGCATTTACACTATACGCAAACGCTACACTGACTGGTTGTAAACATGGAGAAATGAGCGGTCACCAAAGTTGTGAAAGTTACATTTTTGCAGGTTCTGGAATAGCTAAGAGTGCAATGTACTCAGCATTTTAAAAAGGATACACTGGATATCCCCCTCTCCTCCTCCTCCCCCCTCTCGATGTTACAGCTATTCGTTTTCAATATGTATTCCATAATAATTGCAATCATTTCACTTAGTAATGAAGTTGTATGTATTTTGCAAACATAAAAAACTGGGTTTGTATTGAAAGTTTTGGTTCTATATAAAATGCTATACATAAACATGTACTCAAATTCCCCTTTCTGAGACATATTCCACCGTTTATATTTCTTAACAGTAACTATATCGAGAAATTGCAATGCATCAAGAGGTAGATTTTAACTGTTTCGCGCGGCTTTGGCAATTATTGTGGTATTGTGAGCGTTTCAGCGTTGCGTCAAGTTCTATGTAATTTGACGAGCTAAAATCCTTTCCCTCAGAATCACTTCGCTACAGCATCACAAGTTTAGTATGCAGAGTCGTACAGAGTCTGCATACCACCCATATGGTGTCCATATGCAGACTTCTGCATACACTTCAATGAGACTCATCTGCATATGGTTGGTATGCAGACTGCACAACTCTGCATACTAAATGCTGTAGCGCAGTGAATAATGTGTTGTTGACTCCAAAAACATTGTATTCATGCCGAGCCTGACAATGGCATCATGCCCAAAATGGTTGATAAACTGTGTCCTGACTTTCATGGTACATAAATTGTCCCCTGCTCCTGTGTCCAACTAGAAAACATTAACCTCTTCCATTCATATGAATGACCTGCTGGAGTTGAGGAAATGTCTTGATTACCTTGACTGTTTGGATCAGGTATTTGGTGATTACATTCACCAGCTGCTGCTGACTCCTCTGATTATGTAGGCAGGCAGACTGGAGAGGCCCCATCTTCTGGCAGTAGTGACACACAGCATTCCGACAAGAACAGTCAGCTGCTTTGTGGTCAGATGGTTGCCACACCGTTGACACATCCCCTTTCAGGAAATCTGCAGACAGACAGCCTTGTGGTGATGACCCACACATACAGGTACATCCAGATAGCATGTGTGTTACATGTACAAGCTGGCATTGGACCTGGGTGATAAGTGCCATGATAAATAAAATGTATCACAGGAGTGCTGTTGCTCCGGTTTAGTGTGAGAAGCATTTTAATCAGGGATGCAATGTATGGTGAGTAGCATGTCACTTAACTGCGCCTCTACAGATGTGTGAGCAATTTCATACCAGTGCAAAACAGACAACCTAAAGGGCCAGACTAACTACTGACAGAGGCTGCATCCCACGTGTAAAACCTAATATGATAATTCAAGGATCAATATCAACATCATCCAGTTATCTGACCAGTGCATCCTATTCTAAGACTGCTGGCTACTATGAAAAAAAGTAACGTCAGTACACTGAGGCTGTTGTTACCAACCATGGGCACATGCCAGTGTGCTGCATGGCAACTGTATTGGTTGGACCAGGATGTCAACACATAAAGGGCACCCCAGATTGTTTAATACCGAAACAGACATTCTGCCACTCCTTCAGCCAGCTTCGGACTTGACTATACTTTTGTTAAAGGATGTTGTGGTACACTGTAAGAGCTGTGATACTGACATGAGAGTTGGAGCATATCCAGAAATTCCAATACATTTTAAGTCAAAATTATTTTCCGATTACATCACTGGATAGCTAGAGAAAAATCGGAAAATCATTATGATATATATTTTATGGCATTTTCACTGAAAGGAACAGTGCGAACATTTGTCAAAGCGTCATGAACTAGTTAACTAATGAATACGCACGCTTGTGCAGGAGATATCAGATCGCATCACCATTTGCAGAAATGCTTCTAAGTCAATAGTGGCAACTGAGCTTTGTAGCTGCGCCACAGCCTGTCTTTGATCAGCCAACACACGTTCAATCCTGGCCCGCTTATACTAGTAACGGTACCCTGAACGGGACAACAAACTATAGACACAATTGATACTATTAACAATATTACCAAACATAACAAAACAAGAAAAGAAAGACAAAAAAGAAAGACAAAAAAAATGCTAAAGCCTATTGCATAGTTTTAGGAAGTAATACCCCATCATCAAAGCCTAGTCCACTCCTCCACTTTACCCTAGATCCTCTTAGACACAAGCTTGATGCTCGAACCAGAGCAAATAAAAAGTCGAGCTCTGACAAATGCACATGTTTCTGCATATCATTTTTCCCATTTGGTGGCTATGCTGGTAGCCATGTGCTTCAAAAAATGTTCTGCCTCTCTGTGGAGAAGCCCATCAATGGATGTTACAAAAGGAGTAAATGTACCTCGCCTATCATCCACTGCCTAGCTTCTTCTCTAGAGCCCCTGTGTCCAAAATTTGTTCTGATGGTGCGTCTGTGTCAATGACTTTTATATCAAACAACGCTTCCACCTGGGGAGTCCAAACACTCGAATGCCTAGATCGGCCCTCAATCCTGGACCATCTGCTTTGGAGTCAGCCTCTTTGACAATTGGTTCACGTACAACCTGACTCCATATAAATATTGTACTTGTACATGTATATAATCTGGCGTAGCATACCCTCCGCAAAATAAACGTGGCAGTGCTACGCCAGACTAGCGTGTAAGTGTGTCTCATTTTTGCTGCACCATGGCCACGCATCAAACGTTGAAACTAGTAGATATTTCTGTTCACTGTAAGATTCAGGCTGGCTGGCATCTGCAGATCTATCACGGGCTTCCGGTCACATGACTCAGTCTTAGACAAACTTTTGGCTTCCTCAGCAGTTTGAGCTCCACTGTACTTGTCATGGCCAGATGCACGGAGGACCTTACACAATATGCACGTGATCGGTCTTTAGATATATACTCATTCCTGCATGCACCTCTCCGACACCATGTACTATAGGCCTACTTCGTACATATAAGTAGAGAACACTGTTTGCAATCCTGAGTTGCGTGTGAATCAGTGAATTACGCGATTGATAGTAAAGTAGACTTTACTGTCTATGATTGATTACACGCAGGAGCTCGCGGTACTTTTTTACTCAGCAACAGGTTGAATTGTCTTTGATATGAGCTCAGGTTGCGTTGCATAAACTTACCACGGGTACAGACTTACGGTTGTGAACTCCATCTGCAGTTTAAGGTATACAGCAAATACAAAGGTAGACAGTTGCTCCTTCATGGCAGGAATAACGCAAATTTCGCCATTTTTGCATGGATATTTACATGTATACATACATGTTTTGAACATTAGTTTTGACTTTGTGCACAGATGGAACGCTCAATTGGCAGAATTAACAGCACAGCGCACCTGGCTGGATTTGCACAAAATAATCCACAACCAACCGTTTTCAGGCTCTCGACAAGTGACAAGTTTAGCATACATCGTTATCTAACAGAAATTTTAAGGTCTGCACCTGTGGTAAAGTTTACGTAACACTAAAACCACCTTGACCACTTCTGATGTAATCTGGAGTTCTACCAACAGCCTCAAGGTCGGTTCTCAAAGTCACTTCTCCAAGGTGTCTTCTCAATGGCCTCTCTCCTCTCCTAACCACAGTACCTCCAACAGTCAAACACAAATGCACATCACTTGTGAACACCCACAGCACACTCTTAAAACTATAAAGCCTCAGACAGTACTCTCCGTCAGACCTTCAAACAATGATCCCCTTCCCTTGTGCGCTCCCCGGGTCCAGTCTCGTCAGAGTTCGATGGAATGATCCACTTCGTCTTCTGAGGCAACCTACTAGAATGCAATCTCCTCTGCAGTATTTGAAACATTACTGATACTCACAGCTAAGACAGCTGACAGCAGTTCCCAATCTGAACTAATCCAGTTGCCTGTGATGGCTACATATGAATCGCTTGCTGGCATCTTTGCTGCATCAGTTGTAATTGGGTTGCTTCAACATGCTTCAGCTTCATTCTCATGTCCTCATACAACTCATCTATCATTTTGGTAACCTTCGTCCTTCCAGGCATCTTGAAGAAACCTCTTGAGATGCATGCAACAAATTCACTGAAGGTTATATAGACCATAGATGATAGTCTGTCAGCAAGAACTGGGCGGAGCAAATTTTCACACCATGCATAGTTTCATGGCTTCGTCATGCTCAACGTTTGTTAGAGAAGACATTTGCGTTGTGAAATACTGCTCGAGCTGCGATATCTTGGCCGTTAAAATGGTCTTTGGCACAAACTACTGAGACTTCGGTGGTCCTTGTGATGCCATTCAATGTGTCTAGACAACGTGGAGTGTTCCCTGGAGAACGGCCTGTGGCAGTAATCACACAAAGCTTTATCCTTTGATGTATGGACTTTGAAATGAGACCAGACAACGGATGTGTTTGCACTACTACTAAACCTTCGCAATGGCGTGAATCTCACGAGTTCCTCGGGATTGTATTCCCACAGATCCGGATTGGAAACAGGTTTGAGCCGCTGAGCAGAATCGTTGAAACCGACAGACACCCTTCGTTGATTGACATCGTAACGTAATAATTGATTGACATAAAATAATTTTTTTTTACTAATTTGGCCTGTCTGGCTGGACTGGCAGGCCAGCCGGACTCAGGCCGGACCCCTAGCCGGCCTACGGCAGCCCTGGAATAGCGTCTCGACACGCAAATTAATCACAAGAAGCAACTCATCGCATTTTTTCAGCCTCTCAAGCAACATGTTTTATTTAATTTAATTTAATTTTATTATAAAGTTGAGCTTTCTTGCCTTTGGAATACCTGTGTATGGAGGAGTATCCTTATCTAACAGAAATCGTAAGGCATCAGTGGTAAAGTTTATAGTACAAAACCACCAATCTGACCCTTGATGTAATCTGGAGGTCTAAGCACTCCTCCAAGTTTCCGCTTCCCATCCCGATCTGCTCTCAAACAGCAACCCCCCTCCCCCTTTCCTTCTCTTCTCAGCAGCCTCTCCTCTTTTACACCCCATATCTGTCACACAACACTTCATGTAGCACACTTTAAAACATGATCAGCACAAAAAGCATACCCAAGGTTACGCACATGTACATGCATGTATACTATACCCAGCTTCAATCCAGCCATGGTATGTGTCTTGTTTGTGTGTGTGTTGTGTTGTGTGTGTGTGTGTGTGTGTGTGTGTATGTGTGTGTGTGTGTTATGGAGAGGCTGCTGCCTCAATTTCAAGGTTGGCAAATTGACTGGGTGCATGGTGATGTCAAAGGCAGCATGTTTCCCTCTCTCCCAATTGAGGACAAGTACTGTACATCCAGCGCCAGGTATGGCTTAGGTCAGGTGTAAAACCACTGCCCGACTTTATAACCTCACTCCAAGGTGGTTATGATGGCAGAACTCAACAAACATATTACACGGATGATGGTAGACACCTGTTTCACAGGACAAGGGGGAGCTATATTGTCTATTGTGCCGTGCGCGTGCACACATGCATGCATGAAAACATGCACAGGGACAGTATTCTGAAAGGACAGCAATGTTGATTAGTTTGCATGGTCATAAGGTTTCACAGGCTTTTTTTAGTTCTGACACAACTTGTCGCTTTTTCGGGGACATGCTGTCCGCAAGGGGAGCGGGCAAGTGTGGTTTTAATAATTTCAAGTTGACATTATTGTGAGGCATGGTCGGATGCTGTTGAGCTACAATTATATGCTTAATGCTGTTTTAAATTTCATTGTCATGCATAAAATGAGATGTTTTGATATGCGCCTTACGTACGTTTTCCCAATAAACTGAAATGAATAGCATCTATAAAATTAAAAACAAACTGGGCTGAGTAACTGTGACTTGCATGCCAATATTAAAAATTGGATAAACCTGAAAAACCTATAGGTAATCGCTGGCAAATAAATGATGCATTAATCGCCAAAATCGATTGCATGTTTTTAATAACTGATTTGTAAACCTGAAAAATCGATTAGACTTTTAATAATCGATTTCAATTTAAAAAAAAAGATTACACACCCTAATTTATAGCTGGTGGAATACTGTAATTAGGTGCATTTTATGTAATTGTCTACGGAAAGCACTATTTTGCCTCCAGCAACCAAAAATTTCAATATAAAGGGGGTATTTTCTTTTAGAATCGCATATCTAGGATAAACAGATTCTGTTGCCGCAAGTGAAGTATCATCTTGGAGTAGTTAGTTATTATCAAGTACAGGCTTTTGCTGTACATAATTAATAGCACGTATAGTTGAATATTTTATTAAAACGGATCACGGATAATTCACCAAAAACATATTATGTCTTTCTATATATGCACAACAGAAATCATGTAATAGAATCGCAGAAAAAATGTAACATTTACTACTTTGGTGACCGCTCATTTCTCCATACATGAGCTACATGGAATGTGGAGATATTGAGGTGCCGACCTGTCGCTCCACGATAACGGCACTACTAAACAAAGCATATGTTGTTTGTACACATTTTCAATGTTTTTGGTACATTTAATGCCATCTGGCGAGTAGAGTCAACGCATGCATCGTTATCGCTCAATCGAAAACCACGCCCACAGAGCCAGACGGTTCCTGATGCAATGAAATTGACTTTATGGGAGACATAATAAGATGATATTAATATACAATCTTGTAAACGACGCCTTCGCTTAATGATTTTCCCAGGGATTTCACCTTCTGCAGATTACTGGCTAAGATGAGTTTTACAAAAAACAGAAAAATACAAGATCTTTATGAATTAAAACCAGGTAAGCTTTCATAGTACGTAGCTTAAATACAACATGTGCCCTTATTTTGCATAGGAGACCATATCAGAGAACGTGGGTGTGTATACGATCACCATATGATTGTGGTGGAAGTGATCGATAAAACCACAGTCAAAGTCATCGATTATTCCAATCATGATGCAGGTTCTAGTAGATCCTCTACTCTCAGCTTCGGTTTGACAAGTGGATTGTTCTCTGGCAGTAGTGCTAGTAGTGGATTCCACTCCGGCAACTCGAGTTCATGGCCTGGCTCCATACATAAAGTCCAGGAATACATCAAAACTATTAATCCAGAGTTAATACACGTGGAAATTCTCATTTATTCCGACTCAAATGATAAATACGGTCCAAGTGAACGTATTGAACGCGCGAAATATAATCTTCTTTCTAATAACTGTGAGACGTTTGCCCACGCGTGCTGCATTGGCAAGGAAGTGTCTATGCAGGCGAAAAAAGTCACATGCGTTCTTGGTGCTACAGTGGGAGTATTAGCAGGAAGTATCGCTGGTTGCATTGCTGCAAGCAATTTAAAAAAGGATGCAACCAAACTAGAAAAAATGGGCTATGGAATTGTTGGAGGAGTTGCTGGTGCTCTAGGTGGAGCAAAGGCTGGATACGAAATTGGTAAATATCTCTACGAATAAGACATAAGATTGGATTCAACGTAACATTTGAATGCTTCACAGTAAAAATCTGATTTTAGTTTTTCTTATTGTAGACTGATATAAATGTATTTTATTATTATTGTGCAATGTGCACTACCAACGTATACACATTTATAATTTGTATTGCATGTTATCATCACCGGCACTCATTGTTGGAAATATAGAATTCATCGAGAGACATCTATGCATTTTAAGTCCAAAATATTTTCCGATTACATCAGTGGATAGAGAAAAATCGTAAAATCATAATGATACACATTTTATGGCACTTGCACTGAAAGGAAAAGTGCTAAAAAGTGTCAAAGAAAAAGTAATTAGAACGTAGTCAAGCTTTACGTCATGACCTAATTAACTAATGTAAGCACTTTTGTGCATGTGCACAGATCGGTCCTCAACACATAACCATTTGCGGAATACTTCCAGGTCGGAGGTGGCAATCCCTAACGGCGCTTCCACACTAGCAAGGCTAAAAGGCTAACCGAATCGATCCACCTTGCATTGCACATCAATCTTTATTAATAATCATGCACGTGCACATGTAGTTATTAAACATAGATTGATCAATCTTTCTTACGTAAGCGCATGGTGCTTACTTGCGCACGGCTGTTTGCGGCTGGAAACTAGGTTTATAATTGGAATATTCGGTAATAGAATGATATTATGTCTGATGTATGTTCCAACGTTGTTGGTACTCTTTTGTGTGTTGCAAATGGACATATAATATATTAAATAGCGTCCTACACGACTGTAGACTATTACACACTCGTCACGCATGCTCTACATTAAACGCATGCATTATGCGCAGCGTGTTTACATAAGGCCACGCGGAAGACATAATGGAGGGGTGCATAGAAACATCCATAGGACAGCCATCTGGAAGTTGTCCCGAAGGTAAGCTTGCCGCCTCCTCAATTATCACACATGGTTATGCTAATCAGCACGTACCTGAAGAGTGGACGAATTTTCTGTAATCCCGAAATCCCTCGGTGTTTTTTATGAATAAAATTTGATTGTTGACATATATACGCGCATTGTTTTCAACAAATAGGAACTGAATATCACATGAAACAAGTGCAGCTACATTGCAGGGTGTGTGGACAACGTTTGACAAAGGTTAAAACAAAAAGTATTGCATATCAGTGCAAGGCAATAGCAGAAAAGCTGCAGACAGCATTTGGTATTGACACCAGTGGTGATGACCTACACATACATCCAGAAAGCATGTGTAAGTGTTGCAAACTGTCAATGGACAGGGTGATAAGTGCCATGAAGAATAAGGTACATCACAGGAGTGCTGTTGTTCTGTTCCAGTGGGAGAAGCATTCTAATCAGGAATGCAAGGTAAAAGGTGTACATGGGGAACATGTCACTAAAAATGCATCTCTACAGATGTGTGAGCACTTTCATGCCAGTGCAAAAGGTGGCAATCCTAAAGGGGCCAGACCAACTACTGGCAGAGGCAGCATCCCAGGTGTAACCCCTAATATGATCATTTCAAGGATCAATAGCATAGCCCCCTGTCCAATCATCTCACCTGAGCATCCTTTTCCAAGACCACCACTCAAAAGACAATCTGTCTGTTTCAGTATTAAACCAACTGGAGGGCCCTTTATGCGTGACATCCTGGCTCAACCGATACAGCTGCCATGCAGTACACTGGCATGTGTTGCTGTTTTTCGCAGCAGCCAATAGTTCTGCCACTCCTTCAGCCAGCTTCACACTTAGTACTACTGTTGTTAAAGGATGTTGTGGTACACTGTGTGAGCTGTAGTAGAGACATGAGGGCTGGAGCTTACGAAGAGCATGAGTGTGTGCTGACACTCACAGCTAGTGAAGAAAGAGCAGCAGCTGGGTTACTGAAGAGGGCCATCTCCACTAGTTCAAAAGGGATCATCCAACTTGGTACAGGGGGAACAGTAAGTGTATTCAATGTCAACAACACACAATGTTTACCACTTATCCTCTGACCACTCTGTTTAGCCAGTGACATTCATGCGCATTACAAACCCTCACAATTCAACCACAGCCGTCAAGTCAAGATGCTCTGAGTTGCAGGCCATTCGAAGGGTTGTTAGTGGTGGACAGCCATCTGTGCTCCTTCAGAATGAAGTGCTCTCACTAGGAGATGAACAACGGAGGGCCTTGCTAAAGGAGGCTGGCATCTCTGATGAGATAAAAATTGGACCAGCAGAGGTGCTAGCCATTATAGTAGGCCTTGCAATACCAAGGAACAAGATACGAATACTTCGAAGGTATAAAGCATTGCAGTCATACCTTAACTGTCAAATGTGATGTAACTGTCTTCCCAGGTGGCTGAAAGCATCAAACATTTCCCTGGCATGTGAGGAAAGAATGCGCCATGCTTCTAGGAAGGCAGTTGGAGAAAACCTAAAAGGAGAACTTGCTCCATTTTCCTTCTCACTACCATCAGGTGGAGCATTTTCCTTCTCACTACCATCAGGTGGAGAAGTGTTTCGAGGAGCCCCTTTGGTGTTCATTCCTGACTTGATCCTCAAGGTTGTTGAGCTATTGGAGGAGAATGACCGGTAATGGTTTATACCAAACATTAATTACCACCACATGACCCTTATATTGTGCACAGCGCTGGCAGGCTGACCTGGCACAATGGTGTTATACCAGCTAGTGAGATATGGATAAAACTGGGAGGGGACAAAGCAGGCGGAACATTCAAGATGAACTTCCAACTCTGTGAACAACACCTGTGTGTTTTGTTGTTTAGGCTGATGATAGCTACACCAACTTGCACATAGCCCTTGAGCGATACAAGGAGCAATTGGAACACCTACAGGGAATGACATGGAGGTGAGCATTATTGTACAGTAGGATGCTCAAGTGTGAGAATTGCATCCATACATGTAACCTAGGGGGTATACAGTCAAGGTTTTTTGTGTGGCAATTACGAATTCCTATCCACGATGTATGGATTGTCTGGAGCTTGTGGTATGTGGATAGTACACCATCATTAGCTCACAGTGATGTTTCATACACAACAGGATCATATCCATGCTTGTATTGCTTAATCCCCAACAAGAATATGGCAACGCCTCTCCCAGCACGTGGCCATGCTCCACCCAGATCCCTACAGTCAATCCACACTCACCATCAAAAATATCTGGCATCAGGTGGAGTCAGGAAAAAGCCCAACAGTTTTATAATTGTATCTGTGAACCCATCTTTGACATCCATACTGAACAGGTACTCAGTCATGATATGCATGCTAATGTATTTACATTGTACAAAAATAGATCTGCCCACCTGGCCTTCATATCACTATGGGGACTTATACAAAGCTATTTCAATTGTTTGAAGATTTTTGCCACAGTCTAGACTTGGAGCTAGCCTTCTACCACACTGAAGTGGACCAGTCTAGGTACTCTTTGTACAGCCAAGAGTTGCAAAGGCTTCACCAGTACAAAGTTGAGCTACAGGAAGCAAAACAATCTGAATCAGTTTTACAGCAGTTCGCCACTTACATGGCTGTGCTCATTGGAAAGTCCAATCCACTGACTGCAGATCTACTACACCAATCTGCCAATACATCTAAAATTGTAAAGCAACTGGTAAGAAAATGAGAAAATAAAGGATGCATTAGAGTTAATATGCACCCTTAGGAAACCAAGATAGCTGCTAGCACTGCAGTTGTTACAAGGGAGTTTCCTTTAAATGAAGGCCCTTTTGTCAAAGAGCTAGACATGGCTTTGCATTCGATTGGTGTTTATCGGCAGCAATACTTTGGTGGCACCTTTGTTGGTAACCATGTACACAAAACTCTTAAGGTAACAGAGGTAATAACACAAGATGTGTGCTACTAATTAACACTCTTCTAGCTCCCTAACATCAACACATTGTGCAATGCTATTTGCAAATTGGCTGAAAGCAGCCTGCCTCAAAAATCTGAAATGATTGCAACCAGGACTATGACTTTTTAAAATGCATTTTCAAAGTTTGCAAAATGCCATTCAATTTATGACCAAAACTTCATAGATGAGGCTCAAGTCCATGAACTAGGTAGGTAATACATCCGTTCTTGTATGTTCACTGTTGTCATTACAATGTATTTCAGGAGTTCATGGAGCTCTTTCGGACAAACTTTCCAAAGGGCACAATACCCATTAAGATGCACATGGTTGAGGACCATGCTGTGCAGTGGGCAAGGTCTACTCATGTTGGATTCGGCCTACTTGGGGAGCAGGGTGCTGAATCTGTACATGCTAAGTTTAACAATTTAGCTAGAGCGTATAGTGCCATAAAGGGCAAGATACATCAGTTAAAATGCATAGTAGCAGAACACTTAGTTAGCATTGCACCACACAATGTGGCAGCTATACCACCATCAAAGAAAAGGAAGAAGTAAATGATGACAGTCAAACCATTATGCATATATGTCCTTTGAATCATCAATGAACATGAAAAGTCGGAGACAAAATAATGCTTGCATATATAGTTACTCATACAACAAATCTCCCCCGTAAAAATGGCGCTTTTCCAGAAGCTTGAAAACCACTTCAGAAAATTCGTCCGTCTTGGTCTTGGTAAGAAAGAGGTAGCACTTTCTATGTACCTTAGCGTGAATGTTAAGCTGGAGCCTAGTTAACTTCCAGAGGGTAGATATCATATATCATGCCCACGAGGTCCGTATAAGCAGATCGAAGGTCGATTGTTTTCGAACGCCAAAACTGTCAGTCGCTGCATGTAGATCACGTGGTTTATGATGTTTTATAAAGGTTAGAGTGATTCTCAACTACAATATGGATTTTAGGTGTTCATTGTACTTCTTGTACTTTATGTACAGCACATTCCAAAGGGCAACGGTTGTCTGGCTCGTTGCTATGGGACTACCGACTATTGGGGCGTAGGGCCTAATTTCCACAATTTCAATGAGAGCAAACAGCCGTGTTGCGTAAGCAAGGTTTACAACTGTATTCGTTATATAAAATAAAAAGCAACATAGCTTCTCTACTGATGCTAAACAAAAAGTAACGGCGTGCGCGTGCCTCGTGTAACGGACCCGCGATTTTGTCTTGTCTTGAACACAAGTTAAGCTTTCTGTACGTGGCATTTTCTGTCAGTGCAGAAGGTTATACAATCTACTCTACGTGATTTAAAACGATCGCTATCGCTATAGCGATTGCTTGTTCTGTGATAGCGGAATCAAATTTCTTTCGCTCGTATGCAACCATGCAAGAGGCGATGTAACTTAAAAGTCTTCCCAATACGGCAAAAATAAAACCTGTGGATGAAATCTGCATGCGAGCACATCCCAGAAAACTGTTTCAAGCATCCGATTGTAATACATAGATCCAGCAATTTATATAATCGTACATGTAAATTTCTGAATTATTTGATTCATGAAAAAAAACTATTTCACGTTGTTGCACGCAGTTTTATGTAGTGTTTTGAGCGAGATATAATAAAAAAGCGTTGGCGTCTGGGGCGGAGCCCCAGACTCCGCTACAGCGCTCTCCCAGGCCCCCTAGCTGGGCGGGCGGGGTTCCCCCTCCCGCACCCGCCCCTTGTTAATTAATCATTATTCATTAACAACCCCCCCTTTTCTGAAATCCTGGATCCGCCCCTGTTGCATTTGTGCTAGAAATGCGTTCGTATTGTGTTCTAAGATGTTTTTTAATCCTAAGGAACAGTCCTAAGTGGACTTCATGGGTTTTGACCCTTTACGATTACGGGACAGTATCTTTGTAAGTTAAAGAGCAAAGCAATCGCAGTATTTTTTCCTAATAGTGCAAGGCCTAAAGTGTGTCTTAGTAAGGGTCTCATAAATTTGGGGTGCGTTTTCTGGCTACAAAATTTGCCGCTATCTATATCACAAATTAATATTCTACGTGCATTGGGCCAGGGGGGGGGGGGGGGTTGTACATGTCCGTTACTGACTAAAGTGATTTACTTATTGTCCTGATGCTTTAAGCAGACAAGAGCAGGAATAACGGTTAGGCCGAAGAAAGAAGAGTCTGGAAAGACAGAAACCCCAAGTTCTCACTGTCTCTATTCCAAGTGCTGCTGTTTTTGTGCAGCTGCATCCAGGTCTTGTTTGCTGAGTTTGGACAAGAGGAGGAGACTATCCTGCTTCAAGACATAACAAAACTATGGATAACTGTCAGAGGCCCTGCTTATGTTAGTGGATGGGTAGAACAATACAAGCAATTAAAAAGCAGCACCCTCCAAAAAAAAAAGGCCCTGCGTAAAATACTTGAAGCTGGCAATTGCACTTGAGAATGTATAGTAGATGTGCATGTGAACTTATATGTAGTTTGTGCAACGCCACATGCATATACAATAACATGTTGAAACCATTACATTACATACTATGCCGTTTCTGTGCACATTTCTGTCTTTTCAGTTTGCGTTACTGTATGGGGGCAGTGCTATTGTAGCACAAGTTGAGTCAGCAGCCAAAGATCTTGTTCATGTACAAATGCATGCACTTATATATATATATAGGTACAGAATGGATGCACAGCATGTGATATGTGCAGGTCAGGTGAGACATGCCACCAGACAGACAGACGCTACATGTCACAAGTCAGCTGAGTTCAGGTATATGGCACACAGCAATTCAGGGCTTTGATTCCGGGCGACAGCACGCAATATCACCCGGAAGAGCGTGCTTCCGAATTTTGCGCGCCATGTGCTCTCGAAATCGTGAGTGGACCGATTTCATACGAATGATTTCTCGGTCCCGGAGGATTATTTGTATGCGCACGGGATAATTCGAGAGCAACGTCGCGCGCGAACGTGCAATTTTGTACGTGACAGAGGAACCTACCGTGTACGCGCAATATAGAACTATCGTCTGACGTAAGGAAAGTTAAATATAGTAGTTAATACTATCATTATTTCTCAGGTTATTGATCACATAGTCAAAAAGTTTAATGTTTCAAGTTTACAAATATGAAACATAGAAAGTTGATAAGAGAACAAACTTGTTCGTAGAAAAGAAAGCATAACTGAAACAACAATTTTACCAAAAAATGGCCTTACCTCCCAGCAGTTGATGGTGACGTTGTAACATCTGACTTCCACAACACAGGTCTTTCTTTAGAATAGTTCACTGCTGGCAACCCGAATGCACGTAGAATACACCGCCATTAGAGCGAAAGGAAAAGGGTAACAATAACGAGGAGCTGTTACATCACGTACGTTTTAGCGCTCTTGTTCAGCCAGGATGTTTCAGGTAGATCAAGGAATCCAACATTTCTGCCATAATGCAGTAGAGAACACCATATTCTGTTCCCGACGTTACGCCTTGGAAGCAAACAAAGTGCCACACAAAAACACGTAATTGACAGCTTACCTCGCTGTGTAGCGTAGCCGGCCGTCTATTCTAACCAACAACCTGCCTGAATTGCTTCGCAGAACGTTATCCCAATACACAATTTCCTGACAAGCAAAGCTTTCAATTCAAAACGAGCGTAGGCTAAAGGTAACTCACCTGGCTTTCGTTTGACGATTTTGGAATAAAATGGCACCTCTCTGACTTACAGTGGAAGATGTAGTGTTCCACAGCGGTCATACATCCTATCAAAAAAAACATTCTGTGGAGCCATACTTACCAACGCGAGACGAAAATAATCATCACGTGATTCACGTGGCTGCTATAAAATGCATACCGCATGCGTCGTCATGATGTTTTACTAATGACATGGCGATTGCAAACCTCGTCTGCTGAGAGCGTGAGGCATTCTGAAAGACATTTCCATAATGGGAGGTTGGAGTTGGAATCCTGAGCCTTTGTATAAATGATATGACAAGCGGCCGTTCATAAAATACGTCACCTATATGGACCCCTCTTATACTGATGTATGCTTCATGGATACATCGTCACACTGGCTGCTACCACCCTGCATGCTGGGGACCCTTCGAAGTGACGTAATTTATGGATGGCACCAAAGAAGACACCGAGAGAACGAGGGTACATTCTAGCGATAGATTGTTTGCGTCTTTATACGATGCATATAATGAGTAACATCACGCAGCAGAACATATAATATAGTCTCCAGGGCAAGCTGAAGCATAAACCATCGTCCAAGAAATATATAAAAATGCATTTCTTCATAAAAAATAACCAAGGCATTGACTGACCGCTTTGGTCGCCTCAGCTAATGCTCGTACCATTCTGAGTCGTTCTTACACCTTGTGCAGCAGGTGGATGAACTTTGTGTGTAATTGTGTGTGGTTATATACTTGTGTAGCACTGTACTCAGAACCAAGTCAACAATATGAATTAACATGACTCTGATAGGTGAAAAGATTCTTGATGCATTTCCAGTGAGTGCTGCATAGGTCATTAGAAGACCAGTGGGGTGATGTACTCTCATACCAATGTGAAGCTTACTGGACAAACCTTGTGTCACATACAATGAAATGTAGTGATACTCACGTCAGTATGTATACTATTATTAGTAACAAATGACTCACCTGATAGCCACACCGTTCAGAATCACGTGACCCTCAGAAGACCATTGGGGCGATGTCTCATAAACCAATGTGAAGCTTACTGGACAAACCTTGTGTCACATACAATGAAATGTAGTGATACTCACGTCAGTATGCATACCATTATTAGTGAAAAACGACTCACCTGAGATAGCCACACCCTTCAGAATCACGTGACCCTCAGAAGACCATTGAGGTGATGTCTCATACCAATGTGAAGCTTACTGGACAAACCTTGCGTCACATACAATGAAATGTACCATAGATTATTTAGACTTCTATGAATGTGCTGAGTAATACGTGTATACCATTATTAGATCTAGAGACAAATTACTCACCGAAGATAGCCACACCCTTCCGAATCACATCACCCTAGGAAGACCACTGTGGTGAGGCCTCAGACCAATGTGAGTACATACAACTAGCTATAGCCTTGTTCTGACCCCTGAGCGACAACGAGTGCACAATGTTTTCGGTTTCAGGCATTAGAAAACTAGCTTTTTTTGACCTCACATACCTTAATTAAAAATTCGTGGGACCTGTCCTCTACTGCAGCTGTAGCCTCGGCGTGTTGTAAACTTAAAAGAGGTATTCGAATTCAAATTCAATCATACGTGAGGAGAGGGTTAAATGGCCGTTTAATGATATTCCCGTACAGGATTGGGCGGTGAAATAATGGGACTACGTTAATCGTGAGTGCACGCTTTGTGATATGCACGGATGCATGACTGAGTACGTAGTTTGTAATCACCCGCGTGCGGACGGCCGAATTGCTGTGGCAGGTGCTACACTATCAACAGTAGTGCTTTGTGTGCACTTCCGACCCCGACAATTGCCTCTCACTTACCATCACTCCAGAGAATCAGGTGGAATGGGAACCAAAACAGTAGCAGAATTATTGACTACAATGCTCTTCAATCATGAGTTTCAGCATCTACTTCCATACCATTGTCCTCTTCACAGTAAATAGCCACCATTTTCCTGAGCCGTTCAAGCTGCATGCAATGTTGTTTTACAGTGCTCTTTATGAAGCAAGGTAAGACGACTACGGAGATCTGGTGCAGACATATAACGATAGTTTGTGTGACTGGTAGGCATGACCCTTTCAGTACTGGTTTCTGCTCTATTCTGTGAAATCATTGCATAAAGGCTTTTGCGATGCATGGTGCACTGCAAGCACCGTTTTGCTGGACCAATGCATATAAGAATCTCACAGCCTCTGGAACGTATGGTAGGGTAACCAAGCATCAATTCCTCCACTTCTGCCACAACACTGATTCCTAATGAAAATGTACGTATGACCTCAATAAATAAATAGAACTCAATATGATGCAATTCATACCATCTCTGCTGAAAAATGTCTTTTTAAGCATCAGAGCTTTGAAGATCTCGTCTGCATGGATTCCCCACACACAGTTGGCTAGCATCAACAGTCTTGATGGTCATATCCAAATCTAAAACTGGAAATGAATGTGGTAGTGAAGTATATGATTACCATACACGACATTCTTACCAGAATTAATTACAGCTGGAAGGCTGCGCATCAATAAGCATGGCGGGGGACCAGTTTTCCACAAACTGTGACTTCCCAAGAGAAGTTGTACATAATCCGAAGATTTGTCTGAATTTAATTTCAGCTAAGCCATCTGCAGACATCCACAGCTTTGAAATCAACAAATGTGCGCTATCTCCAATAGGAAACTTCACCCATCCTGTTGAAGTGAATAAGATTTGACAACGTAGAACAACTTAGAAATACACCTATACCTACCAGGTTGAAGTACATCAGTCCATTCCATGCGTGCTAGAAGATGGTTAAAACATAGATAGTATAGTAACCCTAACCCTAACCCTAACCCTAACCCTTACTATACTATCTATGGTTAAAACTATGTAACACTGTCCTGTTCACTATCTCCAAAGGAATTGATATCTGAAATTCAATGTCATTAAGTGCAGAAAAGGGTACTATATATACAAACCTTTAGAGGAAGGCGTTCAAGTGGAATAGCGACACTGACTGTATCTAAGGGTATGTGCACTGGTAGCGCTAAGGGGGCATCCGTAGTCTTCTTCCTCTTTGTTCTACAGTCCAGCCTAAACTTGCAGTGCCCAGTCCGATTCATCAGTTCTATAGAGACATGAAATGGCACCTTCCTTTCTCTCCGTAAAGAAGCTTATTATTCAAAAACCAAAATGCATTGCTGCATAGAATACATGCCCCAACATGTATCCTCAATATGGCCCAGAGCAGTATCAAAACACGCACGCTACAAGCCACAGTTTGACCTCTTATCAGGAACTAGTTCTTTGGCCCTCACGCGTACAATATCTGGCATAGGGAAAACATATACCATGCAGTGTAGTTTCACCCACGCTATACGTAAAATCATGCCAATACGTATCCGTTTGTATTCAGTACGCCTCAGTTCACATATGTATGTAATTACTACAAACGCGCGTATCTACCGTTGTAGGCATGCGCCACTAATAAAACTTACATCACCGTGTTCAGCGTTCGCAGCTCTATCGGAATACACTCACAAACGTTCTCTTTCTCTTAAAACTCTAGTCGTCGTTTTGGGGGAGTAGCGTTTCACACTCAATTAACAACTATGCGGACTGCGCGCCTTAAAATCTATGGTAGAGTATGGCTCACGTGATTTGTTTCCTATCCTTAATATCTATGCTGCAGATTTCTATTGCAGCGTATAAGCTAGGCCACACCCATGTAATTATATCTTCATGCTTGGACCCATCCTAGTTTGTCGAATGTTTGATGTTAACTCATGTGGAAGCGCGGGGAAAAGGATTTGAGTGACAATTATAATGTTGGAAGTCGATAATGATGAAGCATGCGCAACTATATCCTCCAGATTCCTAAGGTTAATCAGTACTTACCTCGAGCTCCAAACAAAGCGAGCTATTAGAATGAAAAAACAAACAAACAAAAAACAGAAGTACTAGTGTGGTTTATATACATGTAGCACGCAGTACAGAATGTCATGTAATGAAACAAGATAACTAGAGGAGTCAAGAAATCAAAACTAATGACTGCATATAACACAACAGTTAATGCTATTCCTACGTTCGCAAATTAAATGAATATACAGTACATGCAGAAAGGCTTCAGGAAATTGCTTGCAATGCATGTCTTGGTTCGGTTTAACCAGTGGAGGCGGTTTTGAGTTTGCATTTCTTGAGGGTATAAAGAACATAAAAGTTATAAAAGTCTCGGTACATGTACTGCAACTCACAATGAGAACTAGTTATATAGTGTATACAGGACATACTATAGTCTCGCGGAGCCAGACGCTAAACTAGTTTAGCAATAATGGGTCAGGCCCCACGAGTCTATAGTGAATATGATAGGAGTGGACCAGGATTACTGCACGACTTCATGCATTGCATACACATGATTTTGTGGCTATATACACTTAATAGTCATAACTGCTGACAATTTGAATGCATGTATTCATCTCCTTCACTTATGTAACTTCTCCCTTGTAAAGCATGCTAAGGGAGTATAAAGATGGGCGGAATAGTATGTTGTTAGGATTCCTTTTGCAATACTCGCTCATCATTTGCAGTTATTATTGATGTTAGTCAATAGTGGCACTGAGCATGCATAGAAAGGTAGCAAGTGAATTTCTACATGATGTTAATGCAATCAAGACATCAGATAGTGACAGTGCAGCCAGTGTAAGGTTTCATACTAAGGATACATTATCATGAGAGCAAAGATTTGCATTTCTGTTTCAGAGCCCCAACCATAGTGCCCTTCTATTAGGACAATCCAGGTATTCATGAGGAGATTGCAAACTTATCGGAGGACGAGACGGGAAAGAGGATGTGGCCAAGCCAACGGAGGATGAGATGGTGTTGCCTATTATACTGAGACTGTAAATAGCTTGTTTAAGGTCTGGGAATGAGAATTTTGCACAACTGCCATGGTACTATGTGTCCTTTGGGTGACAATCGTATGAACAAAAATCCATTAAACAAGTGACTAAAAACATTCTCTATGAGAAAGTTGGTCATATATACATACAGGGTTTGAAGGCAATAGTGGTTTACAAAGCAAGGAAATAAGGGTCCAACAATAAGGGAAAACGTAATAGTGCTGCACTTTTATAGGATATGTTGCCATGTGTGTGCTAAATATAGGACTATTACATTTTTCCTTATTGTTACACCCTCGTTTCCTTGCTTTTTAAACCTATTGCCTTCAAATCCTATATACATGTACGATCAATTTTCTCATAGAGAATATTTTGTTACTTGTAAACATTAAAGTACATAATTTAGTGAGGGTCATGTGAGGACTCTTGCATAAAACCATTGTCTGTAAACTGCTTCACTAGTAGATCATTATGTGTAAAATTCCAAATAGAATAAAATCTAAATCCTCATATAATTTTGTATCTGCAAAATTCCAAAGAACATGAAATCGATATTCACATATACTATTGTATCTTGATTTTGTTCAACATTAAAACACATCCATTACATGCAAACATCAATAAGTTAAAGATTGTACATTGATGTCACAGACATTGTAGGTAAAGAAAGATCAGTGGTATTGCAATGCAATATGTAAACAGCAGTTTTGTATTTTCACACCATTAAGTATTTGAATGGCAAACCAGCTATGACCTTACAGTATTCTGTACCTTTTCCATTAGTTTCAAAGGTGAGGGATTAACGACTTCACCTCCAGGAGTTTTTCTATTGAATAGAGCAATCAAATCATAGTACCTTGAGCATATTGAATTATACACACTTTAATACATAAATAAATAAATTCTTATACATCTATATACTATGCAAGTTATTATTTAATTAAAGTCAGTAGGGATCACATTCCTAGCCAGTATGGCCCTTGCTATGGCTCTAACCAGGGTGATATTTAACCTTCCAAACATGTCACTGATCACCCTGGCTTTACGAAATGAGGAAGAGCCAAGGCCAAAGCATGTGGCCAGTAGAGTGAAGGTTCTTCTTGCTCCCTCACCCCAATTGCAGTAAGTTTCTACTGCTAGAGGCACACATCTCCAGCCTAGTTCAGCACATTTAGGGTCATTGGCTGTGTGCTTTCTGTTTTTTGCCGCTTCAGCAGCAGCACCCATCCTCCTACTTGCCTCAGCCAAAATAGCAGGAGTAAGAGGAGATGTGACTGTGATGTCAAAGGCAGCCGGCTTGCCTTGTGCCCAGTCCCTCACTAGCACATCAAGTGTTCAAGCCCAACTACCACTTCACTGCTATCTGAAGCTCATTGGGATCTAAATGTAGCCCAAGACCTACAGAAGGCACAACTGAGAGCCAAGAGGCTGCATGGGGTGCAGATGTAGAGAGAAGACATGCTTTGTCTGTGTCAGTTGCAGCTGCAATTACAAGCCCAAAAGAGTGGTTGTCCAGCCTCTGACTGTGGGGAAGCTAAAATAGACTCCACAGAGATGCCATCCGGAGGTGAGACCAAACTATTGTACCTGACAATCGACCGCACCAGGTGAGGTTGTCAGCACTATCCAGGCCAGAAAAACTCAATGATGCAATGTATGTCACACAGGAATGATGTGAAATTGAGTGCAGACCAAGGCCCCCATAGCTCAAGCCACGTTGAGCCTGTTTCCAGGCTACATCTGAAATGTCAGTGGCTACACAGTTTGAGAAACACATCCTGACATCACTGTCAAAGGACTCCAGGGAGCCAAAGGCCAGGTGAGGGGGTGTTGTTCGAGCCACATGCACCATCTTGCAGAAGCCAGCACACAAACGCAAGAGGATGAGAGCTACCTGAGGATCATTACTGGCGACCTCTTCCAATTTAGAAAACAGCTTTGAGGCAATCTTGTGCCTAGAATCAATGAACTTTGAGCAGAACAAGAAGTCACCAATGGGGCCCCCGAGTACCTCAAAATGTGGCACCTGAGAACTCACTGGGAAGGTGCTGCTCAGCTCATTACGACTAAACAGCTCACACTTGGCAAGGTTGATAAAAATACCAAAAGGAGGACCCAATTCATCAATCAAATGCATCGCTCTAAGTACTGCAGATTTGGTGCCAGCCAGCACCCCATCATCCAGGAATCATGCATTGAAAAGCATCTGAATGCATTCAACATCCATAGATGATTTTTTGGAGCACGAGAGCAAAACGTAAAGAGCCTAGTGGGTCCCCCTGCTGAACCCCTGATTCTGAAGACATGCGGCCCATCGGATGCCATAGTGCTGAATGTGTACCATAGCACCATAATACCCATGGAGTTCAGGGAAGAGAGAAGCACATTCATCCAGGATGGCTTGCCTCGAAACCAAGTTGAAGGCGTACGTTCCTCATGTCTACCTTGAGCACCACGAAATCCTCATCATCCCAGTGATCCTCATCATCCCAGTGATCCTCAATGCACTTCCTCAGGCCATGGATGATCTTCTCAGATCCTGCAGTACATGCTTCTCCAAACTGAAGTGGATGGAAAAGCTCAGATGCCTTGTCCTTGATGACAGCACACAGGCATTTCCCCGTCAACCTCCTTAATGTCTCCCCAACTGTGATGGGACCAACCAGGGTATGTTCATATGCAGACGTCTGCATATGAACACTTCAACGATACTCATCTGCATATGGTTGGTATGCAGACTGCACAACTCTGCATACTAAATGCTGTGGCGCAGTGATGGATGTGGGCAAAGGGATAGTGGCCGCATCTAGCAGGTTTTGGATCCTTAAGCCTGAAGGACCTCTGCAGTGTCCTTAGGAAAGGAATGTAGAATGGCAAACATATTATAATCAGGACCAATAGTGGCAGGAGTGATGGCATCAATGGAGCTACAGGAGGTGGGCAACTGGGGTGTTTGGGCAATAATAATTGCCATGTGATATCTGTATTGGGAGCTAGTCCAGAAGAGAGAAGTAGACGGCTAGCCTTTCCACATAGACCGGCCCTGGCCATGGAAACTGCTGATTCAATTTGTCTTTTTTTCGTTTTCGTGAGATTCATGTGCCACTGGGATAGCACGTCTTTGGCAAGGTTCCAAAGTGTGCCAAACTCGTTTTTGGACCACAAGTCACATAAGAAGTCAAATCATATCTATGTATAATAATAATTAATGTTCAGTGACGTCTCCTCTTACACCTGTGTCACTTCATGAGTCAAGCATTACGGCAGGAACAGCTGCACTATTTGCAGAGCAGAGGAAGCACCAGGTGAATGACCCCAAGTGTGATACCCTTGGATGGAAATGCATTCCTCTTGCTGTGGAGAGCTATGGGAACTGGGGTCTTGAAGCCTGGCTGGCTTTTTCCCATTTGGCCTCGTGCCTGTCCTTTGGCATAGGACACCAGAAGTCGAAGCTCTTGGTAGACATCTATGGGAGGCTAAACGTAACCCTGGTGAGGTGCAATGCCAGAGCTCTCCTAAGCAGAGCATGCAATTTGTTTTGGTTACTCTATATATGTATATAGTGTATTAGTCATAAGAATAACGATGTAGCCTGATATACATTGTTTACTCCTGAATAGAATAGTAATAAGTTTGTTATACATTTAGACTTACATGCATTTATTCCCATTCGTGTATTCTGCTGCTGTAATATTTTTTCGTGTATTTATTTATTTATAGAATAATAATAATAATATACAAAATATATCTTTGTTACAACTACTGCATGCAGTACATGAATATGTGGTGCTTTTGCCGCTGTGCCGTATCACCCATTCTGATATTAGAAGCATAATGAAATATTTGGAAAAACCCAAGAAGAATGTACATTTTTTTTTGAAAGAGTGATTGCATCAGTTAACATTGAACAATATATCATGCCACATGCTAGAATAAAAATCATCAGTTTGAATTATCACAAATTTAGAATAAATCTGTGACAAAACCAATGAAATAAATTAGGTTTCCATTGAACAGACAAGAAGTGTCAATATTCACATCTGGTAAGATGAATATCGAATAAATGTGGAAATCCCTGCATAGACTATTGAAGTTAGCGAAATGCCTACACACATCGAGTAATATGACTAGTATTATGCCAGTTTTTCATTTTCAGCATCATAAATATCCATGTATGGTAGTGAAAATGATGTTAGCAGAGTGTACTGTATGCGTCATTCAAATTTATTGTCTAATTGGAATGTAGCATAATGCTAGCGTCTGATCACTCCAAATATCATTTAGGAAGGAAGGTTCTTCCACTTCCCAACTATCTGCAACGATGACTTAAATTGTTAAAGGCTATTGGTTACCCAGATTTGGTATAGAATTACTTGAAGGCAAGGGGCTAGAGGAATAAAGCAACACTTTCATTGTTATGCTGCAACCAAATCAACAGATATTGATCATCAGGTCTGATTATAAATAAAATTTGAAATAGCCCTAGTAGATGATGGATGCTATAAAAGCACCTATTTATTTCACAACAGGCAATTAACTGTTTGTTCAGCTAAAGCATATACATATGAAGGTACTAATTTCTTGTCATGCACCAGATTCTTTACTTTCATCATAATTAATTTCACTGCACTCAATCCCACATGGCTCATAACACCACCACACACAAAACTAAAATGAAAGGAGAGTGCAGAAAAGTAGGATTTGTTAACATACTGTGGTAGAGTAAAATATTTTGAAAATGTGGATGAAGTTTGTCTTGAAGTTGAAAGTAAAGGTTCTTCATTATGATGTTGTGGAATCTTGTCAAAGGAACCTGACATGCTACCATCTTGGCCGTTGGATGATGTTGGTCGAGAAGGATCATGATGGTCTCTTGATAATTGTCGTTGTGCAAACTTTGATGAGTCTTGTTCTTCAGCTGGTACAATGTTTTCGACTGATTGACCCATTGTCTGAGATTGAATTGGATTTGCTGCTGAGAATGTTCTATGTCCTGAAAGTGTCGATGCATGTTGTCTTGGTTTTGATGCTGGCTTTGTGTCATGACTGTCATTGAATTCATTCTATTGTTTGAACAGACAAAGCAGAGTGAAGACAGTGATTAACATCGGAGTATCAAATAGCTTGTTTTCAGCTAATGAACCCATGGCAAGTTTGAGGATTCATTATTTCAACTGCATCCCTACGTAAAGTGAATATAAAACTATTCATGCATGGAGTAAGTTTAAAATTAATTGATATAGAGTCAGTTATGCAAACCAAATTATATAATATATTGGTTAGAGCGTTTTGTGATAATGTCTAGAATGTCATCTTACTATGTATGATAATATCATTGAGAAGGCTGATCAAACTCCAGATAAGATTAGTTTCACTGTTAGAAAACATATCTCTAGCCATTTTCTACATCCACAGGCCACAGAAAATGTTGACAGTGACAGTGAAACAGTATTGTGCCTGTTTTAGAAATGATTTTAAATAATATACTTAACCATTTTGATCAGCTATAGTAGGAATTACTGTACCCAGAAGTAAAGACACTTATTTAAAGCACCATGACATTTTAGGTGATTATTCCATGCATTAATATCTAATTATTGGTTAATGAGAAATTAGATACCCAGAACCATTTAGAAAGTACCATCCACTTCAGATGTGCCCAGAGTCAAATTAAAATTTATCAATGCAACTTTAACTTTAGGAAGGTGGTCTCATTTCACTTACATAACGTTCATGTAAGATACCTTAGCATGATATCACAGATGGTCAAAGTCTGTACTTTGTCCATAAAATGTAATCGTAGGTCCAAACAAAAACAAATTAATGTATTTATAAGCTTTGCCTTGTGAAGAATAAATGGCGAACTACATTTGTCCATAGTTGTCAAAGCTGCTTCAAACAATCAGAAATTTAGATCTTAACAACCATCAGGTGGTAAAATTCCAAAGAACACAAAAGCTACAGTCTCATGTACTTTTGTATCTAGATACATAAACAACCCATTACATACAAAAAATCAATAAACAAATGATTGTGCACTGAATGCAGGCATTATCGTGAGCACAGACATTTTAGGTAAGGATCAATAATGTTGTGATATGACATTAAAAAAAAGGTTCTGTATTCAGCTTTTGAATTGCAGTGGCCTAGGTCATTGTACCAGCCTGTTTCATTACCTTCATTGGCAAAGGAATAACTGCTACCCCTCCAGGAGGCTTCCTTCTGAAATTAAATTGTATTAAACCATTTGTTATATCACAAAGGTAATGAGCTATAGCATTTGTAATGTCACTCTTTGAAGCACATCACACATAACTAAACATGCATGCAGAAATGTTGGATTATGAACATACTGTGATTGTCTGTAGTTTGAAATCAGAGATAAAGTTTTTTGCAGCGGAATCCTGACAAATGAATCCGGATTTGGCGATGAAGTGGCCCCAACTTGGTCTTTGGATGATGGTGGTTGGGAAGGATCACCTAGGACCCTTGATGACTTCTTTTGTTGTTCTAACTTTGAAGAGTCTTGTTCTTCAACTGGTACACTGTTTTCATTTGATCGATCCATTTCTGATTGATTATAAAAAGATTGATTTTGATGTGTTGTTGAGAATGTTCTATGAGTTGAAATTGCAGATGCACGTTGTCTTGGTTTGGATACTGGCTTTGTGTCATGACTGTCATTGCAAGTATCCTATTGAACAGGCAAAATTTTTGGATATGAAACGTTAGAAGTGTGCGACAACCAACATATAGTATTTTTTTAAAGGCATTTTTAAAAACATAAACACATTTTAAATGATATACTGTTGGGTATTTGTATCATAGGACAAATAAATAATAGAAACAACAATGCAAGGATTAGCTACAGTTTGCAGTTGGCAATGAATACAATCCAATGATTTTTTTCATTACATGTATAGACCAGTTATTCTTTGCACTATTTCCTCCCCTTTCATAGCGTGTACGTTCTTAAACCTTGTATGGAAAGTTTTTGTCGGTAAACGTTTTTGAATACCTCTTTTTTTTTTGTACGTTGAATATTAGTGGTTACTGATACAAGTTCTGACAACATCTCAACAATTGAAATGGTATGTATGTATATAATCATAGCATCATATATAGCCTTGTTGTAGCATTCAGTAGCATTAGGGGCTTGTTTGAATTGTACGATTGACTGATTGATTGACTGATTGGTTTTAATTAAATCTGGCAGCTCTGGATTTAGTATATTGCAGCACATATCAGACTGTATGTGGGCAAAAGGCTATCTTCTCTATATGGATTAAGTGTGTCAAACTCCATCTAAAAGAAGCAGGTCTGACAGCCAGGAACTAGCCATTTCGCATAGTAAGTCAAATGGGTTTGTTTGGTATCGATAGCGGGATTGACTATGCTTAGCGTAAATATAAGTGTCTCTAGAAGCAGTACGCACCTCCTGGAGAGTCTTATTCTCCTTCGTTTCATTTTATCACGTGTAACTCGCGTTAGAAACATAGTGCGAAAATGAGATCAACATCAAATTGTAGCATTTTACTTCCAGAGGTGCCTTTCATAAACAAAAGATATAAACACATTATTTCACTGGCGAAAATATTAATCAGAAATGCCATGCGTGGGCATAACTTTATAGTCCACAAATATTTTATCCATGTAAAATAACTTCTTGACCACTTAATTAGTGAAAGAATTCAACTAATATGTTGCATCCAGTTAGGAATAGATTCCTCGTCTCAAGTAATGCAGGTGAAAATTCATTACCAGGCTCCATATATCGGTGCGCAATTATGATATCACACACTTTAAGTAGAAACTCAGCATGTGGTACATGGTCATTGTATTGACAATATACCACCTGCTAGCACAAGCTATTTGATACTCCGATATTAATCACAGTCTTCACTTTGCTTCGTCTGTTCAAACAATAGGATGAATTCAATGACAGTCATGACACAAAGCCAGCATCAAAACCAAGACAAAATGCATAGACACTTTCAGGACACAGAGTCTTTTTTTCAGGACACAATTCAATCTCAGTCCAAAAATGGGTCCATCAGTCAAAAACATTACACCAGCTGAAGAACATGACTCATCAAAGTTTGCACAACGACAATCATCAAGAGACCACGATGATCCTTCTCGACCAACATCATCCAACTGCCAAGATGGGGGGGGGGGGGGGGGTAGCATGTCAGGTTCTTTTGACAAGATTCCACAACATTAATCTTTACATGATCACACGTTAACGCACATTTGATAGCTTGTAACTTTTGTTCGACAATAAGTAATAGATCGATAAGCTGGCACGTGATAAACACAACTCTGCCCTTTGTCCGCCTGACCTCGTTTTTGATTTTGGACGTTCGGTTCGTTGCTTTTTATCGCTGCTATTACGCTATTCTCTGTGGCGAAGGGTTTGAGGATCGGTGTTCGCGTAAAGGCAAAAGCGACGAAAATACTCGGTGCACGAGGGGCCACACATACAATTCAAACAAGCCCCTAATGCTACTGAATGCTACAACAAGGCTATATATGATGCTATGATTATATACATACATACCATTTCAATTGTTGAGATGTTGTCAGAACTTGTATCAGTAACAGTTGATGTTGATCTCATTTTCGCACTATGTTCCTAACGCGAGTTACACGTGATAAAATGAAACGAAGGAGAATAAGACTCTCCAGGAGGGGCGACTGCTTCTAGAGACACTTATATTTACGCTGAGCATAGTCAATCCCGCTATCGATACCAAACAAACCCATTTGACTTACTATGCGAAATGCCAAATGGCTCGTCATCAAACGGAAAACTACATGTAGTTCCTGGCTGTCAGACCTGCTTCTTTTAGATGGAGTTTGACATGGAGATGATGCATTTGTCCATAGTAGGTAGAGAAAAAGTCTTAGGGTGCATGGAGATGCGGATTAATAGTCATTTTGAAATCAGCACATATCCGAATAGCACCATCCTTTTTCCGCACAATGATGATAGGGGCGGCCCAGTCACTCTGCTCCACTGGTTTGAGTTAACTTGCTGTCGTGTCGTCTGTTCCACCTGATCCCTTAGTGCAAATGGCACTGGTCTGTACTTGCAAAACACTGGTACTGTGCCTTCTTTCAGCTGGATTTCAGCCTTAATTCCTCTTAACAATCCCTACTCTTCTTCTGATCTGATCTGATGGCATCGCTGCCATATGGCCGACTTTCTGTTAGTGCGATAACTAGAAGGTGGCATTATTTCTGCAGAACAGTGTAGCAAGGTAGGTTCTACGTGTGTATAGGAGATCTAATATCCTCGGCGTCTAAGCAGGTTTTAACTCGCACGGTAAAGAAACAACGTTTGTTGTCTTCTTCCATTCCAATAGGGAGTTGCATGTGACGTCGCGCGCATCTTACATCACTAAGTATGTTACTATAAATATGCGCTGCGTGGGTACGAGATAAACAATAACCGGACGGGAACGATAGAAGGCGGCGGCATACGCTCACGTGGTACATATTTATAGCGTGCCGTATACATAAATAGCAGCATACATATGATGTAACAAACAATGCAAGGCGCGCGTGACGTCAATGCAACTCCTCTATATTATGGCAACGTTGATTTTTTTTTTCACGTTGCTTAAGCCTCATCTGATCAGCAAAAACCTTTTACTGATTTACAGCTGCGCACCTATAGTACGTTCCACAGATTGACAATGTTACACAGAACTTTAAAAAAGGGCCAAAAATCACCTATTTAGCTAGGGTAAGAACATTTTGGTCCACATAGGTAATTGGAAGAATTATCTTTGGTGGAGCTAACTTTTTTTTCCCTGCCTAAGTATAAATTGCCGCCATTTTCTTGCCTGCTAAAAAGATATTTGCCTAACATATATGGTACGTACGTAGCTCCACTTTGACGAGCTGCTATAAGAACAGCGAATGAAGTTAGGCCTTGAAAGCAAACATATGCAGACTTACCCATCGTGGCAAAACCAACAACGGTAGCTAGAATGATTAAACGGCAGAACGCAAAAAAAAAAATGGTTTTCTGTACTCCGTGGTGAACGTATGCCCTGCGGGAGACTCTTAGACAAAACAATTAACGGAACGTAACCTGTTTTGTGTCTCTGTAAGTTATAAAAAGTCCTGTAAATATACTCATTACTCATTTTATTCATATCTGTATTATAGACTTCGTGCCGTTCTCATTCTTGTGGACGCAATTGATTTACAATGAAAACCAAACTACTATACAGGCAGCCATCAACAATGTTGACTGCAATGCTCTCTTTATTGTCACTATGTTCGGTATCCAGAAACTTCACTGCGCCACAGCATTTAGTATGCAGAGCTGTGCAGAGTCTGCATACCAACCATATGCAGATGAGTATCATTGAAGTGTTCATATGCAGACGTCTGCATATGAACACTTCAATGATACTCATCTGCATATGGTTAGTATGCAGACTCTGCACAACCCTGCATACTAAATGCTGTGGCGCAGTGCTTCGTCCATCTATTTGGCATCAAAATGGTACCATTAACATAAATACAGTTATACAACCAGTGCGCTTTATTTCTGGAAGTATATCAACTTCATTAGATTCTCAATACATGACAGGATGTATCATACATAATACACGGAATATTACCTGCTGAATTTCTTTTTCCAATTGGCTCTTCGCACTTTCAGCCTCACTTCCTATTCGTTCAAGCTCAGCATGTGACTTTTGAAGTTCAATTATGGAGCTTCGTAGCTTCTCATTATCACTGCTAGATGTTTGAAGCTGGCTATGCAGCTGAATGAAAAAGAACCAAACATATACAATTCATTAATGATGGCTAGTCAATATTCAGTGCATGAGTCACCATCGTTCATATATAGCAAAATAATTATTATCTATGTTTACAAATATTAGATATATGTATAGTTACATTTACAAGAAGTTCAATACAATTGCAACTACATTTATTTAGTAGCTCCCTTTTCATGCACTGTATGTATGTAGAAACTTCGTTCATCTGTTTGTCATAAAAATGGTACCATTAACATAAATACAGCTATACAACCAGTGCGCTTTATTCCTGGAAGTATATCAACTTCATTACATTCTCAATACATGACAATGCAACACAGAGTCCTGTGCACATTACCTGCTGAAGTTCTTTTTCCAATTGGCTCTTCACACTTTCAGCCTCACTTCTTATTCGTTCAAGCTCAGCATTTGACTTTTGAAGTTCAAATATGGAGCTTCGTAGCTTCTCATTATCACTGCGACAGATTTGAAGCAGCTGAATGAAAAAGAACCAAACACATAAAATTCATTAATGATGGCTAGTCAATATTCAGTGCATGAGGTCACCATCGTTCATAGAATAATTATTATGTATGTTTAAAAGCATTACATATATATAGTTACATTACATAAAGTTCAATACAATTGCAACGACATTTATTTAGTAGCTCCCTTTTCATGTATGTAAATTGTGCCTAGGTATTCCCTCATAAAAAAATATGACTCTTTTATATTAAGAATTATTTTATAGAGGAGGATCAAGGCAACCAAACTGACTGTCAAAGGAAGCCACCTACTCATTTATTTACATATGGAAACACACACTACTATAACTAATATATATTTGAGGGTATAAAGTCACATCAAATATTATTATTATTACTTCTTTTTATTCTTTTTTTTTTCCATTTTAAATACAAAAATATACATAATCATCACTAAACATCATTCAAAAGGAGAGGGGAATGGAGGCCAAATTCCCAAAATTGATGCTGCATTTTATTTCTGAATGAGAACAGAAAACGTTTGCAGAAGGTACGCAAGAGAGCTATTGTCACCAGTGGTATTCATATTGCGACGACCCAAGTTTGTCAAACAAGACTTGGAGCGAGGGCCGCAGACAAAGGCAGCAGGTGCGAAGGAATAGTATGCATGGGAGGCGAGGTAACTGTACCTCTGTTGATTTTTTTGAAATTAGGTAAGAAATGTGTGATAACTTAATATAATTAGGATCAGTCGGTGACATATAATCTTATTGGGACACTAGACAAGCCTAAACCATGCAACAGTGTTCTAATTTTCAGCTCCAAATGGACTGCCATTACTGAGTGATGCCGTACAATGAATTACTACTACATGGCTACAAGTGTGAAGTGATGATAATGTGTCTTTACACTATTATGGGAGTTACATTAATACCAATATCAGCTCAGTTAATGTGGATTAATATTTACAATTTAATTTTATGCAATAACCGATGCTGTCATAGAGTACGATAAACATAACTCATGAACACGTACCTCTAAGATATTCTTCCATTCCTTTTTATACCTGCAGCAGATGCTGTTAATATTCTCACTGAGTACCTTGGCTGTTGGCCTGGCCTCTGGACGGTCTTGGAGACATTGAAGCACTAGAGATCGAAATGGATGGTCCTCACCCATCTTATCAATCCAGCACTTCCTTTTGAGGATCTGCATTGTGTGATTCTTCCCAGCATCTTCAACATTGTCATTCACACTGGGTTCATAAACAAAAGGAAACTTTTGAGTGGCAGTATATAGCATCAGTGCACCAAATGAAAAGATATCCAACTTTAAGTCATATGATGGTATTTGAGCAAGTGCCTCAGGGGGCATGTAAGCTAGAGCACCTGGTTGTACTGTTTGTCCTGACTGTCGTTGTAACCACTGAATGTCAAACATTTTTGACATCCCAAGGTCTGCTATTTTTGCTCTCATACCTTCTGTGAGAAGGACATTGGCGGCAGTAAGATCACGATGAATAATTGGTGGATTTAATGAGTGCAGATGGAGTAAGCCATAGGAAACATCCTGTATGATAGATGATTTGAATGGAAGCGAAATATCAGGGTACTCTTTCAGGCAGATATCCAAAGCCATATGCATGTACTCCATTATAAGAAAGACGTCTTCTTTACGTCGATGAATTCCAAGAAACTGTACTATGTTGGGATGCTTCAGCTTATTAAGCAAAAGGCATTCATCAAAGAACTTTTTTCTCATAGCTTGTCTGTCAGAATCTGCCACCTGATTGTTCATAAAAATATCATGCAAACCTTTAGCAATGCAAGGCAGACCATTGAGCTTGACTTCAAAGACTGCACCAAATGCTCCACGACCTTTTTCTTTCTTTTGGTCAAGACCTTCCAGGTAAGGGATTTCTGGAATACTTTGTTCATTACATGCATGTCCTGAATCCATTTTAATATGGGTAGTGTGTACCTGAAATGTGGAAACGTTTATATACATGCAGAACAAACGTTTTACATATATTAAAACAATTTCAATGTATTGGTGTGGAGTGGATGGGGGGGTGCTATTACTTGTGCACAAGTGAATCGGAGATATTAGTCACTTCCATAAAGAATTGGTCCCTTATACACGATGAATTCAAATTAACTAGCCACACGTCTGGCAGGAAGCCGAACAAAACGAAAACGTTTCGCCCGTGTTCAAGTTTGATAAAAACAAGAGAAAAATGACAGGTGACGTTTCTGTATTTCCGTCATCCTGTAATCCGAATAAAAATGCCGTACCATGATATCACAGGGACTGACCACCGCGTACAAGTCGAATCGCCGAAGGATTTATTATCGCCGATGGGTATCCGTATGCATATCGAGACCTCACAGCTGTAGGTTAGGTATCTGATATGAAAATGTGTGTGTGTGTGTGTGTGTGTGTGTGTGTGTGTGTGTGTGTGTGTGTGTGTGTGTGTGTGTGTGTTGCAGAAGATTTCTAAGACCGAGAAGACTAAAATAATCGGTCCCCATATGGAAAAGTTGGTCCTCCTATAAAGAGTAGTAAAATGCATTTCGTTACAGCAACAATTGAATAAACCCATTATATACATGTATGACTGATAATAAAATAAGAATATACTTAAGGTCAGGCCAACATAGTTTTTCGTCCGCTTGTTTCCAATAAAAAGTTATTAATTATTTATTCATATTTGGGTTCGTTTCCGCAAAAAGGGACCAAGCGCATACATTATAAAATTTTCCAGTACGCGCAATGGAAATGTAACGATTGCGTTGAAATGTATGACTAATTCAAAATTCAGAGCCTTACAACTCCATGACAGATACTGCGATTCTCAGTGCGTGAGAAGCAATGTGTAGAGAAACGTTTCAAGCTTCTAGGATATCAAATCATTTGAAATCTTGAAATTATATCCCTTTTCGCGGAAACGATCTCATATAAACATGTATAATACTGATCAATCCATTATTTTACATGCATGCCATTGTAAGCACTAGGATGACTTGTTCGAGCAATGGCTAAAGTCTTAGTCTTATTGTACACCTTCTCCACAAGGTCTCCTGGACATCCCATAGGTTTTTTTGTGTGTTCTGATGTACATGTACAGAGGCAAAGCGTCATCACGAACCATGGCCAAGGTCTGCACTTAACATGCTGACCAAACATTGAAATAATAATTGACGTTGAGCTGCTCATCCACAATGCTTAATGAGTCCTTCGTGTGGGCAATATGAGCCTTGTTAATGATTCATTGCGAAAGTTGATGATCCAGCGACCGTTTTTAGAAAAGAGCGAAGAAAACGTAAGACACGTCTCCACATGTATGACTGTCTAGTATATGGGTTTGAAAGGGCTGAAAACAGACAAATTTAGAGGGGGCATTCGTCCCGCAAAACATGTAGGATTTTTTTTCCTGATCTGAATATAAACATTAAATTTGGTGCGACGTTCCAAAAAGTTTGCGAGAAATTAATAATGAAGTTTTCCTGGCCTAAGTTGGGATTGAAAGACAATAGTGGGATATAAAATGTTATATGCTGTGGAAGAGGCGATTATGTCACCATCTTTTGGAAACATTCTAACTATGCCACCGATGATACATGCATTTGCAAGAACACTGGAACATTTGTAATTAAAAAACCGATTGTTCTAGAAAACTAATTCCGCGTCTATTCGTGCTGGATCGGTGTGTCCTTCGTTACAACAGGTACATCACGCCAACATTCTCGTTTTATTATTTATATAGCACCTTTTTAATGCTGCGTATAGTCATGACAAACTAGCCATCTGACATGTGTCATGGCAACTGAATCATAGCATGCGAGGCACCCAACCATAATCTTATACTACAGGCGTACTTGCATCTTGCTTTCAAAATTTGACAGGCATTCGCTGCTGTTTCCAGTTGAAGGTGTATCCAACCTACACTCACCAAATATCAGTCACTTAACATACACAATGTTGTGGCTTACTTAGTGAGGTGTTCTTCGCTTGCAGGTGGGTGTGACCTGAAAAGACAAGTGAAATTAGTACAGATTTTTTGGTTTCATTTTTATTAAGCCTCTAATGATTGTACTTTTCAACATCAATGGTCGATGCATGTCATATTTGATCTGTTCGGTATCTCGTAACTTTGCATATTCTGCGGGTACCGGGTCCACACACGTATGGTAATTGTTTAATTAAAGAAGGCTGCAGACTGCCACGGCTGTTCTGTTGTTTTGTAATTTAAAAAACAAATGTTGTCTAAATAGTAAGCATGTAGTCCTAAGTTAACATTTAAGCATTATTTACTTTCAAAGATATAAATACAGTCATGTAAGATTTTTTTGCGTCATTAGGTAATTCAATTCACTGAAGAACGTTATGATTCTTCACATGCAAGGCGGTACGACTCATGCTCAGAAGTCGGAACTGAGCAGCGATATAAAAACGAACGAAACGTCTCCAAATGAGAATGTAAACACATATTTTAAGCACTTTTATCTCCATTGCAGCGTATGGATTACATCATATTCCTAGTGCATAGTAAAGGGAGGGCGAAAAACGACATACGCCATCTGCAAGCTAGGGGTCAGTCACAGGCGGAATTAGAGGGAATCATTAGATATTAAAATGAATATTTACTTGTTTACTAATTGTCAGCTACAGTGTATGAAGAATGTTTTAGATGCCTAGAGTCAATCTCTATTCCATATACTTTTTCATTCATCCAAAACAATGCTTCGTAAAAGTATATGTCATGTCGTATATAATACAATTCTGAATTTACATGCAAATCCAAACTTGCCATTGAAACGAATAATAAAGTTATCAAATCAGCTGAGCG